>OX457085.1:67804746-68355127 GCA_949752835.1 Empis stercorea
AAGCAAGCGCAAAGCAAAGCGACGGTATAATAATTTTTCAATTCACAATGTGTTGGTATTTCCAGCGTTAAATGACTTTTGATTTTCATTTATTTCAGTCAATTGTCCATTTGTCCATTTTTTCCACAAAAAAATAATAAAATAAAAAAAAACATATTAATAGTATTAAATACTACTAGAATTGGTATATTTAATATACAAATCGTCACCTCAGTTCTTAAGTGTTCTATGTCCAAAAATGTTGAGAAATTGAAATTTATAATTTAGCATAAAAATTTTAATACTTTTTGCAACATTTCAACAATTGTAATTATTTTTTATAAATATTTCATTTCTTTTTTTATATAAAAGTGATAAAAAAAATTATATATAAATAGTTATAATTTATATTTTTTTTTTAAAAACTAGTGATCGATGTCTAATTGGATATTAACAGTATATTATATGTAGACCGGTAAATTATAAATAACTTTTGAACATAACTTTTCAAGAATATCTTGGAAACGATTTGTGATAGAACAAAACGTTTTACGCCAATCGAAAGATCGTAGTCAAATTAGTAAAACTGCATATTTAACTCATTTTGTCAAAAAATGGTCTATTGAATACTTAAGAACTGAGGTGACGAATTAATAATTTTTTAAACTATTATTTTTAAATTAAATTCCTTCGATCTAGTTTTCCACAAATACTTTTGAGAATGAGAAATATTTTTATTATTATCTGTCAATTACTCGCGTTGATTATCGTAAAAGTTGAAAGTTGGCCAACTTTTGCTTTGTTACGCGTCGCGTCGGCTCTCTCTCTCTTCATTGTGAACAGAAATATTGTTTTCATATAGTTCAACTTTTTAACTTTGATTTGCGTTCCGTTGCTTTGCGCATCGTTTCTCATTGTGAATCAGCAGTAACTGCTACTGCTGATTTCTCAGTAACTGCTACTGCTGATTCACAATGAGAAACGATGCGCAAAGCAACGGAACGCAAATCAAAGTTAAAAAGTTGAACTATATGAAAACAATACTTCTGTTCACAATGAAGAGAGAGAGAGCCGACGCGACGCGTAACAAAGCAAAAGTTGGCCAACTTTCAACTTTTACGATAACCAACGCGAGTAATTGACAGATAATAATAAAAATATTTCTCATTCTCAAAAGTATTTGTGGAAAACTAGATAGAAGGAATTTAATTTAAAAAAAATAGTTTAAAAAAATTATTAATTCGTCACCTCAGGTCTTAAGTGTTCAATAGACCATTTTTTGACAAAATGAGTTAAATATGCAGTTTTACTAATTTGACTACGATCTTTCGATTGGCGTAAAACGTTTTGTTCTATCACAAATCGTTTCCAAGATATTCTTGAAAAGTTATGTTCAAAAGTTATTTATAATTTACCGGTCTACATATAATATACCTACTGTTAATATCCAATTCGACATCGATCACTAGTTTAAAAAAAAAAATATATATTATAACTATTTATAAATATTTTTGTTATCACTTTTCTATAAAAAAGAAATGAAATATTCATAAAAAATAATTACAATTGTTGAAATGTTGCAAACAGTATTAAAACTTTTATGCTAAATCATAAATTTGAATTTCTCAACATTTTTATTTTTGGACATAGAACACTTAAGAACTGAGGTGCCAATTTGTATATTAAATATACCAATTCTAGTAGTATTTAATACTATTAATATGTTTTTTTTTATTTTATTATTTTTTTGTGGAAAAAATGGACAAATGGACAATTGACTGAAATAAATGAAAATCAAAAGTCATTTAACGCTGAAAATACCAACACATTGTGAATTGAAAAATTATTATACCATCGCTTTGCTTTGCGCTTGCTTTGATTTGCGTTGACGAAATTACATTGTGAATCAGCTATTAACTGCTGATTCACAATGAGAAACGATGCGCAAAGCAACGGAACGCAAATCAAAGTTAAAAAGTTGAACTATATGAAAACAATACTTCTGTTCACAATGAAGAGAGAGAGCCGACGCGACGCGTAACAAAGCAAAAGTTGGCCAACTTTCAACTTTTACGATAATCAACGCGAGTAATTGACAGATAATAATAAAAATATTTCTCATTCTCAAAAGTATTTGTGGAAAACTAGATAGAAGGAATTTAATTTGAAAATAATAGTTTAAAAAAATTATTAATTCGTCACCTCAGTTCTTAAGTGTTCAATAGACCATTTTTTGACAAAATGAGTTTAATATGCAGTTTTACTAATTTGACTACGATCTTTCGATTGGCGTAAAACGTTTTGTTCTATCACAAATCGTTTGCAAGATATTCTTGAAAAGTTATGTTCAAAAGTTATTTATAATTTACCGGTCTACATATAATATACTGTTAATATCCAATTCGACATCGATCACTAGTTTTTAAAAAAAATATATAAATTAAACTATTTATAAATATTTTTGTTATCACTTTTATATAAAAAAAGAAATGAAATATTTATAAAAAATAATTACAATTGTTGAAATGTTGCAAAAAGTATTAAAACTTTTATGCTAAATCATAAATTTCAATTTCTCAACATTTTTATTTTTGGACATAGAACACTTAAGAACTGAGGTGACGATTTGTATATTAAATATACCAATTGTAGTAGTATTTAATACTATTAATATGTTTTTTTTTATTTTATTATTTTTTTGTGGAAAAAATGGACAATTGACTGAAATAAATGAAAATCAAAAGTCATTTAACGCTGGAAATACCAACACATTGTGAATTGAAAAATTATTATACCGTCGCTTTGCTTTGCGCTTGCTTTGATTTGCGTTGACGAAATTACATTGTGAATCAGCTATAACAAAGAGGTTCCATATAATCAAATATTTTGGTGAGCATCTTTAAAAAAAAAAATGCCCTCGACATTTTAAAATTATTATAATTTTTTGTTATTGTTGTCAATCTTTCAAACGCTTGCTTAATAATAAATTAATATGACAGACAACTACTGTAAATTCATAAAATTACAAAAAAATCTAGTACTTCTCTCTAAATCTATTACTTGGAATTACAGAATACCAAATTTCTCTAAGTTAGAGAATCGATATATAAGCTGTGTTTTTTTCTAACGGGTCAGGGTCAAGGTTTGAAAAAAAACAATAAGGATCATATATTCGGGTTTCATAAATTTGAACAGGTGGGACCGGTTTGTCATAATTTTAATTTTATGTAGATGTGATAATTCTTTTTATTCGTATATATGAATAGTTTTAAAAAAGCCTAACATCTTAGCAACATATATTTTAATTTTTTTTTATATTTTTACAGTATTTTAAAAAAAATAATCACTAAAAAAAGATTTTTGCTTCATATCTTTATATATGAAGCTTTGTGGTGCTAAGCAAATTTCGAAAAAATTTTTTTCGGAATTTTAAATTTTTTCTTACGTTTTAGATGTCAGGGAACCAGAATCAGCAAAAAAAAACGTACGCCGTACGCAAAGCAAAAATAGACTTTTAATCACTTAGAAATAGTTCTAAAACATATTCAATTCAATAAAAAATTTGCAGAAACGTAAATAAAGGATTGAATTTTATGTTTATGATATCCTTTTTAGAATGATATCCCTGCAAACCCCCTTCATGGAACATTAAAAATGCATAATTTTTGTACACGTTAAAAAACACACCTTAATATAGTCGGATCTTTACTCTGTTTCACAGGTTTATGAACAGACATTATACAAAGAACATAACAAAAATTTAGATCCCTGGGTCCCCGCCCCATTATTTTATTGTAATATTAACGATAAATATTTGAAAAGTGATATGCCTATGAAACCAGTAAGGTTTTACGTAAAACATTATTACTTCTAAAATAGGTACAACAGGTAAGTGCCTTTCCATTCCATATTAAAAAAAATACCCCCCACCTTTTTTAAGTGGATGAAGGGCTTATATATGAAACAAGTTGCAACCCCTCAGCGGGGAAATTTATTAAAGCAGTGAGAAATGAGTTTCTTAAATATACTATTTTACACCTTCTCCATAAAAATTAGCCCCATACCTCTACCCCACCTTCACTTTAAAGTGAAAGACTTTTAAAAGGGATATTAAAATTGTGTTTTTTGTATTAAAAATGGTCATAAGATATTCGCATTTAAGATAGGGCCTTGTATCTTGTAAGTTAGGTATAATAGATTAGTACCTTTCGCAATCATTCAAAATTTTCACCCCTTTCTCCTTTCACATAGCTGAGGAAGTACATTATAAAACAAGAGGCAACACCTCCTCGGGGGACTGGATTAAAAAACTAAGAAATTAGATTTTTTTAAATACTATTTTGCACTTCTCGCGAAAAATTTGTTTCCGTACCCCCTCTATTCTTCATCTATAAGAAATGTTATATTACAAAATTTATTACAGAATTTATGAAAATTTAATTTTTGGAACTTAAAATGACTATAAAATAAGACACAGTTTAGATATTAACTTGAAACTTATAAATTGGGTTCACTAGGTTCATGGTAATCCAAATCACTCCAAATTTTATCGTTCTGCTCTTTTTGGGTAGAGGAGGGGGATATTTAGGAAACTTGCTCCATGCCTTCCGCGGGGCGCTAATTAAAAAAAATGGAAAAATACTGTTTTAACAATGAAATTTTACACCTTATATGAAAAAATCATCCCCATCCCCTCTACCCTCTTTATGTTAGTTGTATTTGAATTTCGATATTTTCAAAGTTAAATTTTTAAAATTCAAAATGGCTATAAAATGGTCCAGATTTTATGTACGACTTTCTAACTTCTATGCCAGGTACCATAATTTCAAACCTTGCGAAATCACTTAAAATTATAAACCACCATCTCATTAAAGTAGTGGAGGGGGTGTATTAATGAAATAAGCAATATCCCCTATGCGGGAGACTATATCAAAAAAATGAAAAATTAGTTTCTTAATAACACTATTCTACACCTTGTGCATAAAAACGAGACCTGTACCTTCAACCCTCTTCATCTTACGGTTGTAAAAATTTCGACATTTTAAAAATTAATATTATATTGCATATATACAATTTCGAGTATTTATTTATTGAAACTTGGTAATAATTTAAAATTGTACAACATTAATAGTTTTGAAAAAATTATAAATTTTAATTTTATATATGTATTATGTTGTTCGTGAAATTAAAATTTTTCGCAAATATAACATCATGTTTCATATAAGAACATAAAATATATTTACTTTTAAATTGTGAAAAAACATAGTTTTATAAAATATTATAACTTTTACTTAATTCTTTGCTTTTATTAAATATTTGGTTTATCTAAAAGGGGATATGAAGCACTCTTCCAACTTGGCAGCTTTTTCTCTAATTTTGTTTGTACCGCCATCTGTTTGTAAATTTCCATATAAAAGTCTATTTGGGTCTCATTTTGCTGATCCAGATAAATATCTGGGTTATGTTGTTGTTGTTACTAGCTGTGTTTTTTTCAAACGGGTCCGGGTCAAGGTTTGAAAAAAACGATAAGGATCATTTATTCGGGTTTCATAAATATGAACAGGTGGGACTGGTTTGTCATCATTTTAATTCTATTTAGATATGATAATTTTTTTTATTCGTAAATATGAACAGTTTTAAAAAAGGCTAAAAACATCTTAGCAACATATATTTTTAAATTTTTTTATATTTTTACAGTATTTTTTAAAAAATAAATCACTAAAAAAAGATTTTTTCTCTAATTTTGTTTGCACCGCCATCTGTTTGTAAATTTCCACATTAAATCTATTCGGGTTTCAAAACCTTGAACCAGATAAATATGTGGGTTATGTTGTTGTTGTTTTTCATATAAAAATGAAAACCTTGAACCAGACCCGTTTGAAAAAAACACAGCTACTATATAAAAAATGAGACCTTGATCCTGACCCGATTGAAAAAAACACAGCTATAGTTAGAGTGTCTCTAAACTCTAAACTCTAAATCGTCCCACCACTGAACTAAAGAATCCCACCACTGAACTAAAGTTTTAATTTTTCCCATATTTTCTGGATAAACTTTCTTTCTAATATTTGGCCGAAAATGGAACAAACAACCTTTGTGTAATACACTGGGAAAGTACTCTTTGATGCAACGTACTAAAGCTGGCTCACAATCTGAAATTATCCGTTGTGGATTTAAATTAAAATCTTTTTCAATAGCTAATCGGAAGAGCTCATAAAAACATTCGTTATAGGCCTCAACAGATTTTGTGCTCATAACGCAAAATATTAAAGGAATTATTTGGCCATCTACTAGTGCATGTACACTAGAAAGTTGCCGCATTATAATGGGAACAACGTAAAACGTACCATCTACCAACCAACAAGAACTATCGGCCAATGTCTTTAAACTGGTCATAGAACCCAATATAATGATTATGTTATTATTATTAATTTTTTTTTCTCGCAGGATAAATAATTCTCCTTCAAGAAGTTTTATTTCTTCAGGTATATTTATTTCATATACTTTGGGGTTCTTTTTGCACCTGTAATTTTTTATGCGTTCCTGTAATTTTTTATGGTCAATACTTTGGGGTTCTTTTTGCACCTGTAATTTTTTATGCGTTCGATTTATTTTATTTTTTTGTGCCGCTTCGGCAGATAAATATACTCTGGAATCTTGTGGACAAATCACTACACTTTCACAAATAATTTGCGATGGATGCATATTAGATATTTTTGATAATTCCTTTAGTTTGTTATTTGTAGAAATACCTTTTGCAAACTTGTGTTTGGGCTATGATTATGGCCATTTGGACAAACTTTTGTTACATGCTTATCATTTTCTTTAAAAGTTATAAAAAAACACTTGCAAAACAAAGATTTTTGCTGAGAACAGCGCCAACAATATTCTTCTTTTTTATTTTTTGAATGGAAAGTATATTCATAACCTTCATAAAATAATTTTTCTTTTCCTTTATTTGAAAACAAATTTATAATTTCGCAATCCATTTTGAAATAACCTTCTGCGCAATACCTATACTTAAACTCTTGCGAAATACCTACTTAAAAATTGTTTAGGGGACTCCCAGTAAATAATCACTAATATAATACAAAAAAAAAATATGTGTATCTATATCAGATATGTCACTTTTAAAAAACGTTTGGAGATTTTGAAATTGCGATTTTGCATTTGGAGATTCTGTGATTTGGAGATTTTGAATTTGGAGATTTTGTTTTTGAATATTTTGAACGAGTGAGATTATGCCTTCTATGGAGATTTTGAAAATGGAGATTTTGTATCGCTCCCATTAATTCAAACAAAATTTGGTTGAATTACTTATATTAAAATTTATTTGATTCAGTTTTCTGTTTTACAAAAGATACTTTAATAATATTTAATACAAAAACAAAATGATAACTAATTTATTTGATTCATTTTTCTGTTTTACCAAAGATATTTTATTTGATGACGACTCCACCATGGAAAACATAACAGTTGAGAAACCTTAACAATATTATCACAACAACTTATGAGCCTCGGATAGGATTGGATACACGGCAACGAATAAAGGACTATGATTTGAATTTTACTACTTGGAATATCAGAACAATGATGCATCCAGGAAAGATGATGGAAGTCTATCATGAAATGAAAAAGTATAGTTTGGATATATTAGCGCTTCAGGAAATCAGATGGATAGGAAGATCAAGGATTGACAAAAGAGACTTTACACTTTTAGTGTATCAGAACGGAGAACAGGTCAGAGAGGCAAAAAAAAAAACTAAAAAAATCTATACTGGGTTTTGAACCAATTAATGAGAGAATGTGCCTCCTAAGAGTCAAAGGAAAATTTAATAACCTGTTAATTTTCTCAGTATACGCTCCGACAGAAGATTCCAGTGATGAAGATATAGAAAAATTTTACCTAGACCTAGAAAATGCATGTGGCAGGTATGAAATCGCTACATAGAAACACCAGCAATAATGGACTTTACTTATGTAACTTTTTATTTGCTAACAATGTGTTCATCAAAAGTACAGACTTTGACCACAAATATATACACAAAGGTACTTGGAAGATACCAGGATTATCATTGGTAAATCAGATTGATCATATCTTAGTAGACAAAAGACACGCAACATGTATCATAGATATCAGCACATGTAGAGGTGCTAACTGTGAATCAGACCACTATAAGGTAAAAGCCATCTTTCAACATAAAATTTCCAACGTAAGCACAGCGCGTACAGCAAATAGCACAAGATGGGATGTTGTAAAATTGAAGGATGAAAATATAAGAAGGTCTTATGAAAATACATTAAATTTAAAGCTAGATCAAGTACCAGAAACCAACAACATTCAAGAAACTTGGCAAATGTATAAATACAACCGCGAGGGAAATCATAGGAATATCAACTCCAAGAATATGATGAATGCGCGGAAGCTTGGTATGATTATGAATGCGCGGAAGCTGTAAAACAAAAAAAAACGAAGCTAGGCTGCGATGCATGCAAAGAAATACAAGATCAAATCAGATAGACTATAGAAAAAGAAATATAGCTAAGAACATTATAAGAAGTAAAAAACGGAAAAGTAAAAGTAAGAGGAAAATAAAATATCAAACAGCACAAGAGAAATGTATAAAAATATCAAAAATTTAAAGAATGGATTCCAATTCCAACCAAGAATAATTAAGTGAGATATTATTAAGTGAGAAAAACGAAAGTGAGAAAAACGAAATATTAAGTGAGAAAAACGAAATAATATATAGAAGGGCAGAGTATCTTCACGAGTTACTAAATATTGAGCACGAAAACTTTGGAGTAGAATATATGGTTTATCAAACCGCAGAACCATATGTTCTGGAACATACCAGGAAACTTATTCTGCTGATAAAGCACCGAGTGAAGATATGATGGTTGCTGAATTAATAACACAAGATGGTGAAAAGATGTGGAATGAATTATGTAAGTTAATATGTAAAATATGGAATGTGGAACAAATACCAGTAGATTGGAACAATGGTCTTATAATTCTAATACATAAAAAAGGTTATAAGACTAATTGCGCAAACTATAGAGGCATAACATTATTATGCACTGGCTACAATATTATTATGAAGAATATTATATTATCGAATTAATGATTATGCAGAACAGATAATTGGAGATTATCAATGTGGCCTTAGACCTAACAGATCAACTATAGACCAGATACATCTGATGAGGCAAATCGAAGAAAAATTCTATGAACATAACCTTGACTTGCATTTCTTAATTGTTGATTTTAGGCAGGCTTTTGATAGCGTAGATTAACAGAAATGTGTATGAAAGATTCAACCGGAAAAGTATATATACAGGGTGAAAAGTCTACAGTTTTCAACATTAATACAGGTGCAATCGAATGACTCAGGTTGTGGTATATGCCGATGATGTAGCGATAGTTGGACGAAGTGTTAGAGAAATGAAGCAGAAATTTAATAAGTTAGAAAATGAAGTTAACAAATTGGGATTAAAAGCTAATTAAAACAATACAAAATACTTGTGCATGTCCAGATCAGAAAATCGAAGAAGTCCTCAAAATTTAACAATAGGAGACAAACTTCGTTCGTATACTTGGGAGCATTAATAACTAACAAAAATAATATGACAGATGTTATCCAGCACAGAATACAAAGCGGGAAAAAGGTTTCTACTCTTATATAAAATTATTTAAATCAAAAATTATTTCGAAAAATACAAAACAAAGATTGTATAAAACGCTAGTTAGGCCAATAGCAACTTATGGAGCAGAAACGTGGTCCATGACCCAAAAAAATAAAAATGATTTATTAATTTTCGTAAGAAAGATTTTAAGGAAAATTTTCTGACCAAAATTAAATGATAATGGAGAATATCTTATTAGAAACATCGTTAAATTTATAAAATCTCAACGTTTGAGATGGGCAGTACATTTAGCTAGGATGGCAGCCCAAAGACTGTCAAAAATTGTGACAGAAAAGACATTAGCAAATACGAGAAGCAGAGGTCGACCCAAGAAAAGGTATATCGATGAAATTGAAGATCACTTAAGAATACTAAGAATCCGAAATTGGAAAACGTTGGCAACGAACAGGACATTATGGAGGAATGTTGTTGAGGAAGCTAAAGTCCACCCAGGACTATAGAGCTATGCATGATGATGATTTTATTTTATTAATATTTAATACAAAAAGCAAAATTTTCTGCATAGTCGCTACTAAAACTCCTTCAAATTCTTTGTAGAGCATATTTTAAATGCCGTGTATTTTTGTCCGTTTTTCCTGTAATTGTAGCTTCTTTAAGGCCCAAACGTTTTCTGTTGGATTGGCATCTAGACTTTGAGATGGCCAATCCAAAACTTGTATGCCATTTTCTTCCTTCCATTCACTCAGAGAAAAAACATAGTAAAAATCATAAGAAACAAAAGTTTTTCCTTTTGAAAATGCGTTAAAAGCGATTCTAATGAAATCATTTGCGTTTCATTATAATATATATTTAAAAATTCTTATTTAAATTATAACAATTATCTAATGATTTTAAATCGAAACATATTAATTTGATGATCAATTTCTAATAAGAAATCATTACAAATTTTTTAATTTCAAATGTATACTCTTACTGAAAATTACTAGAAATCTTATGAAATCATAACAAGAAAATACTAAAAATCATTACAAATCTTTTTATTTCAAATGTACTCTTATTGAAATTTACTAGAAATCTTATGAAATCATAACGAGAAAATACTAAAAATCATTACAAATCTTTTTATTTCAAATGTACTCTTATTTATATCTTATGAAATCATAACGAGAAAATACTACAAATCATTACAAATCTTTTTATTTCAAATGTGCTCTTATTGAAATTTACTAGAAATCTTATGAAATCATAACGAGAAAATACTAAAAATCATTCCAAATCTTTTAATTTCAAATGTGCTCTTATTGAAATTTACTAGAAATGTTATGAATACATAACGAGAAACTAAAAATCATTCCAAATCTTTTAATTTCAAATGTGCTCTTATTGAAATTTACTAGAAATGTTATGAATACATAACGAGAAAATACTAAAAATCATTACAAATCATTTTATTTCAAATGCACTCTTATTGATATCTTATGAAATCATAACGAGAAAATACTAAAAATCATTACAAACCGAAATCTTTTAATTTCAAATGTGCTCTTATTAATGTAATAGAATATATAGAGAAGAGTTATAATGTAATAATATAAATTATTATTACTTAATATTTCGAACCTAGATCCTGGAATTGTAAATAAAAATCATTAATTCAAAAAATTATATCAACATAATATTTTTATTTTAGTTTTAGTTCATATTAGTACAAATATTCTTAAATTAGTTTGAAACAAAATTTGTTTTTTAAATATGACTTTCCATTATTTAATGGATACAAATGCAATGGTGGACTAGTAAAATATACAAAAGATTTAAGTATTAATTCCTCTTCAATTTTTCCTATTTCATATGATATAGGATTGAAAGTGAGGATCAAATTTAATTATCTGTACTTTACGGCAGATAATAAAAACTTCATCTTCTACGTTAATAAAATTACAAATTTTAAATAATGTTATATTTTCAATAATTTTTTTTAAATAATAATGTTTTTTGTAGTTCTTTCCATGGTAAATAATATTTTCTTACATACTTATATGATTTATGTTAAAATTATTGTTTTGAATAATATTGGAAAATAAATTCAAAGTTGTGGTTGTATCTAGTTTTTCTACAACACAGTCATTTGGAAAACCGTTTTTATAATCAACGTTATTGGGAACAGGAAAAAGGTGATAATTGGAAAATGTTTCGGCATACATGATAGGAAAGTGAATTATAAAAACTATTCTATTAGAGTGATATGATTCAACATTCATAATTTCAAAATATTTGTGAATATTAGCAATGTCATTTCCAAAAATTAGCTGTTGAGATGCATAATGTAAAAGCAATTTATTAATAATAAATTTTAAATCTCCTATTTTTAAAATACTGCTATGAAAAATTTAAATCTAGCGAATGTAATGGCTTTTCCCAAACTATGTAATATCTGCAGGATAATATTAATGATCGAATTAATTTCATCTCTTTGTTACTACTTACTGCGTAAGAAATAAATATATGTTGACCATTTTTTTCGAGGTCGTTTAGTTTAGAACTGATCAAGATATCGTTTTGGTTTATTACAGTTATGGTATTATTTAATTCATTAAGAATTTTAGTGGTTAATGAAATTTGTTTATCTAGCTAGAGAGTTAACTACGATACTTTCGTTCGAATGGAGCTTATTGATGGTCTTAAACATACATCCAAGTACATCAAAAAATCCTCTTTTTACTCTATTGCTAAAATGATTTGGATTAAAGTTTTCTTTTACTGGATTAATTTGAAATTTAACTAAGCTTCTCTGGTTTTGCATTTCATTTATGTATATTTCTTCCTTACTTTTGTAATGGAAATCTCTTTCTATGATTTGGAATTGGTGTGTAATTTTAATTAATTCATCCTCAATCGGATCGAGATCAAAATAATGAATAAATGTATGCATGATTGCGCTTAATTTTGCATTTCCTAATCGAAAGGGTAAAATTCCAGGATTTAATTCCAGATTAGTTATTTTAACTTGCTGGATTGTGGAAGTTGCCGTTATCATTATGGCAAGAATTCTGCAAAATAATTTGTTTTTGATTAGTTAGAGGTCTTTTTAGATTGTTTTTATGATAGATGTTTTTATTGGTTTTAATAGACATATTTTGATTCCCAAACTATAAGAGGTTTGAATCGCGGTTGTATGTTATTACGAGCTCTTGTTTTATGATAGGATAGTATGCCAGGTTCATATGGAATTGGGTCTACCCTATTTTTACTTATATTTAGTTTAGTACACATGTTTCTTTTTCTTTAGAGATTTGTTCACTGAGATGTCTATAAATTTCTTTTGTATTTTCTTTATGTTTATTTATATAATTTGAGAATAAGTTTTTATTAATATCTATATATCTATATCTATATCATTAATGCTGTCTATAGGCCGATGCTTCTTAACTGAATGGATAGAATGATTATATCCGAGGATTTCGTATGGCATTTGGTCTAGGATATTTAGCTGTTTCATAGTTTCCTTAGTAATTCTTAAATGTTCACTAATTGTTGAATGGAAGTTTTCTATGGGGCTATTAGAGTTTGGATTTAATGGTGTTGTATTGTGAAGCTCTATTTTATGTAGAGCAGCGAAATCTTGTATAATATTGTTTTTTTAGTTCGGAACCATTGTCAAGAATCAGTAATATTGGTGATCCATGGTGAATCATAAATGTAATGAAAGCTTTTGTGATATGGGTTGCGGAAAGCTTTTGTGATATAGTCCTCTAAGTAGATAAGCCGGTGCGTATTTTGAAAATGTATCTATTATAGTAAGAAATTTTTGATTGGCCCACTCAATTTTTGTGCATTCATTTTCTGTCTTTAATGCTAAATATTATATTATTAGTCTAAGGAAGGTATGTATATTTATATATTTATTATTGTTACTAAGAACAACAATTTAAAAATAAAATAAAAATATTCACAAGTTTTTGATAATAAAAAAGAAAAAAAATTAAATAACAAAACAATATATTCTGGAAATTGTTTTTTCTTCGTTCATATTAATTGGCCAACCTGTAAGGTTGTGGTAAATTCTTTAAATATTTTCAAAATTGTCAAAATTGTTCTGGTTTTATTTCCGAATAGTCGAATTAATTTGGGTGCTTTTGGAGATAAAAAAACCATTTCGGAAAGAATTTGATTTTGATAATAATCGATAGAAGTTTCAGACATTTGTAATATGGGATTTTCAAAGCTAGAGTGAATAATTTGGTTTTCATCAGAAGAATAGTTACTTTCAGACTATTTCGTTTATATCTGGACTTTCGTGAATTGAATGTTACCCACGATTGAAACTTTTTTCCGTTCATGTATGGCCGAAAATATTTCGTAGACCATACTATACCAAGCAGTTCTCTTTCTACAGTACTATAATTTGTTTCTGCTTCGTTTAAAGTTCTAGAAGCATAAGCCACTGGTTTATATTGACCAATAGGTCCTTGAGATAGGACAGCGCCTATAGCAACGGATGTAAGATGAAATGGATGCTGGATATTGTAGAATTAGTTCGTTAATTAGAAGTTCTTTGCAAGTTTCAAAGCTTTCAATGTATTGAGGGCTAAGAGTAATTTTTGCACGTTTTTAGACATAAAGTAAGTGGCTAGTTATCTTGTCAAAAACAGGAATAAATTTTCTATAATATCCTAGGAGGGCTAGGAATCTTTTAAACTCTTTTGTTGTTTTTGGTATATTGATATAGCCTTTAACATAAATATTTATTTTTCAGTTGTATAAAAAAGGCTTTTATTCTAAAAAGAATAAAAGTTAATTAATATTAATTTGAAATTTAATTAAACTTGTTAATTATTATTTTGAGAATGTTGATAGCTAAAATTTGAATTTGAAAATTGATGCTGTTGCGAATGATTAAAATTGGTCTCTGCATATCTGCAAAATTCATGCGTCTATTACCAAAATTAGAATTATGGTTATTTGAAGAAGGTGTTCGTTTGTTATTTGTAAAATTTTTTTTCGCCTGATTTGAAATTGAGTTTTGTTGTGCATTTTGAATGTAACTAATACTATTTTCTTTTTTGATAAAGTTGATAGCATCTACCATATTTTTAGGTTCTTTGCTTCGAACCATTATACCGTATGGGTTTTTTAAACCTGCTAAAAATACTACTAGATCCAGATCATTATACATTTTCTGCTTAAATTAACTTCATGAATTGCGAGATAATTCGAAATTGTACTTAATAACTTTCGAACTCTTATCATAAAATTGATAGGGTGTTTCATTATATTCTTGTCTTAGATTATTTAAATCAAAAGATAAACAATTTTCATCTCTTTGGACACTAAAGTTCCTAATCCGGAACTTGTTTTATATTCTTGTTTTATTTCTGTAATATTACTACCACAACTAATATTAATTACCTCTCTGGCAGGGCCTTTTATTTTACTAATTATAATGCAAAAAATATTATATTTTGACAATTATTAGCATTAGTAGTATCAACAAAATTTTTAATGATGCTGTCTATCACTGCAAAAAAAATTTAATTTGTTAACATTACCATCGAAATCTGATATTGTTTCTGCATGCACACTTTTAAAAAATTTGGAACCGTAGACATTTTTTGCTTATTAATTTCTTTTAATAAATTACTTTTATTTTCACTCAAATCAATTTGGTCTAAATTATTAGTAATAGATTCGAAATTATGCTCTACATTTTTCTCACTTTCACTAAAGGATGGGGAAGATTTAGAGGAATCTGACATTAAGTAATAAAATAATAAAGTATATTATACTTAACTCATCGTATTCACCGATTCTGGCTGCTTTCAATTTTCATTTTTTTGGTCTTGTGTTAAATATGATGTTCAATCTTTGAATATGATGTTCAATTTTCAATTTGAAATTTTCGATTTGAAATTTTTAATTTTCACTATGATTATTGCAATTGTGTCTTTAAGTTATATTTTAATTTAATTTTGTTGTTAAGTGTTTTTTTTCACTTAAGGGTCGAGGAGCGCCAGAAAAAAGCCCGAATCGTGACATCACGTCATACCAATGTTTTTTTCTGAAAAAGAGCTTTTATATTCTTTGTGTGTATGCGTTTGTAATACATTATTTGATGTTTTTATAGGAATGCGGCGTTGCCATATAATGTATAATTATATGTGATGATAAAATTATCCCACAAATTTTGATTTTTGGAAACGAGTTCATATTTCATAATATAATATATCAATACCGTATATGTAATATATCTATTATTGCTTGACCAGATATTTATGGGTAACGAAATTAATTTTACTTTCCCTTTATTGAATTTACAATTATTTTATATAATATAATATGTAAATAGTATATGTATAATATTATCTGATCAGATATTATCCCAGCGGGAAATTGGGCAATGCATTACCTTTTAGAAGTGATGAATTATTCAATTATCTAGTAATGGAACTGGTAGTGTGTCAAATTTTGTTCTGGATTGGATAATTTCTGCATTACCTAGTAAGGGAGAATGTAAGGAATCTAGTTTTTAAGAAACTTATGCGCAATTTATGTGGAATTTTTATATTTATTTTACGCGCAATTTGTTTATTTATATTGTAAATGAAATTATTGGAGAATTTCTGCATTACTTAGTAAGGGAGAGTGTAAGTGGTAGAATTTTAACTGCGATTTACGCGTAGCTAATCGAATTTCCGGAATAATTTTTGTATTTTTTGGAAAAGTTTAAGAGTTGTACGTTTATTATTTTCGATTTTTTATTTTAGTCTTAAACAGTGAGTCGTGAAGTTCAGATCGGATGTGTGCAAATTAAGTGATTTTTGAAAACAATTTTGTGAAATACATAATATACATACACTCTAAAAAATGATTGTAATTTGACATATTTAATATGCGTAAAATTTACACAATTTTGTTGTAAATTGCCCAAAAAATGAGAAAATTACACATATTTTGCATAACTAGGAAATTTTACATATCACTATGTAATTTTAAGCTGAAAAATGAGTATTTGACCCTTTTATCAACATTATTTATAAAAGCGCACAATATATTCGTAAAAGCCACATAAAACTCATCGTTAATGGTGTAAAGTTATATAAAGTGAGTCTATAATATAGAAAAATACACCACTTTGGTGTAAACTTTGTTGAATAGTTAAAAATACACTACTGTGGTGTCAAATAAAATAAAATTCACCTTTGATGTTAAAAAATACACAATTTTGATTTAAAGTTACTTGAAATGCATACAACATGCTGAAAATTACACTATTTTAGTTTAAAATTTGGTGTAAAGTTATATGCGCATGCCTATTAGTGTCATTTTGTATTGTGTTTCTAAAGAGTTATGCAGTGTTTTGTCCTTCAATATTATTAAAAAAAAATTATATAATATTAAAAAAAAACAGAATTTATTTGATTTGATATAGATAATGGTAAATTAATTGTAGCAGCCATCATTAATTATTTCAATGAAGATCCTGAGCTTCTATTCAAAGTATTTAATGTAAGTTTTGAAAAGTATTTAACTAAATTTTAATTTATTAATATATGGTTATATCAAATATCAATTTTATAGATTGACGTACTACTGGATAACATAATGGAAAAAATTCCAACTAATGAGCCCCTGGATGACTACATATTATAGGTTTTTTTTATTGAAATATAATTAATAATGTAAATTAGTACAAAATATTTTTATAATAAATAATATTTTATTATTTCAGAAGAAAATTGTACATTTATTTTATTTTTATTACGTATTTGAATTCCATGTATTAAAAATGTATTTTTACACTAGTTTTACATAAAAAATTGCATTTTTTAAAAGTGTACTTTTACAATCATTCAGGGCAAAATCATAGATATTTTGTGTAATTCCACCTTTTTGAATAGTGTAAAAATTACATTTATTAAAAGCGCATTTTTACAACCATTACGGGCAAATTTAATAAAAAATTTATGTGATTTCACTTATTTGAATAAGGCAAAAGTTAAACCTGAACTTCGTAATTTTTTTACCTAACCAAATTCTATTTTTACAACCAAAGTTGTAATTTTATTGCAAGTGTAATTTAACTACCTTAATTGAAGGTAAAGAGATGCCTATTTTCATAATGGTAAAATTACACTAATTTTTTTTATAGTGTACATTATAAATATATTAATTTAATATTGTGAAATAATTAAAAGTTAAAAATAAAAGGTATAAAATTAAATTAATATATAATTTTGTAATTATTATAATCTCTTTATTTTATTAAGGTATGCTGCTCTAAAGAATTTGAAGGAATACCGAAATATTTACAAAATTGCATTGAAGGGAACTTATTTTAAAAGAAGCTAAATATTAATGCCCGGTTTCACGAAAATAGCTTAAAAGCGCATCTAGATAAAAACGATTTTAGTACTAAAAGTCATCTAGATATGTTGCAGTTTCACGAGATTTTTGTCGCTTTTATCTAACTAAAATTCTAATAACTGCATTTTGACAGAAATTACTCAGAGAAATATTACGATTTGACAAAAATTACTCAAAAATATAAAAACATATTGTTCAGTGTCAATTGAAAACATATGTTTTAAAAATATTATAAATAATTTTAATGTTTATAATTCTATATTATAATGCTTCCCATACACAATACAATTTGGTTGTACTTGTACAACTAGTCATCAAACTCGGCACACCACTCCACACACGTTAAAATTTTTCTACAACCATCGAATTTGTTTTTATTTTGTACTGTAGAACACGTTATTTTTCTACTGTAGAACAATTTTCAAATTTTTAGAACCATTTTGATGGTTACAAACCAAGTTGTACAACCAAATTTGTTGTGTATGGGCAGCATAATAATTTATATTTAATTTTTTTTGTTCAAGTGTCAAAATACAAAATTTACAAGCGCTTTTAGTGCTTAGATGGCCGAAATCGGGCATCTAAATTAAAAGAGCCACTAAAAGAGATCTAACATCTCGTGCAACACCATTTGCGTTAAAAGCGTATCTAAATCACTAGAAGCGCTTTTAAAACTTTCGTGAAACCGGGCATGAGTATACATAAATAAATTGTATTTTGTTATAAATAAAATGAGAAATTAATAAATTTTTAAATAAAATTAATTATTATGAGTTTTATTATTGACTTTATTAATGAAGGTAACGGAAAATATATTATCAGGGAATGACTTCAAATTTTAATTCCTTTGTAATGTAGGAAACCATTGATTACCATGTAATCGAAAGAATAATCGTGGAAATGCTGAATTTCCAATCGTGGAAATGCTAAAATTGAAAAATCTGTCTTTGAATAAGTTGATTACCAGGTAAGCGAGAAACGGGTCACTGTTAAGGTCGATTACCACGTAAGCGAAAAATGGATGCATTACATTTCGTAGGACATCGCCGTGTTAATTTTCACCGATTCTGGAAGCTATCGCTCATATAGTCTATCGATTACCACTTCATATTACCATCGCTTACCACTTCCCGCTAGGATAATATTATATATGTACTATATATAGTGGATATAAGTCCATATATTTATATAATATAAAATATTATATATATTATAGAAAATAATTGTAAATTCTATAAAGGGAAAGTAAAATTAATTTCGTTACCCATAAATATCTGATCAGATATATTGTATTGGGGGTTATTCTACAAAATGGGCGTATTTGAATGAAAACGGTCGTATTTAATTTTTTTTAATATATCAATATATGTATGTCTTTCTCATCAGATCCTAGTGTCATAAGTGACATGTTTGCTAATCGATTTAGCGAATGTTATAGGCCAACATGTGATCTAATAGACATCTCGTCTACAAGCAACCACGAGAACTCTATTTTAAGTACAGTATCAATTTCAGATGATGAAATAGTTAAGGTGTTAGGTAGTATTGACACTAACAAAAGTCCTGGACCGGATTTACTACCTCCACTTTTTCTAAGTAAATGCGCTGATCAGCTGTCTGTACCACTCAAAATTATCTTTAATAAATCCATCTCTTCAGGAACATTTCCCTCAGCCTGGAAAACTTCGCACCTCATTCCAATATACAAAAGTGGTGATAAGGCTGACATCGATAACTATAGAGGTATAGCTATTTTGTCTGCTATACCAAAAATCTTTGAACAAATTATATGTGATAAAATGACATCAATTATCAATCCGATACTTAACGAGCAACAGCATGGTTTCAGATAGGGCCGCTCTACCACTACAAATCTAATGGTGTTTACGTCTGACCTGCTGATTAACATGGAAAAGGGCTACCAGATTGATACTATCTACACCGACTTCAGTAAAGCTTTTGACCGTGTTGACCACAGTATTCTTATTTCTAAATTAAAAAAAAATCGGAGTGGCAAATCCACTTTTGGGATGGATCAGTTCTTATCTTAGTGGTCGAACCCAATCTGTCAAATTTCAAGGGTTTATTTCCAAAGAAATATCAGTTTCTTCGGGTGTTCCTCAGGGTAGTCACCTTGGCCCCCTACTATTCAATATCTTACTTCATGACCTATCTGAATTACTGTCTGACGTTCCACATATTTTATATGCTGACGATCTAAAAATCTATCATATAATAACTAAACCCTCAGATGTACAGTACTTAGAACTAAGACTAAAAATACTTAAGAACTGGTGTAAAGTTAATAAATTAGATCTTAATGTTAGCAAATGTCACGTCATTAGTTTTACAAGAAAAAAATCTACTCTTTTACACACTTACAAACTAAATGATACTCAACTCAATCGTGTTACACAAATTAACGATCTTGGAGTTCTACTGGACTGTACACTAAGTTTTAACCTTCACTATGATAGAATCATTTCTAAAGCCAATAAAATGCTTGGTTTTATCAAAATAAGAGCTCGTGAGTTTAAAAATGTATGGGTGACAAAATCTTTATATTGCACTCTAGTACGCTCTATTCTTGAATACGCCTGTCCTATTTGGCTACCCTATTTCCAAGTGCATAGTGATAGAATCGATTCGATTCAAAAAAAATTTCTTCTTTTCGCTCTAAGGGACCTGCATGACCCACACGACTACAACAATTTACCGACGTACCTCTCTAGACTTAATATACTTGAAATGACCTCACTTTCATCTAGACGTGACCTACTAATATCTTCTACACTTTCGATGTCTTCAAGAACAACATTAATGTTACTTTTATATCTAACAGGATAAAATTTAACACTGACGTAAGACAAACAAGACACACCTATCAATAGATGCTGTATGGTTTTTAACAATTATAGCTCCTGTTTTTCCTCAACAATCTCTAAACTAACATACAAATCCAGGCTTCGCAATTTCATGAAATAGTCCCATGCTATACGCAATATCATGAATATTCCTTTCCTATACATAAATAGTTAATTTATACTATTTAATTAACATAAATAATTAAATTATATTATTATATATTTTTTATGTAATTTGGCTTAGTTAAGATTAAGAAGTCTAGTATGTAATTAATTTTTTATTTAGTATATATAAGTTTTATTTTATCTCTTATTTTTGTTTTATTTTGTTTATTTTATTTCAAAAAACTTATTTTTGTTTTATTTTGTTCCTTAAGAAACTACATATGTATTTATATAAGTGTGTATTTAAATATAATTTTTAAGATATTTGTAAAAATGTAAATTTGTATAAACCTTGTTTTGGTAAATAAATAAATAAATAAATATTATCCTGGATGAAATTATGTATGCCCATATTTTCATCTGGGATTTTCTCTAGCACCCCTGGATGGATTGGGCTGATATTTGGTAAACACATTTAAATCAGTGGTCTGGATGAAATGATGGGTGGCCATATTTTCATCTGGGATTTTCTCTGGTACCTCTGGACTGGATGGATTGGGCTGATATTTGGTAAACACATTCATTATATTGTTCTATAATTAACTATGCCAGTGCTCCTCCATTATTTCCCACAAAATATCAGAAATCACGTTTTAATCATATAACCATCTTCCAAGTAAAGCTAATGGAGGAGTTCTGGCATACTTAACAATAGATCACTATAATGAATGTGTTTACCAAATATCAGCCCAATCCATCCAGAGGTACCAGAGAAAATCCCAGATGAAAATATGGCCACTCATCATTTCATCCAAACCACTAATTTAAATGTGTTTACCAAATATTAGCCCAATCCATCCAGGGGTGCTAGAGAAAATCCCAGATGAAAATATGGGCATACATAATTTCATCCAGATCACTATAATGAATGTGTTTACCATATATTAGCCCAATCCATCCAGGGGTGCTAGAGAAAATCCCAGATGAAAATATGGCCATTCAGCATTTCATCCAGGATAATATATGTACTTATATTGATATTTCATTAAAAAAACGAAATAATATCCTTCCTGAATTTTTTTTTTAGATTTTACCTACTTTTTTTTAACTTCATTTACCTATAAAAATTGAGTATGTATATAAATTTGTAATTATTTTTACACTTTTATAAGCCTGATCCAATTTTTGAAACAAATAAAAAAACTACACCTGAATCTAAAAATCCACCTTTTCTCATACATTTTATCTGAACAACAAAATATAAAAAGAAAAGATTTAAACTAAAAATTATGTTATTGGTAATAAATATTTTCTATATATGTACATCCATCCATATGTTATGTACAAACAAGCTATTATTCATAAAAAAAATCAGAATTGCAAATAAAAAATAATTTGAAACACACACAAACAAAAAAAGAACTTTCATTGACAATAAAACTGTTTAAAATTGACTTCAGCGCTCAAAGTTCCCTATCAGAGACTAGCTACACTAAAATTCACACATTTTCTTCCAAAAAATTTTTGAAAAAAAGAGGTTTTTACATCAAACTTTAATTATTAGAAAAATGATAACAAATATCAAAAATGTAAAACATACATCCGTGAAAAATATATTGAATCTTTATTCTGTAGAAAAAAAAATATCAAAATATGTAAGGGTTTACTCATAAAATGGGCAATAAAATGGTCCACTTTAAGGTGCGGGGACAGGTAAATGGGGGGTGGGGGGAATTAGAAAAGTAAAACACCTATCGGTGAAATTAATATATTCTTGATATGTTATAAAAATTTCGTGGAAGAAAATGTTCACTGGTTTTGTATAAAATGGGCAAAACAATTCCTCTATAAAACACTAAATTGCTCTCCTCGACCCTTAATAAAGAAATAATTTTTTATCAGAAATGCTGATACAACTCCCTTCAAAATAACTTTGAATGAACTCTACGTTTTCATGCGGTATTTAGTGTTTTATTTGCCGAAAGGGATAACAGTTTTAAAAAAAACAAATTTTTAACCATCCTGACTGATCAATAATCGATATAAAAAGGAAAAATTCAAATTATTGTTGTTTTATTAGAATGAAATTAATTCGTACAAGCCTAGGTCGAAGACTGTAAAAAAATTTTTTTTATTAATTTGACATTTTATTGGTCAACCTTATTAAATTTAGAGTGAGAAGTGAAACTTGCAAAATTAAGCTTGGGCAATAACGAAACATTTAATAAAACAATCCTGAATGTCAAAAAAATGTCCGAAATTTTTAAAATTGTTGCCTCAATTATTAAGATTTGTAGCAGCGAGCGATAACAATAAAATAATCCTGAATGATAAAGAATTACGCAAAAATCTGATTTTTGATTTGGTAATTTTTTGACATCGAGTAATTTTATTAATTTTTTATTGTTTTTACATTTCTGTGTGTACATGGCAAAGCAAATTGTATTTTCTTGAACACATAAAAATGGATATTGAATTACTCTTTCTAAAAACCATCTGTTTCAGTCCCGTAAAGCATGTTGATTTTTTTAGGCCACTTACTTAAAGCCGTATTTTAAGATATGGTTATAATTAATACGTTTTTTTTTTATAATTTCCATTTAGGTTCTAAAATTTTTGATAGCTGTCAAAATTTTAACTTTAATTTGGTTTATATTTTTTTTGAGAATTTGGTTTTTGGGAATTTGATTATATTTTTTAACCAATTCGGAGACACACGGGCCAATAGCAAAATGTACAAAGTATTTTATTTAATTTATGATAAGAGTAATACAACAACAACACTCTACTTTCTAAAAAATTGTGTCATTATATAAATAATAATAATTGTCAACAAAGCTTTGCCATATACTATATGTATACAATCTCCTTCAAAACTCTTAATGACAAATAATTTACTGAAAATACTTGAAATTATCTTAAGATTATATCAAGTTCCAGGTATGTACGGTAAAAATTTAATAAAACCTGCTAAATTTAGCTTAATAAATTAATATTACTTTCTGTGTAAAATAATAGAATGCATTACGAGTGCTTACCTAGCGCAAAGCGAGTAATGTGGTCATAATTAAATTGAAAATTAATTTACTACCGCGTTTCAATTAAAAAGAAATTTTCTACCTCGTTTAGTTTCTTTTGAAATTATCAAGAAAGTATATTATGAGTTATAAAATTTTTTTTATAAGTGCAAATTGAAAGAAAATCATCCATCACTATCAAGAAAAATTAGTTAAGAAGGACATTTAAATTTTAATTTCTTTAAAGTTTACTATTTTCTTTAAAGTTTTCATTTTTCTTTAAAATTCAGCTTTAATATGTACAAATATTATTTATTAGGTACTATAGAATTTTTACTACTGTTTCAATGCTTTATAACTTTATTACGGCCGAAAAAACAATGAAGTAATAACAAAGATATGCCGACAATTTACACAACCTATAATAGTGTACTAAAATGCTAGGGGACCTTAACAAAAAAAAGAATGAGCAATTTGAGAGTATTAATTTTTTTTAAAAATATAAGTAATATTAAAAAAGTACACAAGAAGTTACAGAATTTTATTTTTATCTTTCTTATCACGATTTCTTATCTGCCGTAAAATATTTTTTTTTTTTAGAAATAAAATGTTTTATTGTTTTTATGAAAAAAGACAATTTTATAACAATTTTATATAATAGGGCTGTTGCTAAAGTAAGAATAATTTCAGTGTTCTATAGGATTTTGAATATTCAATTATCTACATAGCGCTATAAGTTATATTGTAAAATAATAATTTATGTAAAATTTTAAGTGGTTTCAAGTTAAATTTACCAATTTTCAAAATCGTAAATATTTCGCTATAGAAACATTTTACCAAGAACTAGTAAAGCTGTATAAGTTAAAAAATTAAATGTGCTTTATTACTTAGAATATTATATAGAATTATATAAGAAAAATATTCAAACAATTCAACTCCTTACATGTATTTTTCCATTCAATAAATTGATTTCGGATTTCGTACCTGAAGAACGAACCTGAAAAAAATATCAAAATTATTAAAATAATTAAATAATAATTAATTCTACGCGTACGATACCTTAAAAGTTACATGTTTAACTACATTTTCAGCACATTGTAATTATATGTTGCAATAAGGAAATAAGGGTAATAAAAAAAATTATAATCATAATAACATGTTGTACTTACTAAATAGTAATGTCAAAGCAATGTCAATATTATATACGGCTTTGATAATGTAATTTAAAAAAGTGGACATATATCCCAAATAAAATCACTTCACTCGATTTTGTTCTCAGGAATAAAATCGAATGAAGAGGGATTTTATTTCGGATATATCCACTTATACATATAAAAGATTGCTGTTACTCTACTATTAGTAAAACTTTGATGTCGTAAAAGTGCCTTCAGATGACACGATTTTTCTCTAAATTTTTTGTATTGAGCCTAATATTTTGTGACATTTTCAATATATTTTTCATTCAAACGTCCACATGAAACAACTTTTCAAATTTAATTTTCATACAATTTTAAGCTATTTTATTAAAATAAATGAGAGTTATCTACTAAAACTGTAAAAAATATGGATGTTAATGAAAATATTTCAATAATAAGACGAAACCATTTAAAAAGTAAGTGAAATATATGGTCATAAAAATGGTTACTTCGAAGGGATTTAGGAGTAAAAGACGTTCAAAGTACAGTTTTCGATGAACTCAGTTATGAAGATCTAAAATGTTTTAAAAAATTTACTAGGATGACGACTTCTACATTTGACCTACTTTTAATAAAAGTATTAACAAAATTCTAACGACAGGACACAATTAAGCGGTAAAGCATTTCAGTGAAAACAATGTAAAATATGGTATTCCCGAAAAATTATATTCGTGATATTCCCAATTATTTTTTTAAGATTACTACTTACATTGAGATACTTAGCTAATGGAGCTAATTTTACGTCGTTATTATTATTTATGAATAGCTGTACCAACAATAACATTATTTATTTCTGAAACAGTTTCTGTAATAGATAGATATAAATAGATATAAAACTTTATGTAGCTAACTGCAACGTTGATGCCAGATGTAGTGGTTGTGTTAGTGATGGTGGAGTGTACAAGTACTTTGCCAGGAAATAGCTGACAACGTTCTGGATTTCCTCGAATGTAGAATTTTCCCCGGAGATAATGTAAAAATACCTGTGCTGTTTGTTTTCATAACAGACAAAGCATTTAAACTTACTAATAGATTTATTAAATCATGTGAGCAACGGTCTTCTAAATCGAAAAAAATCTTATACTATCGTTTAAGCAGAGCAAGACGAGTCGTAGAAAATAGGTTCCCTAATATAATTATTTTTTAGTTCACGCAAATTAATATTTTATTTCTATATTTAAAGTTCTTCAAAAAGATATAAAACTTTATGTAGCAAAAGTCCCCAAAAATTACTTTAGCTGCCTGTACTCAGCATAACTTCATTAATAAAGTTGAAGGAAAAAATTAATTCAAAAGTATGTAATTTAAAATTTGAGAATGTATACATAAATGAATGTGCGGTAATACCTGGTAGTTAACGTAATAATGTTTGTATTACAGCGTAGCAACAATTGCATTCAAGGCCTACACTAGATGCAATTCAGGTACGAAATGAATTTTCACGTTATTTCAATGGTCCTGGTGCAGTTGTTTTGTAGGATGAAGCATTAGAGAAGTTTAATTTTTAAGATTTTTTTATTAAAAAAAATAGGATATGAAATAAAATTGTAGACAATTGCTTTACATATATAAAAATATTGTGTATAGCTTAACAAGTGTTGCTTAATATTAGTTAATACACAGCTTTTCGTATGATATTTGATACATAATTAACAATTCAAACTTAAAAAAGATACAATAAATTTCTTAATAATTCACAATTCATAATTAATAAGTCACACAATAAAAATCTATATATGTAATTCATAGCCATTCTATGGCACATTTTTTTAAGATAATAATTAATTTATAAATTTAATTCTTTAGATATATTTTTAGCACATTTCCAACCAAATTGGAAGAAATGTGTATATTAGTTTCACTCTGTTTGTCCGTCTGTCCGTCCGTCCGTTTACACAAACTTCTACATCTATTAAGATAGAGTGTTAAAATTTTGACCATAGATATATAGTAATAAAATAATAGGTCCAGTAGAACAAAATATTCTTCTATCTCTTTTCCCCTCTGAGTTATTCCCCCTCCAAGGCTCCAAGTTCGAAAATTGCCCATATTGAACATCTCATAACTTTTAAACCAATAAAAATTTGAGGTCTGTAAAAACTATACGATAGGAAAATCTTTTATCTTAATTGTGAAATTAAAAAATTTTTTAAAATTTAATTCTTTGATGTATAAAAATACCATTATCTTCATTCAACTTTTTTTAGTTTTTTTAACACCCTGTATTTCCCAAACGGCTTATTATGGAAGGCTGAAATTTATGTAACAAAGAGATATCCAAAAAATAACTAAAGTCTCTGAAGAAATTGTATCCGTATCTCCCTGCCCTTTCCGTTGTGGCCCTTCCAAAATCAAAAAATTACATTTTTAATTCACTTGTAAAATTATAACTGCACAATATTTTTAAAAACAAATATTGAGAAAACTTTCGAAAATCATATTTCTTTAAAGTGCATTAATTAATAAATTATAATCATTTGCCTCACACTTATAATTAATCAAAATGCTTAATCATGTAAAATTTTGCAAAAAACGAACCTTTAGCATATTCTTAGGAGTTATATAAATTGAATATTGGATATTATTTCATATCACATCATGTTAAATTAAAAGCAAAATCAAAGAAAAGTTAAATCATAAGTTTATATATATTTTGCTGGAATAATAACCTTGGAAGGAAAAAAAATTAATAAAATCGAACAGGGACACATTTTTTACCTATATTTACCATATAATTTTTTATCTTTCCTATGTATAGTACATTGAAAATACTACTAAAAAATACTATACACGTATGTATAGGAATTCCCATTGTTTTAGAATAGCTCATAGTTCTACATGAGGCGATTTTGAGGAAATGTGCTTTTGATAAACCCGGGGTTTGTTTATCGTATTTTTTAATTCAATTACAAACTTCTTATTTGTTTCATCTCACTATGAATTTTCCAAATACATCAATGTGATTATGCAACACGGTTAGTGTTACTTTAAGTATTTGCGTTTTGTAATTTATTCCATGTCACTGATAATAATTCCAAACTGTTTCTCAGCAAATCGTTTTCTACAATCTCTCCTGCAGTAAATTTTTTTTCCTGACATAGCGTAGTTTCAAAGTCTGAAAAATCTGGATGAATCTCTCCGTCCGTTGTTAGAGATTCATCTGAACCAACTTGGAATGAAATTTTTTAAACTTAAAATAACATAAACATTTTTATAATAGTTATAAACAATACAATACATATACAAAATAAGACTGCTTTTTAAATCTAGCGAAGATACTAATTCTCTCGATTTCATGTGAGGTACTAAATATAACAAAGATTCGTACCACTACACTGAAGGAAATGTAAATATCTTCTTCTGCAGCCTCACTTTTTACGCTGCACTCTATGAACTTCCTTTCCCGATTTAAGGTAGCACGTAACGACAGAATTTTTTTTAGTTCATCTTTGGTAATTAAATATTCGTATCTTTCACAATTTTTAGTGCTGATGCTATTTTTATCAAGGAATCATCTCTAGCATGTTTGTTGTAATACATCCTATGTATAGGGTTATACAAATTTCCATGTAGGTCACTTGTCTCTATGATCTTTTTAATCAATTCCTTTGACCATACATTACCTTTAGAATTTGGAAATGAAAAGCAACTAGATTCGGAAGTCATAAATCAAAAATTTTTATTAAAATATTTGTTATTAATATTTTAAAGCTTACATTTTTTATACTGGTTGAAACTTGAAAATTACAGAAAAAAAATTAGGTTAACAAATTATTGTCAAAAATATTGATGGACCGGAAATAAAACAAAGTCGATAATAATTTAAATGTAGTTAAAAAATACGAAAAACAAATCCTGGATTTGTAAAAGTTACATTTCCTCAAACCCTTGTGCTTGAACCTTGAGAAGAATTGTCTGAGAATACTTGCACTTGAGAAGAATTGGTGCTTAACAAGAATTGTCTGAGAAGAATGACCCTATAGCGCCTCTAATAGTAATAAGTATTAAGAAAAAAATAAAATGGTAGATGTAAAAATGTGTCCTTGTCCGAGTTTTTTAATATTGTTCCTTTTTTTCCAAGATTATTGTTCCAAGAAAATGAATTATAAAATATTATTTTTTAAATTTTCTTTAAGCTTTTAATGGAACATAATGTATAAAGAAATAGAAAGTTAAAAAAGAGAAGATATAAAATCATTAAAAAGAAATTAGCAAAAAATATAGAGAGGTAGACTACGTAAAAAAGAAATTACAAACATTATATTCATAATATAATAATATGATAACAGAACGAACTTCTTCAATTATATGATTGTGATCAAAAGTGAATAGCCAGATTCTCACTTGTTTCACAAAATTATGTAAATTACGTAATACTTATTCTTATTTCCTCCGGCAATTTATTATATAATTTCGGAGCTATGTAACTAAAATTAAATTTGCAAAATGCGTTTTGTTATATAAAGGCTCAAATACCATTGTGTCTACGACTACGATTAATACGTAAATTATATGCATTCGTCGATCTATTAATATTGGAACCATCGTTGCCAACCGTACCATAATTATCGGATTCGTACCTCTTAAATATTCATAAAACTGTAAAATAATTGAGTGTACCATATTGTCGTACCATAATTTTTCAAGTTATGCATTACCAAAAGCATATTTTTTATAATTGTTTTTAGCAGTTGTAACAGTTTTTTTTGTTCAAATATCAAATTTAAATCGAAGTTCGAAATGCAAATGCTGGAAACGCTTTTCAATAATAGGAAACGCTTTTCAATATTTTCAAATAAGAAAGTTTAGTTTTTTCTTTTATCTTGCAATACCTTAAATTTAAAATATCTAAAAAAATGGACCAGACGATATGTATAGTCCCACGAAAACTTTTAAAAAGTGATTTAAAAAAAAAGAAGTAGCAATTTAGAAAAGAGTGGGTGAAAAAAGTAGAATTTGTGGGCAGTACTTCCGAATAACGGGCCCGAGCTTTTAAGATGACGTCATTACATAACGGTACTTTATGACGTCAGGACTCTGAATAAAGATATCATTTTACCCGCAAACGCCATCTAGTAGCCGAAAAATTCGTTACAAATTTTTTTAAAAATTCATATTTTTGCCATTTTCTCCTTAACGGTAAATTGTAGGATCTTTTTAAATTGTAGTTAATGAAATTCCCTATATTGTGAAAAAAATAAATTTAATTATTTTTTTAAGAATCCGTCTAAACTGCAAACTACTAGATATATAGGTGTAGCGAGTATTTTAACGTTATTTTAATAACGGTAAGCGTTAAGTGGATTTTTTTTTATTTAGTTTAGTAGAGCAAAGCTTCAGAATTTTTTTAGGTCAACGGTAAAGTCAACACAACACGACAACCTACAATTTACCGTTAAGGAGAAAATGGCAGAAATATGAATTTTTTATAAAATTTGTAATGCTTTTTTCGGCTACTAGATGGCGTTTGCGGGTAAAATGACATCATTATTCGGAGTCCTGACGTCATAAAATATCGTTATGTAATGACGTCATCTTAAAAAGTCGGGCCCGGTATTCGGAAGTATCCCCAATTTGTGAACTAGTTAATTCCTCGTCCAGTAAGTAAGTTATAATTAAGTAATTTTTTTAAATAATTATGGATTCTAATACTGTGTAACTTAACGCTTATAAAGGTTTTTGCAAAAAATGTAAAAAAAATTAAAAGTTATACACATATTATACACATATAAATCACAATCACGCAAAAGTAAATCACATTTAGATGCAATAAAAACCGCACCAAGCATCTCGTAGCTTCAAAGCTTTTGCAAATCAGCTACAACAACATCACAAAAAAAAGTTCAAATAGCAGAATAACACTTACATCTTTGTTGATTGAACATAATATTTCTTTTCGAACTGCTGAATACTTAACAGCATTAGTTAACTAACGATTTGTTTTCTAAATTAGCTAATAGTAGGTATTTAAGAACATTTTGTCATTTTAATTTTAAAGTTTTAATAAATTTTATTGAATTAAAATTAAAATTTGAATTACAATTTTTTTGATTATTAAAAACAGACAAAAAACCAAGATAAATTTCATTAAAAAATAATATTTTTTTAAATAAAAAAACTATGCTGTAAGTCCGGATAAAATCTACTTCTTTTATCCTCTAAACCTTGATATTCCTTTTTAGGCCTTTATAATGCTTTTCAATGCGCCAGTCTGAGATAGAAATATTGAAAACCAACTGCAATTAACAGACATTTAAAATTCGTACAGTTAAGAAGCAATGTTCGCTTTTTGTCAAAAAACATGTGCACCAAAAATTATGTGTTACTACTCGCTGGAAAGGTATTACAGAGTAGAATACGATGTCAGTAAACATATTTAAAATTTCTGCCGCCAGAGCCGCTAAATACCAAAACATTTTAAATTTTAATTCTTAAAATATGTTTTCGAATAATTGTATATAACACTAAAAAACTAAGTTTATCACCGCATCTGAAAGTAGTAAGTAGTTCTACAGAATCACAGTTGTTACAATTTAAATTTATCCTAGACGTAACATAATTATTATGTTCTTCAAAATGTAATTTAACTTGATGAATCCTTACCAAATATAAAGGGAAACTATAATATAGGATAGGAAATCTAAGCTAAATGAATACGGATATTTCCCAGTTAAATTTTTTGCCTCTAAGCCTAAGGGGTAAGATATACTTAAAAATGTCATTTATCATGTTCATGTTAAATGTGACAAAACCGAAACTGAATAAAAATGATATGTAAGAAAGATAAGAAATAGAATTTGTATAATACTATACTAATATAAAGAAAAAAATCTCATGATTATTGGCTTTTTTTCGGTGCCGGGACTTATCGCCATATGGCGATATGAGACACTTTCATTGTCCCATATCGCCATAATTTGCATACCGGAAAGTAACGCAAAATAATACATTTTTGGTCATAATGCCATAATACCTAGGACATATTGCCATATGACCATAATTTGCATATGGCGATATGGGACAATTAAATTGTCTCATATCGCCATAATTTTAATAATTTCAAGTTTAAGTTTTACATAATTAAGCCTAAGGGGTAAGATATACTTAAAAATGTCATTTATCATGTTCATGTTAAATGTGACAAAACCGAAACTGAATAAAAATGATATGTAAGAAAGATAAGAAATAGAATTTGTATAATACTATACTAATATAAAGAAAAAAATCTCATGATTATTGGCTTTTTTTCGGTGCCGGGACTTATCGCCATATGGCGATATGAGACACTTTCATTGTCCCATATCGCCATAATTTGCATACCGGAAAGTAACGCAAAATAATACATTTTTGGTCATAATGTCATAATACCTAGGACATATTGCCATATGACCATAATTTGCATATGGCGATATGGGACAATTAAATTGTCTCATATCGCCATAATTTTAATAATTTCAAGTTTAAGTTTTACATAATTAAGTAAGTATAAAATTCCAAATTTTAATTGAATTGTTTAAAAATTAGCCTAGCAACAGTGGAAAATTATTAACACTATTTTTATTCTGTTATTGTTTTTATTATTATTGTTTATTGTAATAAAATAAAAATAAAATAAAATAAAAAAAATAAAATAAAAAACCTTTGTAATAAAATCTATTATTGTTTTCAAACTCGAATTATTATTGTTTTATAATTAAAACCTATTATTGCTGTATATTAATAATTATTATAGTCATGCATTTATATGTAATTAGATCATTATATATTATCAGTATTATAGCTGAAGTGATCATCGTTAGTAGTAGGTTAGGTTAGGTTGTAATGGCGACTTAAGCCCCGCATAGACCACCAAGGGTCCTTAACGATGCCATTTGAGTTGGAATGATCACAGGTCCCCGGTTGATAGTTCACCTTGGGTACCTGTAGTGATGTCTGAGGATAGAGTGAAGGTAGTAGAGATTTTGGCGAATTTCAGGAGTTTCCTAAGACTGCACTTGGAAACTTCCTTTAAGTCTGTGAAGAAAGCTTGGCCTAGGCTAAAAATTCTTGTTTTCGCGAGTGCAGGACAGTAACAGAGAAGATTCTCAAGAGTTTCTTCCTGTCCCGGTACCTTGCAGTTTCTACAGAGACCAACGGTCGTCAGTCCCATCCTAACCGCATGAAAGGGAGAGAAGAGAGTTAGTTTTCTTTTCGTCGTAGGAGCCCCTCATTATCTTCGTCGTTCTACACGATGAAAATTGGCTCCAGCGTTACACGATGAAAATTGGCCCCTTTGATAGTGCTAGACTTTTGTTATCTAGTATTTTTTTTAAAAGATTGAATAAGTGGTAGTACGCATTCGGAGTGTACTTAATCGAGGTTTGCACCTTCTTTTGCAAGTTTATCCGCGGCTTCATTACCAGTTATGTTACAATGTGCCGGTACCCAACATATAACCACCTTTCTATTAAGGCTTAGTTCTTGTAGAGCTCGATGACAGTTAAATACGATTTTGGATTTGATATACGCAGCAGACAGAGCTTTAATGGCCGCCTGACTGTCCACGTATATGTTTATGGTCGTGTTGATAGTGTTTCGGGAATATGCGATTTCTGCGGCTTTCTGGATCGCCAGAACTTCCGCTTGAAAAATGCTAAATTCTCGGGGTAGTTTGTAACTTTGATTAGATTCAAGATCCAGGGAGTGCACTGCTGCACCGACTCCTGAATCCATCTTTGAACCGTCTGTGTAAATATTTATTGCCTCGACAGGGTCTGAGATTCTATTTTCCCAAAATTCCCTACCTAGTATAGTGATCGTATACTTTTGATTGAGAGAGAGGGTTGGAACCATATAGTCAGTTTCATCCCGGAGTGAGATACCGATCTTGGTGTGCCCAAAATCCCTACACTTGAATTGATTAGACTGCTTAAGACGCAAGGCGTTTTTGGCTGCCATGTTTTTAGCATGTTAGTCGATGGGTAAAAGATAGAGTATCGTGCTTAGCGAGTCCGAGGTTGTAGTTCTGAGCGCACCAGTTATCCCTAGGCTCGCTAGGCGTTGGGCTTTTTCTAGCTTGGATCTGCCAGCTCTTTTCTCCAGAGCTGGCCACCAGACAGTAATCCCGTATAGCATTATTGGTCTAACGATTGCCGTATAGATCCATCGAGTTAATAGTGGGTTTAAACCCCAGGTTTTGCCAAAAGTACGTTTAGACGCATAGAACGCGTTATTGGCTTTGAGTACACGTTTTTCTACGTTCGGACTCCAGCTTAGCTTGTTATCCAGAATTAGAGCTGGGAATCTAGCCTGTTTTGCAAGAGTAAGCTGTGTATCGTCCAATTTAGGGAGTGTAAAGTGTGGGATCTTGTATTTCCTGGTGAAGAGTACAAGTTCCGTCTTTTGCGGATGAACTTTTAGTCCACTGGCTTTAGCCCATTTATTGATTTTGTTTAAAGCGAATTGAATGATTTCACTGATCGTGTTGAGATATTTGCCCGTGGCAAGTATTACTACATCGTCAGCATAAGCTACGACTTTCACGCCGCAGTTATTGAGAGTTTTTAGTATTTCATTTAATACGAGATTCCAGATTAGGGGTGACAGAACTCCACCTTGCGGTGTGCCCCGTACCACACGTTTAGTAGTGTTGGCGCTTCCCCACTCTGACGTTATCGATCTGTTATTGAGAAGGTTAGTGATCCAGTTACTGATCACTTTGTTAATACGAGCAGTGTGAAGGGCTTTTAGAATGGTATCTGTCGTAACATTATTAAAGGCCCCCTCTATGTCTAGGAAGGCACCTAAAGTGAATTTCTTGAAGTGTATAGATTTCTCGATTTCCAGCACTACTTCATGGAGTGCTGTTTCCACCGATCTACCTTTTAAGTAAGCGTGTTGTGATTTGGATAGAAAATTTGGATTTATATTTTCCCTAATATACACAGTTTTGAGAGTGAAGGAAGTAAGACTTATTGGCCGGTAGTCTTTTGCGTTAGCATGACTGCTCTTGCCTGCTTTTGGTATAAAAACGACTTTAGATTCCTTCCACATTTGGGGAACGTAATTCAGTCTGAGACAGCTCTTAAAAATCACCATGAGCCAAGGGATTACCAGTCTGTCCACTTTTTGCAGCATAGCCGGTATTATGCCGTCAGGCCCCGGTGACTTATATGGATCAAAGGATTTGATAGCCCAGCTGAGGCGATTCCACGTTATTAGGTTTGGAATGGGTTTTCTGTGGATTTTAAGAGCATTATAAATTGGGTATTGGTCCTCTGGATCTAGACATCCCGGAAAGTGAGTGAGCATCAGTTCCTCTAACGATTCCTTGCTGTCCATTGACCAGTTACCATTAGTTTTCCTAAGGAGCGAGGGTTGAGTTGATGTTTTAGTTAGTATTTTCTTAAGTCTTGCTGCTTCAGAGGTCTGCTCTATCCCGTCGCAGAATCTTCTCCAGCTGACTCTTTTGGCGTTATGTAACTCTTTTTTGAACGTTTTAAGATTTCCTTTGTACACCTTTGTACACCTGCCACGCTCCTGGATCACCGGTACGCTTGGCGTGTACAAAGGAATTGTGCACCGTGTCACGAATGTTTTTCAGTTTAGTGTTCCACCACGACGGTGGCGTTATTTTTGGAGGTTTTGTGAGGGGACAGGTCTTTTCATAATACGTTGTCAGAGTTTTGGTTAGGAACTGTACGGTGGTCTCTAGAGTATTAACATTCCAGATAGCCTCCGGACACTTCCCTTTCAGCATTAATTCGACTTTTTTAGCATATAGATCCCAATCCGTTTTGGTTGGATTTCTAAAGATTTTTGGTGTGTTAAGGGAGTAATGCGTTATTTCGTAACTGAGATACCTGTGGTCTGATAGGGATGGTTTCTCAAGAACCTTCCAGTTTACCAGATTGCAGGTATCCGATTCCGTAAATAACGTTATATCAAGAACATTTTCACTGGTCGGGTCGATATAGTTTGGTACGTCACCCCGATTACCAATGGTGAGGTTGGAGCTAAGTATATAATTATATAATTAAAAAGCGACCCATATATATGATATATGAGCCATATATATTGACGCGATAAGGAGCGGTTTTGTGTCACCAGTCCCCTCGCATAAGACTACCGTGAGATCTTCAGAGCTGTAATGAGAGTTTAAGAAGATATTAAGGTTTTTCTTTGCCAGAATGGCAGAACGTTTCTTACCTTCCTTATTCGTGTGTAGTAGGTTGTAGTTTCGTGACACTAAACCCCTTATGTCTCCGTTTCCAGAGATCCAGGGTTCCTGGATTAGTGCCACATCGATTTTACTTTCATCCAGGGTGATAAGCAGCTGAGCCGAGGCTGAGCTACTGTGGTGTAGATTGATCTGGACCACCCGCAACATCTTGTGATGCTGCGTCCATTGGCTTTGGGTCGAGGTGCAGCAAGTCGGAAGTTGTAGCCTCCGCAATAGCCGCCCCCGGCTCCAGAGAGGTGGTGGCGAGGGTAATAAGACCTAGGTCGTTTTCCACTTCGTCCTTCTCCAGCGTATTGTGGTTGTTGTCATTTGGTTTACGCTTCTTCAGTCGAAGGTAGACGCTGCCGCAACCCCACGCCATCTTACCAAATCGTGGGTAGAGTATGTCCTCCGCCTCTTGGTTGATTTGGAGAACATACGTCTGCCCACTATCTGGAGATGCCGGCTTGTCTACCTTCAAGACCTTCCAGTCGCTTGTAGGAATCGACTTGTTTTGATGTTGTAATAGTCGCAAAGCTTGATCCGGCTGAACCACCCGTGCTATCACTACCTTTGCGCGTGGTATGCACGGTATGTCCGCTTTGTCGATTATTTCAAGCGCAGCTCCCTCCCAGGTGTTCTGAAGGGTGGGAACTGTTTTAATGCACCAGTCGAGCGTGAACTGATCATTGCACTTGATCATCTTCACATCGTTGAACCAACCAGCCCCATCAAAGGTAGGCATCGGTTGGTCCTCGCTGGTTTCTGTGAGAGTTATCATTGCGTCAAGTAGCCTCATCTCCACGATTTTCCATCTTTCCAGGGACATACGTCCGAATGGGTCACTGTGGTCGACCAAGGCTACCAGTAGGTGTTTTTTCACCACATCCGCCATTGAGGTGGATTGTGGTTGTGGTGGTATTATAGAGATAGTGGAGGAAGGAGGAGGTTGGGTATTGCGCGGTTTCTTTTGAGTCGCAGGTGACTGTTCTTCTGCAGATCTCAACGCTTTTTCTTTTCCAACGATCCACCTTCTCTTTCTTCCACTTTATTACGGAAGGTTGGGTTCGTTGCGCCAAAACCTTTCCTTTTATCAAAATGAGATCTGCTTTCAAGTATGATACCCCTTGCCCACAACAGATCCTGTTGCTCCTGGGAGCTCAAGTCCGTTTTTTGGCCAAGCAAGTTTTCATACTTCAAAGCAGCCTTATACTTTCCAAGAGCTCTCCTGCCCTCTCGGGAAGGTCTGGACCTAGGGGTCATACGCCGCCCAGTATCCCTACCAGCCTTTGGAGACAGGAGAAGCTCTTCAAGAGAGATGTATGAGGATTTTGCACTTTCCTGATCTGAATCTAGGACCCGATCGGTAGTGTCTTGAGAGAGTTGGTCTGTAGCATGACTACTAGTTCGGCCTGACTCGCTCACCGAACTAGTTATGGTAGCAGTAGTATTACTGTCGTTGCGACCTGCACCATCCATCGCAAACGAAGTTTTTGTGAGGCTACTGGCGACACGAGATGTTACTCCCGTACCACTGCCGGAGGTCGCAGCCACGACCTCCTCCGACAGTTGTGGCAATATCCTACCACGAGTTGATTCTTTATCGTTTTCCATTATCATTCCGGGTCGAAGAGTCTACTAGGTTTTCGGATACCTTCATTGAAAAACTTGACCTTAACGGCATGGTTGGACCTACCGAGAATGTTTCCATTCCCCCCGTCATCGCTCAAGAAATCCTCAGGCTCCTACTCAAGCCAGCCACCCCCCCCCCCCCACTACGACAAGGTGAGACTCCCCGGGGGGGATCGTTAGTAGTAATACAATTATTATTATTTTTTTTTGTAAATTTACTTTTTATTGTTATTGTGGTTACATGATTTAATTAATTCAAATATAAATAATGATGATGATGTTATTTTAAGATTTAAATTCATTAAAGGAATTAGAAGTGATAGTACATTGTTATACACAATTGACGAAAAACAATTATAAAAATATATATACTCCTATAAAAATACCAAGATATATATTTGTTGGCAAAACAAATACTAAATTAATTTTAATTAATATTAAACTAAATTAATTAAACTAATTAATACTAAATAAAACAAATACTAATTATACATATTGCCAATACAGAACATGTAAGTTCAGCTTAATATTATTATTATAATAAAAAAAATATTTTTTTTTTGGTTACTTTAATTATTATATTTTTATATAATAAAAATCATTAGTATTATATATAACATTACAATATTTTATTTTTATTGCAGCAGTACGTACAATATTTTTATTTTTATTCTTCTTGTATAAGTATATATTTTTTTTTATGGCCAGATATTTCCATTCATTTATCTACTGATGAGCAATAAATCCGAAGCACGTTTATTCATGCAAATTATGGCGATATGGGACAATACAAGTGTCTCATATCGCCATATGGCGATATGTCCAATGGCGATAAGTCCTGGCACATTTTTTTCTATTATTGACTATATTACTAGGCAAAATCTCTCTTAGCTTATATTAATCAATCAAAAAAAGACATACTACTACTACATATGTATAAGAAAAGACCAAACGTGAAATAAAATTTTCTATTAAAAAAATACCTTGTTAGCAACTGTTAGCAATAGCAATGGTAAGTAGACCTCCTTTATAAATGCTAATAAATTTTAAAAACGACATTAAAAACTATCGAGGAATTGCTAAACTTTCAGCTCTTCCAAAAATTTTTGAAAGTATTGTTGTAAATAAAATTACTGATGTAGTAATATATATCTCCTAAACAACATGGAGACTAAACACCATGGAGACTAATGACTTTATATCTCCTAAACAACATGGATTTATTCGTGGTCGATCTACCACTACAAATCTTGCCTGTTTTTCTAGTTTTGTTATAAATGCACTTGAAGTTGTGAAGTAAGTGCTGTGTATACAGATTTTCTTAAAGCTTATTTTCTTAAATAAGTCTACTTATTCACCTCCCATCTCTAGAGGCTAGATGTAAAGTTTTTTGTGTAATTTTTGTTCGTGATGTTCTTTGTAATAGCATAAATTGTAGTGATCTGAGTGCGATTTTTAGTAATTTATATAGGCCCTTTAGCTTAAGTATAAATTCTATTTTTTATCCGCCGCATCATAGAACAAGCTATGGACAACATGAGCCTGTAACAAAATGCATTACCATTTTTAATTCAGTTTATGAGGAAATCCATTTTTAATTCAGTTTATGGGGAAGTTTTGGGCCTCGACATGACCTACTACCTCACATTGAGATGTACTCTTCAAGACCTTTCATTTGATACCCTACATGATTTTTTGTACAATGGGGCCCTTACATTGCCCCCGTTTTGGGCCCACTAACCCTCGGCACTTTCCGGATTACCTCCCATTGAGATGTACTCTTCAAGACCTTTCATTTATTTGATGTCAAATATAAATCTCCACCATAAAATGTCATTTCAGCATTAACACTGTATATACATGTTCAACGTGAAATTCCATTCTATTTAATAGATTTTTTCAGTGTTGTGGAACTTTACTGTCACGTAACTAAATAATAACGTTACTAAGAAAAATTTGCATAACGTTACGCATACCTTTACCCGAATTCTCAAATCGACAATAACGTTATTTGTACCTGTAACGAAATCTAAAAAAAAAATTATTTTCGAACAAATACTTGTTAGATTTGTAGTACAATTATAAATTTCCCACCTTCAAAATTTATTAATAAACGGCAATCTGGCATTTAAAAGAACCCTTGAATATGAATTATTATTATTTGATTTTTGTAAATAAAAATTTAGTATGACAAAACATTCGTGTTCTATTAATTAAATATTAAAAAAATCCAAATATACTTGTTATATTTTATTTTTGTTTATTCTATATTACGATTTTTTTGTATATGTATTGTATATATGCTGTACCCACAAATATACAGAAAACGGGATAATTTTAATTTTATAGGAACGAAAGTGAAAATAACGTTATACCGGAAAGTAACGTGAAATAATTTTATTGAATACCGAATAACGGAACATTAACGCTATTTATTTCTATGTTGTAACGAAATATGTAACGTTACATTTTTTATTTGCTTTCCACAACACTGATTTTTTTTATATTCCAACACAAAATATAAATAAATAATGTGAATTTCCCTTTTATTGCTGGCTATGTTTTGTATGTTTTTTTATAGCCCCTCGTACTTTTTGTTTGCATATAACTAAATATACAGATGTATATATCTATATGAAACACATATATAATACACAACTCGGAAAACAATTTTGTGCGGATATTAGAAATATGTATGTATTCCGGAATTTTTGGAATATTTCCAAAACAACAAAATAAAAACACCGAAATATTTTTGCTCACACAGAATATTTTAAAAATGTAATTCCAATGTTGACAAACCAAAAACTGCTAAGAATTGTATAGAAATTTGTATTGATAAATCTAAGAATTTGTTTATTGAAAACAGAGGGCCTAGACCGCATTACCTACCTACGGCATAATTAAATATGCGGGATGCAATATATAAACCCGTCGGTGCAAACCCATCAATATCATTTTAACATAACTTTTTATAAATCTATATATAAATATTCAAATAAGCTTATAAAAATTGACACTTTATATGCTTAGAAATTTCCGAATTATAGATTAACCTCAACCCCTTTTAAATGGAAAATATATTTTAATTCAGTTAAAAGTAATACTCTGGGTCCACGCTATTCTAAACTCCGTCGTAATCGAATTTTTCCCTCTGACAATCCAAAAGTTATTCTATACTGCGTCGGAATTTCGAAATTACTTCTCTCGGAATTTTCTTATTCTGTTCTCCGAATGAATAGAAAAAGTTACATTTTCCCCGAAGCAAATAGTTGTAGTAATTTTTGAAAAATACAAAATACATGAAACTAAGTAAATTTTTTGCAATTTATTTAATATGTAATAATATAAACTGTATAGAAGAGTATAATTATTATAGAAAACATAGTAGGAAAAAAGTAAAAAGTTTACTAAAAAAATTACAATAAGTGATTAACACAAAATGTAAGTAATTTTTTTGTTATGTTTCATTTAATAGAAATGAAAAATATAAATTTTTTTTATCTTCCTCAATTGTTAATAAATATAAATAATAAGACAAAGATTCCATTTTTTCATTTTTTTTATTAAATCAAAGTAATAAAATTTCAATATTTGTTAAGATATAAAAACTAAATTCACAAAATGTAAACAAAATAAATATGAAAACAGCTTTTATGATATTTCAAAAATTGTTTTTGACACTTCGAATTTTTTATTAATATGCAAAACTTTGAGCAAATTCGCTGGTAATATAGAATAGATATAAAAATTCCATCGGAAAATATTTTGTCCGTCGGAGAAATTTTCCCTCGTAGTACAGAATAGTGGAGACTACACTACTAAATTTTAATTCACAAATTATTTATTTTCAATCAGTTTTAAAATACAAACCGTTCGCTTGGAATATTTCAATTTTTCAAATATTAAGTTGACAGTTTAGTGCCCAAAAGAAACAGAAGTATCGAAATCGTGGATTTATACAAAAAAAAATTCAATATAATAAAAAGAGACAGAACACTTATGTCTTTCCATTTACCTACCTTTATGTCGTTGGTGAAAAATCATAACTTTGATTGAATGGAGATTGAATGTAACATTTTCCATACGATTCAATGAAATATCTAATATAGTTTCTTGGGAAAATATAGAGCAAACATTTATTTATTTTATATATACATACATATATCTTATATGTGTGCACATACATAGTACATAGTATAAAACAGAAATAGATTTCCCGATTTTTTTTGTTCTAAAGTACATAGTACATATATATTTTTATTATTTGCTTAGAATCCAACAGGTCGATTTTTTTGCGAAATTTTAGTCTTACTTTCAACCTACTACTTGTTGATTATATTCATGAAAAGTGAATATTCTCTTACTGCCCCTTCTTTTTCATCTTCATATACTAACATACGAATTGTCTTTCTCCTTATAAAGAAACTTATTAAACTTTTTAAAATAGGCGAAAAAACTCAACTCTCAAGGAACAGCGTAGAAGTAGATCATAGTGAAAATTATATTCATATATGTATGTTGAAAAAGTTGCATCCTTCCTCAAGGTTAAATTTCATAAATGTATGGTAAAGAGAGGAAACATTGTCTAGTTCTGGTCCATTTCGTCTTCATCCCTAGATTCCTATTTTTGACATCAAATTATAACACGAAACGGCAACTCATAATATAATTTCATTGTTGAAAATTAAAATTATCATAACAAGAAATCCAAAGGGCTGGGAAATTTGTTTTCAATTTACATGTGCACGCTAAGTAGTAAATACATATGTGTTATGTACATATTTTCAAATGGACTAAAGTACTATCGGAGTAAAGTTCAAACAATGATCCCCAGGCTTATATTTATGTATATATACTAAATTGGTTGCATATTAAATTGGTTTTTGTGTAAAAATTAACAAAACATTTTTAGCATGTTTCTATTTATTTTTTTCTCGAATATACCATCTCTTTATATTTACCTAAAAAAAATATGATATACGAAAATATATTTTTTTACTATACAATACTATATAATTTTGTTGTTTGAATCCGAAAAAAAAAACATTTTCAGAACAAATTCTTCGCCATATACTCGTCGTACATTAAAGAAATGTGAATCAAGTTAAAAAAAATATTATTATTTTTTTCAATGGCATAGAAAATTTTATTTATGTACATATACATAGGTCATAATAAAGAAAAGTCAATTATGAGAAAATCGTCCATAAATAAAATTATTATTTTCAGTTTTAATTGCGTATAAAGAATGATTTTTTTCCCAATCCCCCGCAAAAAATGACGGATTCTTAAACAAATATATATTTTTATAAACTTTCTTTTATTAATGTGTTGCTATAATTGTTTTGTCAATAAATTGATTTTTTAAAGCTATACTTGATAAGGGGGAAAGAAAGGCGTTCACTTATTAATTCTATGCTATATATTATGTATGTACATATATATATATAATGTAGGTGTCCTATAAAAACAACTACATATATTGCCCATTTTTCTAGACATTTCTTTTAAAAATAATTTTTTTCTTGTTTGTAATTAAATTTTTGTTTGATTTCCTTTGAATCCAATTTAGTTTTTTTTTGTTATGAAATTTTAATGTTGCTTATTATTATTTTGTGGAAGCTATTTTTAATTTTTTTTAATACGTTTGTTTGTTATTCCGGTCTAATTAGTCAAAGTTTGAAAATAATTTAAAGAATTTTAAATAGACCGCAAGAAAAAAATATTTTTATTTCAATTTTTTTTTGTTATTGGTGTGAAGAATTTGCACAAGTTTGTTAAATAAGAGAGATCAGAGGGTAACGTTACAAATTTTATGGAACTTGATTATGATTCAGGCGAATTTATACATTAATTGAAATATGTTGGGAATGTCTTTCGATATAAAATATAATATAATAATAATGTAGCTAATATTATTTTCAGCTATTAATGTTCAAAACAATTTTAGTTTTTACATTTATTTTAACAAGCATTTTTATTTTTATTTTTTTGCGATATATTATATGAGTAATATAATTTTGACTAACGCAAAAAACTTTTTTTTAAATATTCCTTTGTATGGCCGTCGGTTAAGACTAAAATAAGTAAGCAAGATACTGTCGGTTGAGAACAAAACTTTTGACGGTTAATAAAAATAGCTTTTTTCGTTTCTATACATCACTTTTTCCAATATACGTGAGACATCTGTATATTTATTATCTATGCTATCACCCATAAATTTTGACAGTCAAAATTTTAAACTTCAATGTACTCGGCGGCATATGTAGTATGTATATGTACTTAGCTATGTAAATAAAATAAATTAATTTCTTTTCAAATTCTTAAATGTTCTAAGATTTTCAATAACTTATAATGTAAATAAAAAAATACCAAAAAGGCAATTCGTCCCAAGTACTAACCAAAAAGGCAATTCGTACCTTCAATTATTGATAAAAAAAATTTGTATTAACAAATCAACAAAAATAAACCAAAAATTATAAATACATATGTAATTCAAATAAATGGATTTAAAAATGGGATGACAATAAAGTAATGATAATATATTATTTAATATAAAACAAATTCTAATTAGTAATGCAATTTCATCCGCACTAAATAATAAAGCATTACATATAAAACAATATCCATCCTGAAATAGAACAAAAACCTTCGCATAAATCTTTCATGAATTCTGAATTTTTTCAAAACACTCCGGAAATCCTTTGTCGTAACAACGAATCACGCAATCAATAATTTTTTCTACCTTGGACAATATTAGAGATGGTTCTTTTATGGATCTACAATTTGCTCTGATTTGGGTTAATGAGCGGGCGATTCCGAATGTTTTGCTGCTATTATCTTTAACATCTCATTGCTGACAGCTTTTTAAGACTTAGGCAGAATTCTTATTTTTCAGTGGGCTGAATTCGGCAATAATAAATATCTACATAATGAAGAGTACATTTAAATGAGCGTAGTCCGTAAAGGCACACTGGGTTACACGGGGTTCGAAAAGGGGGTCATATGGGTCAACTGGGCCTAAAATCATAAAAATATCATGTAGGGTTCGGACGCCAATATAATGTACTTTTGAGCATGATGCAAAATTATTTTGAATATATAGCCATTATTACAATAAAAAATTAGACACTCTGATATAATTGAATAGCAAAAGTTACTTTTAAAATAGTAAACGTTTGGTTTAGAAATTTTTTGCATTCTTTTGACTACACTTTTTACACTTCTACACTTTTTTACATCGGCGCCTAGAAAAAGTGTACACTTTTCTACACCCTCAAATTTGAAGGTGTAGAAAGTGGAGATGTAATTAATTTTTGTTTTAACTTTTTAAGATGGAAATATATACTATTCGTCAATTAAATAATGTTTTAATCACAAATTATGAAAAAAAGTATAACAATTTAAAATTATAAAGAATTTTGTCAGGGTGTAATCAAAGTATGTTTTTTTCATACCTTACACTTTCCTACACCACAGATTTTTGACAATTCCCACCATGGTGTAGTGTTGAAAAAAATTTTCTGAAAAGAAATTGGTATTAATGAAAACAAATATTTGTATAACTATATATACATACATACATACATATAAATGATTTATAATTATTAATTATAAATGTAATATTAGTACAATATATTTGTTTGTAATTGATATAAATAAAGTAAATAATGAAAATACAAAACTTACACTTCACTACAAATAATAAATTTGAAAATTGAATTTTCCCTTACAAAGATTTTACCTCTACAAAGTTTTTACATAATAAAATTCAGTTAATGGCGATATTCAATTTATACCTTTTTCTCTTTAGACTGATTTTAAGAGAATTAAAAAAATACTCCAATAAAATGGAATTCTAAATGATCATACACAACACAAGAACACAACACAACGATCACATCATAATATCAAGCAAGATAATTTCTCTTATTAAAATCCTCTCTAACTCTACAAACAACAATCCACCCACCCACACCCACATCCCCACCACAATACAACTTTATTTTATATTTGCCTCTTTAAAACGTTAGTCGTACAACAAATCTAAATTTTATAAAAATTTCTACAACGGAACAACAAACATTTTTATAATTTAATATCTTATTAATATATAATATATTTTAATAATATCAAAACATTATTTTCTATTAATTACATGACATGATTAAACACCGCATTATAAAACATTATTTTTATTAATAATAAAAATTACACTTCGTAAACATAAAAATAATAATAATACAACATAATTTCATTTCATTTTTTTTATACTCATGTTCTGTCACCCACAAAAAAAACAATTTTTGAATCAAATACCAGATAAAATTGGTTACCAGACAAAATTCAAAAGAACCCTTAATTATTTTATAAGCCTTTTAAAAACAAAACAAAAATTTATATATTAATAATAAAAATAACAAAAATTTGTGTATTATATTCATTTCCGTATAATAAAAAGTATAAAGCTGTCTATTTTTAGTGTAATTACTTTAACGCTTTATATTTGTTATGTCATGTCAACTATATAATATACTACAACATAATATGGAATTTCAACACCATATCCAATATGGGACAAAACCATCATAAAAACGGCCGTACACTTAAGTCATTCATGTATTTAACACATTACACCTGAAGAACAATTTTTGTTTGTTGATGTAATTATGTTTATCTTGATCTCGAAGTGCGAGGTCTACCATGACTTTTAATAAAATTCCAAAAAAAAAAACAATAAAAATGTTTAATGTTGCTATCAAAACATTATTGGTGATTAAGTATATAAGCAATAAGCAAGGATCTAGTAAAATGCTATGCACATTATATATGTATTATTATGTTTTCCCTATATAATCTAAACAAAATAATAAACCAACTAGTTTAATTAGTCATTTACTCATTAGACAGGTTCGGGAAGAATAAGGCAATAATTATTGTTTCGGAAATATAATGACCTACATTTTATTGAAAATAGTTTATATATGTTTAATCAATCAACCCACCTTCGCCCGCTTGGAAAAATCAGCAATAAAGTCACCCCAAACATGAAATTTTTAACATTTATACTCGTATTTTGTATTATATACATACAACATATGTGTACTTTAATATCAAGGATTGTTTTTATTTTTGCCATCTAGATTTAGACATGCGATCTCCGACTATTTTGGGGTTAATATTTATTTTTGTTTTACACATATAAAAAATATTTTCGTTAGTATGGTATATTTCAACTCTTTTCAAATGATTATAAAGCATGTTTATTTATAACTATCTCTTAAAAAAATATACTGTTTCGGTGTAGTATTGTCGCCAAATGAACTATACACGATATACCATCGAATACCACCGCAAAGATACAAATGTATTGTATTTAAGTTAAGCTACTCTTTTGTTGTTTTTATTTTAATTAAATCAGCTGATCAGATAGAATTGTCAAATAAATATTATTTTTTCTTGGATCCCCGTATTTAGGTCCCCCAACACGAAAACAAATTTGAAAAAGCAACTGTGAAACCACGTTCAATATTTTTCTATCTATGACAAAGAAATATTAAACACTTATATTTTTTAGTCAGATAATAACACTTGGCGGAAACGGACGTGTCGATCGTGAATTAAGAAAATTTTATAAAATAAAAGAAATTTTCATTTTTAATTATAGTACAATAAAGTTTTAATAAAAAAATTATTAATTAATGATAATTTTTTTATCGAAATTTTTCACTAAAACCCATAAGTAAAAAAAATTAACTTCGAAATTCTCATAAATTGTATAACTATATATATGTAAATATATTTAAATGAAAATTTCAAAATTTAAAATAAAATATTAAATGTTTTTATTCTACGAATTTCTCAAGAAAAATTAATTACATTCGAAAAAAAAATATATATTTTTTTTAATTTTAAAAAATTCAATCAAATTTGTTATTTAAAGTTTTCTAATTTGTTGTTTTTTTTTGTGATTGAAATCTTATCACACTAAAAAAATTAATCTTTTTTTTTATTGGTTTTGTAAAAATATTCAAAAAACAAAATAATTTTAGTGTGCTTTTTTAATTATTTTTTACTGTGCTGTGCACCAACCCAAAGAAGCGGAAAATTGATTCGAAATTATTATTATTATACCTTTCTGAGATTTAATAATAAAATATATGAAATGAAACCAAATGTATAGTTCGCGGAGTAATATAATTTGAAAAAGTTTTGTTTATTTTTTTATTATTGAAATTGTTAAATTTGCAATATCTTTAAAAAAGACAAAAAATTTTTTAGCAAAATGGCAAAAAAATATAAAACGAAAATTTTTTTATTATTACTTTTTATTTATGGCATTAATTCTGCTGAATCAGGTGAGTTTAATTTTTAATTTTTGAAATTTATTTGTATATATATGTACGTATATATATTGTATAGAAATAAATAAGTTATTTAAAAGGATTTATTTTCTTCTGAGAATTAAACCATTTTGGAAAATGTCAGCTAATTGCTAAGAGTAATTGTATATAAATATAATGTATGTACACATTTCTTTCCTACTATATTTACCTATACGGGCCTTTCCCCTATTAGACACATTACACATACATACATTACATATATTTTTTATGTTTTAAGTGAAATTATTCTGAAAAATGATAATATTTTCCTTTGAAAATTGATTGGATGTAATCATCAGTTGATTAGTATTAAATTTAAATATAATGCGGTGCATGAGATCGTAGACTTACTGGCCGATAAGTCTACGATCTCATGCACCGCATTATATTTTTGCTGGCCGATTTATCGATATGGTTTAAATATTTAAATAAGTTGAGTATCATATCAACTCAACTTATTTATATCTTTGAACAATAGTTTACTGTGAGCAAGTAAAAATATTGATAACGGTAGGTTCTACCACATCGTTCTAACTTGTTTTACAGAAAACTTGAAAAAGTGTATAAATCATCTATTTATATCAATTCAAGAATACATACATACATGTATTATATGTTTTAAGATTTTTAAAATACAGTAACTTCTAAATATACAAATACATAATGCAAATAATTTAATTATCCATATATAATATCCATCACATTTTCCAATAAACTGAATTTTTCAATAATTGAATAAAAAATTTAAATTTAATAATCAATTTATATTTTCCTTTAAGTTTTATTTGGTAAAGGTATGTTCAAAAAATTTTAATTTCCTATGTTTTTTTCGTAATCTGAACAATAATGTGTTCGTAAATATATTTCTAAAATGTATTTATATAGGTCAAAAGCATCGATTTGCTACTATTAAGTATATTAGTATTATGTATATATTTCCAAAAATAAAATATTAAGTTTAAGAGTAACACGTAGAGCAGAATACAAGCCAATTATTAATATGAATTCCATAATTTCATTTTATAGAATACAATTCCATAAAAGAAAATTATTTTTCAAGAAATTATGTAAATAAGATATGTAGGTATTAAAAATGAATTTTGAATTTATGTAAATTTATTATATTATAAATTTCAAAATTTATTGGATTACTTATGCCGGTATGACAATGACTTGACAAAATCCAAAAAAAAAAAACTAAAAAATGTCTCTTTGTGCGACTGAAACACAAATATTTTTCAATGAAAGACAACTATAGTGTCGTATTGATGCTGTCAAATATATTGTTTTTGTTTTTTAATCAGTCAAAGATATTTCGCTGCTCGAATACTTGTTTTCTTGGAAAAAATTATGAATGTCAAAAAATATACAAAAAAAATTCAAAAAAATTTCGACTTTTTTTGACAGAAATGGTTTTGTTGCTGCTACACAGTGACAAATCATTAGCGAAATAATTTTTTTTGGATTGTTTTTGGATTTTTTTTTTACTTTCAGGATTTTTTTCAATATAGCGTGTTACTCGCACTCATATCTTTTTCTCATATAAGAAATATTACCTCTCCCTCTAAATGGATAGTTTCTGAAAAATTGAAATTTTCAAGCCATTGTCATACCGGCATTATTGAAATCAAATCGACTTAATTACAACTAAATCCTTTAAATTAATTTTTTTTTTTCAACATTATTTCTTAAAAATATGTTGTGCAATATATTTATACCTGTATACATATTAGAGTAAATAATAATACACAATTCTTGAATTGTCATTCCGAGTGGGTTAAAAATTTTTCTGGTTTATTTCACACCATCTCTGATTTTTTTAATACCAATTTCCTTTCAGTACACTTTATTTACACCCTACCAAGGTGGAAAGTGTCAAAAATCTGTGGTGTAGTAAAAGTGTAAGGCAGTTATTCCCAAAATATGCATCGCGACACACAACTGTGTCGGCAAGTATTTGTAGGTGCTTCGTGAAATTTTAAAAATATAACAGAAATCAATAAATTAAATGTTGAATGCCCATTGATACAACAAGAACAACTGATTACCATTCACAGTGACCGAAGTCTTAAAATTAAATATGATTCTGAATTTCTGAATTGAAGTAAGTCAAACTTGTCCAGAGATTAGTAACAAAGCTATTGATCTTGTTTTGGCGTTGAATAATATTTTAAAGTTACTTGAATTTTAGGCATTTAAGATATTTATAAAATTCAAAATTTACTGAGTGTCGCGACAGTAAATGAACTAACAAAGACTGTCGCCAATAAAAAAAGTTTGGTAAACACTGTAGTAAGGTATAAAAGTAAACATACTTTTATCACACCCTGACAAAATTCATTATAAAGGGTGTTCAAAATTGAGGTATCATTTTGATTTTGCCGCCATTTTTTTTTACCTGGAATTTTTATACGAGGTTTCTTCAGGTATATTCTAAATATATTCCGGTTAGTTAATATGGAACGTTACACGAAGGAACAACGTGTTTTTGTTATTAAAACATTTTTTGAAAATGGTAAAAGTTTTCAAGATGTAATTAGGAAATTTCGAACAAAATTTTGGTAGAGAAAATGCTCCAACAAATCGTGCTGGTTGATAAATTTCTAGAAACTGGATTTGTTTTTGATAACAGAAGCAACATTTATCAACGTAGTGGCCGTTCAACCGAGAATGTAGCAGCTGTGAGCGGAAGTGTTGAAGAAGATCCAAAAACTTCCATTCGTCATCGTTCGCAGCAATTAAACATCAAACCATCCACATTATTCAACATTTTGTATCGTGATCTCCATTTAAAGGCTTATAAGATCCAGCTGACGCAAGAAGTAAAACCAACTGACCATGCATTACGTCGGCAATTCGTTTCTTGGGCAATCGAAAAACAAGAAGAAAATGAGAATTTTTTTAACAAAATAATCTTCACCGACGAAGCTCATTTCCAGATCAATGGCTACGTCAATAAACAGAATTGCCGCATTTGGGGTGAAGAGAATCCAAGGGTTATCTTAGAGCAACCATTACATCCACAAAAAGTTACGGTTTGGTGTGGTTTGTGGTCAGGAGGAATCACCGGACCATATTTTTTTGAAAACGCAAATGGAAATGCGATTACGGTCAATGGAAATCGCTACAGGGAGATGATCCGAAGCTTTTTGTCGCGGGAAATTGATGCTTTGGACGTAGAGAATATGTGGTTTCAACAGGACGGTGCCACGTGCCACTCAGCAAGAGAAACAATGGATCTTTTGAAGGAAAAGTTCGAAGATCTCATTATTTCTCGTACAGGAGGAGTGAATTGGCCACCAAGATCGTGCGACTTGACACCGTTCGATTTTTTTTTGTGGGGTTTGGTGAAATCGAAAGTGTACTGCAATAATCCCACAACAATTCAAGAGCTTAAAAACATTACATTGAACATTATCGAGCAGATTTCAACCATTGACAACAGTTTATTGAACAACGTGATTCAGAATTTTGGTAAAAGTTTGGGAGCCTGCCGAGCCAGTAGGGGGGCCACTTGGCCAACATAATTTTTCATTATTAACCGGAACATATTTGTAATAAATTAAAATAAAAATATATTTAATATTTAAAAAAAAAAAGTCTTTTTTTATTAAAATTAAAAAGATACCTCAATTTTGAACACCCTTTACATAATTTTAAATTTTGATACTTTTTCAATAATTTGTGATTAAAACATTAATTAAAACACGAATAATATATATTTCCACCTTAAAAGTTAAAAAAAAAATATAATTATATCTCCACTTTCTACACTTTCAAATTTGAGGGTGTAGGAAAGTGTAGAAAGTTTTTTGTAGGCGCCGAGGTATTAGGGTGTAGACAGGGTGTAGAATGTGTAGTAAAAAAAACGCAATTTTTGCGTTTAAGAAAGTGTAAGAAAGTTTAGCTGAAAAGAAATTGGTATAAATTTCAAATTAAAATTTAGATGGTTTCAATATGCAAATAAGATTATATGTATATAAATCATACAATATCAGTTTATCTGCGGATCAATCCGGTAAAAAAAATTAGAAACGGTTTTCTAGACGATGTTAGGCTGCTAAACAGTAATGGGAGAATGAAGTCAAAACGGCTGTATAAGTACATGAAACTTAAAATTTTAATTGACTACAATTAATTTTATGTAAATTTAAGTGTAAAATTACTTTTAAACATAAAATAATTTACATTCTCACTTTTTAGTAGTTTCATTTCAATGCCGTTATCTTCTACCAAATTCCTTTTAATTTTGTTTAATAAATGACTTTCGTATATAAATCTATTAACACCTCAAAAATTAATTAAATAAAATTTAATTCAAATAAAATTTCAATTTAATCAAATCCCAGGTGTGGTTTGGTTATTATAATATCCATTCATTTGTATATATTTTATTTTGATAATTTTATATGAATACATTATTATGTACCATTATATGGAGTCATTCCTTTTTTTTACGTTTCTATTACGTTTGTTCTTTTGCTCCAATTAATCTTCAAAATTAACTTTTCTAATCAATTTTCACAATAAAAATGAAAAAAAAAAGACAAAAAACTCAAAATCATCAATTCTTTTTAATTAATTTTTGTTTCTTTCTTTTTTCACACAAAAAAAAAACTGTGTCGATATCAAGGATTCTATACCTAATTTTGAAAATTGTAAAGCTTTATATACACCAGATACATATAATAATGATATAGGGAATTTATGAAGGTGAAAATTTTCACACCTTTTTTACGTTATCTGCTTTTTTTTGTGAAATTTTAAATGCTAAAATTCATGGCAAAAATATTTATGTTTTTGTTTTATATTCTTGTATATAAATCACATTTTTACGATGAATGACAAATTTATCATGAAAACAAGTTTTTTTTTTGTTTTATATTTTTTTATTATCAACAAAGAAAGTTCGATTTCAAGGAAAAAACACAATTTCCAATCCTGCTATATATTAACTCCGCCTTACCTTACAATCTACCTTTTTTATACTTTAAATGTCGCCCAACACAACTCAAATATTATGTCTTATACATAATACATATTATAAAATATTTAATATTAATTTAGGATATGCGTGAGTTTTTTCTATAGGTTAACTATTTCGCCTTGAACAGTTTTTTTTTATATATTTTCGTGATCTAGAAAAAGGAAATTTTAAGGATAAATATTTTTCTCAAATATATAAAAAATAAAGAATATTATATTTATTGGTAATATATTAAAGAAATTAGGGTAAAATGAAATATGTATATAAATGTCATAAATAAATATTCTGGATCTAGGTATATCGTATTATATAATTTTGAGTGACACGGAAATTACCAATTATGAAATTCCGTTTCGTTTTTGTGGTTTTTTTGTTATGATTATAATATAGTTATAGTATATAATTTCCCAATATGTTTTCCTGATAACGATAACCAACAAAATGTATAACTTTCAAACTAATATGATATAAAAATGGTGTCGAAAGATATGGTGAAAATGTTCCAATTTAGCTTTTTACTAAGCATTTGTTGATAACTTGTACTCGTATACTTAATTTTTTTTTAGTTAAATTGGTTTTATTATCCCTGTTTTTTGTAGACGCGTATATTGTATTGCAAATTTTTACATTGAAAACAAAAACAATTTGAGGGCAAAAAAATGAGAATTACAGTAGTTATTTATATAATGCAAATGAATTGTAATAGATAAATAGTTAATAATATTACATCTAGATGGCTCTGTTGTCAACATTTCGTTTCATTTAATTTATTTAAAATACATTGTACAAATAAGGCATGGCATAGCCTATGTTTTTTTTTACATTAAAAAATGGCAATTTATTAAAGAAAAAAAGCAAATTTGTATTTTTTAATTATATTTAATGATTTTTTTTTTACGTTTATAAAACTCAAAGTTAGGCTGTGTGCCAAAGGGTTTAAATTTGTAGTTTAAAATTAAATTATGACTGATGAAATTAAATTATGACACTAGCGTGGTGAATATAGAAAGTCAAAATTTAACGACCTTCCAGACCTCGTTAAATTAGACACTTCAGATTAAATTTTGATTTATTTAATATTCATATATCAGATTTTTTATTTACGAGGCCTATCTCATATGTATTGATACATTCCAATATTTTATGATTTTTTTTTAATGTTTTATACTAGAATTATTAATAAAAAATATAAATAAAAAAAGTTTTTTAAAAATACTTTCCCTTAAAGAAATATTCAACTAAAAAGTAATAAACAAGCAAATAATACCACATCAATGTACTTTCCCGTTGAATTTGAGCAACTGGCAACAATAGTAAGGGAAAGTAGACCTTATCAGAATTAATGCCATTTATAAAGAGGTCTACCTTTCCCTTACTATTGTTGACAGTTGCTCAAATTCAACGGGAAAATACATTGATGTGGTATTATTTGCTTGTTTATTACTTTTTAGTTGAATATTTCTTTAAGGGAAAGTATTTTTAAAAAAATTTTTATTTATATTTTTTATTTTACACTTCTTAGTCGGTCAAATATTTATTCATTTAACCGACTAAAAATATTTAAATACTTTGACAACTTGGGAATGATTTGTTTGGGCTACTCATGGCCCACGATTTGGAATTCCACATGTGGCTGATGTTTTTTGTATAATCGGCTCCACATGAGCCAGGGTACTGCTCGGACTACGCTTCAAGACCTTTTATTTGATGCCCCACCAGATTTTTTGATGATGGGCCCCCACATGACACAGGTTTTGGGCCCTAACATGAATTATGAAGCTCCACGGACTGCGCAACGAGATGTATTTTTCAATACCTTTTATTTGATACCTCTCATGTCTTTTTGCATTATGGGCCCCACAAGACTCAGAGTACCTCTCGGAACAGATTTTGGGCCCACTTGACCCACGCACTACGAAACGAGATGTACTCTGCACGACCTTTCATTTGATACCCTACACGATATTTTTATGATTTAAGGCCTTGTTGACCCACATGACCCCCTTTTGGAACCTCGTGTAACCCAGTGTGCCTTTACGGACTACGCTCATTTAAATATACTCTTCAAGGCCTTTCATTTAATACCCCACATGATTTTTGTATAATGAGCCTGATTTTTGTATAATGATTTTTGTAACATTTGGGCCCCCGTATAATCGAATGTGCCTAACGGACTACCCTCATCGAGATGTACTCTTCAAGACCTTTCATTTGATTCCGCACATGATTTTTTGTATGATGGGGCCCCACATTGCCCCCGTTTTGGGCCCGAGATGACTCAAGACGCCCTCCGGGTTACTATCCATTGAGATGTACTGTTGAAGACCTTTCATTTGATACCCCACATGGTTTTTGTAAGATGGGGCCCAACATTGCCCCCGTTTTAGCCCTACATGACACACGGCGCCCCAAGAAATACACCACATTGAGATGTACACTGAAATGTACACATACAAACTTTTTTGTAATATGGGGTCCAACATGGCCCCCGTTTTGGCCCTCGGCATGACCCTCGTCGGCTCCCGACTACCCCCATTGAGATGTACTCTTCAAGACCTTTCATTTGATACCCCACATGATTTTTTTTACTATGGAGCCCAACATTGCCCCCGTTTTGAGACCGACGTGACCCACGGCGCCCCCCGGACTACCGTTCAATGAGATGTACTCGTCAAGACCTTTGATTTGATACCCCACATGATTTTTTGTATTATGGGGCCCCACATTGCCCCGATTTGGGCCCGTCATGACCCACGGCGCCCCCGGACCACCGTCCAATGAGATGTACTCGTCAAGACCTTTCATTTGATATCCCACATGGTTTTTTTGGTACATTCAAAAATTAAACGGACCTTATTATTAATATTAATAATAATAAAAAAGGATTACAAAAAATGTATTGTAATGTATTGTAATGGATCAATACATATGAGATAGGGCTCGTACATATTTATAATTTTATTTTTAAAAAAATTTAAAAACAAAGTTTAATTTAAAAAAAAAAAAAAATTTCATCCATCTTTTTTTAAAAATTAAACCAATTGGCACAGCAAACTTGATAGTAAATATTAAAAAAACTCACCAGCAAAAAAAAATTAATTTTTTGTGTCAAAATTTAAAATTTAAACTCTTTGGCACACAGCCTAATGTGATTTGAAAAAAAATTATCAGCTGATAAATTCAATTGTGATTGAAATAAAAAAAATTGTCGCCTCCATGTTCAGTGAATCGTTTTTTTGCAAAAAATTTGCAATACAATAAACCCGTCTACAAAAAAACAGGGCTATTGTTATAATAATTCTTAAAGTCTGGTAAATGATATATCGAATGTTATAAAATCAACATCTACCGCGAATTGGATATTCTTTTACTTAGAGCAAAATTTTACTTAGGGTCTAAATTGGTTAAAAATAGTTAAAAATTCCAAATTTGGACAAGCAAATTCGAAATTTTGACATTCCTCCATTCACCTTTTCTAGAAAATTTAACTTTGATGTCAAAATTGCGTGACGGTCTGAGCAGCTATAAATTGTGGCAAAAGAGTTAAATTTTATTCTAACCTATAAAAATATATTTAGTAAACATACATATGTTATGTGCATACCATGATAATGTTTTCAAGAAATCTATAAATTTTGTAATTTTTCATAATATAGGTACTAATTTATATATATTGTAAATCAAAGAATCGAATTAAAAAAGAATCTTTTCGTTTCTCATACTTTAATTAAATCGGACACATTGAAATTTGAAACAAAAACCTTATTAAAATTTAATATCGCAAATTAAAATCGTTTTAATTTCAAGTGGAGAAAATTATTGAATTAGATAAACATTTAAGACAAATTAAAGACTGATTCAGATTCAATATTACACAATATACTAAAGGTGTGTTTTTTATTCCTGCTCAGATTAATGTGATCAATCTGAATGCCTGTTTTTTATTCCAATCTCAGATTAATGTTTTTTATTCCAATCTCAGAGATTGATTTTTTTGATCGGACAATTTTCTCAGATTTTTCAGATTTATTTCTGTTTCTGGCTAACTTCATTAATAATTTTAAATTTTAGCTTACTTCGATTTAAAATATATTTTCTTTGTGACGTTTATTGATATTCAAAAAGAAAAATTAATATTTAATGAAATAATTTTTCTTCTTATAAGGAAAAATAGTTTTTTTGTTTGAAGAAATGGAATTCAATTTAGAACACTTCAAAACATATAGTAAGTATATTTTTTTAATTAGTTTCGGTATAAGATACATTTTACATAATAATATAATTGTAATGCAATAATATATTCTACAATTAAGTAATTCAGAAGTGCCAGCCTATATTTTTTATTGTTTTTCGTTACTATCTGGTAGAACTGAAAAATGTTTAATCTGAAACCTGTTTTTTATTCCACAAGTCAGATTAGTCTGATTTCAGATTAAAAAAAATCTGATCGATCTATGGATTTAAATAAAAAACACACCTTAAAATCAATCGTTTTTAGGACTTTAAAAAAAATCGCTTTTGTCACATGTCTAGTGGAAAATGTCTGCTGGAACATATCTACTTAATTTTTCAAAAGTAATATTAAGTAGACTTGTTCCATAATTCAAGAGTAATATTAAGTAGACTTGTTCCATAATTCAAGAGTAATATTAAGTAGACTTGTTCCATAATTTTTTGACCGCTACAAGGCATTAAAATACAAGTAAAAAAATCAGTCACCATGTTCAATGTTCACCGAATTTCAAATACATTGGATCATTATGCAGAAAATGAGAAGAAATAAACTTATCTACATAATATTGTTAGTTAAAGGGTTACAATTTTGCCAGTGATAAATATTTTCATACGTAATACCCTTTTAACAATATCGACATTTTTATTATAATCATTCCTTTATCGGTTTAAAAATCGAAAGAAACGCATATAAATAATGTATGAGAATAAAACGAAAAATTGTAAATATGTATTTAGAAATGCGCGTATTTTGGTTGTATTTTGCAGAAGCATTCACCAAGTAATTTACCTTAATTTGTGGAGAAGACGGATTATCTACTATTCTACTGTTTATTTGAATTATGATATTGAGCTCGTATTGCATTCTTAATTAAATTTTATCTCCTATGATGATTAGTTATATACTTCACTTATGCCAAAAATTATGTATAACTAGATGGATGTTTTCATATATCTGGCTATATATGAAAATTCAATTTCTATATTATAAATTGTAGTACCCCATTCACTCAAATTATTATTTTTACTCAAATTCTATTGAGTTATTTATGACCAATGACTTAAAAACCAACAATCAACGTGCGTTTATTTTCGTTAGAGAATTTTTTTTATTTTCAAAGCAATATTCATTTCATATAAAAAAACGTTTTTTTTTGTTTTTTTCTTCGCACATGTGATTGTATTGTATAATCTTATAAATAGTTTTGTTGGTATTCGCACATTTGAAAATTTTCTAATTCATAAATAAATTCTAATTTTCAATTTTTAGTTAAAGGAAATATAGTTTCTTCTATATTTGAAGTATAGTACAGGCGTTTGGGTATTTTTGGTAATATCAATTAAACAAATGCATGCAGGAATAGTGCATGATTATTAGTAGTTTTTAAAGGGAATTAAACATGTTTAGAAATATATTAATCTTTTCTAAATTGAATTAATAAATTTTTCATTTCAATTCACATTTTTTCAAACTAAATTAAAGCTAACCAAATTTTAAAATATAGTTCTAAAATTTATGAATATAATATTGTATAATCAGAAAATATTATTAATTTATTGATTTGTTAAATATATTGTATAATCAGGAAATATTCCATGAATTTTTTAATCGATATTACCAAAAATACCCAAACGCCTGTACTATTCTTCAAATATAGAAGAAACTATATTTCTTTTAGCTAAAAATTGAAAATTAGAATTTATTTATGAATTAGAAAATTTTCAAATGTGCGAATACCAACAAAACTATTTATAAGATTATACAATACAATCACATATGCGAAGAAAAACACAAAAATAACGTTTTTTTATATGAAATGAAATTATTGCTTTGAAAATAAAAAAAATTCTCTAACGAAAATAAACGCACGTTGATTGTTGGTTTTTAAGTCATTGGTCATAAATAACTCAATAGAATTTGAGTGAATGGGGTACTACAATTTATAATATAGAAATTGAATTTTCATATATAGCCAGATATATGAAAACATCCATCTAGTTATACATAATTTTTGCTTATGCCTATTTACTGTATTTGAGCTTAAAAAACATGTTGTAGAGTAGAAAATAGCAAATGTCGTCATACGGGTATATTATAAAAGCTTATTACCCGAAAAAAAATTCTAAGGCGACAAGAAACTTTTTTCAGTGATTTTTTTTATATCTTTTTCTAATTATATTTTTCCCCCATAAAAAAAAACATTCTTATTTCCTACTTAAGAAAAACTACTCTTTTTTTCGTTTCCTAAGTTTTCCTAAGTTAATTAATTGGAAATCGATTCCAGATACAGTAAAAAAAAACTAAGAAACCAAAAATTGTGTTATTGTGCTTATTTTTGTGTCCTATAACATTCTTACAATTTTTATCAACTTTCTTAAATAAATAGAAAAAAAAGTCACACAGAAAATAATTAAATACATTTATGATTAACTATATATAATTTATATATAATATTAATTTGGTATACAAAATTTTTGATTGTATTATAAATAATATTAAATTAGTTTTTATGTTGAATTAATGCTGTTGGGGGTTTCACAAAACTACAAGAAGCTTAATTAAAAACTTTATATTTTTATTTATTCATTTTTATTTTGCTGTTTATTTTCCCTATGCTTATATGAATGAATGAATAAGAAATTATTTTGATTGGAGCTTTATATTCATTAAAGAATTAATAATAATTTGATTAATAATAAATTTCTGCTGGGGATTTGATAATATTTTTTTTTAAATATCTACATATATGTACATATACCTATATAAAAGTTGTTTATAAAATAATTTTATCACAAAATGATGTATTTTATTATAATATTTATCAAAGGTCCATTTTTACGACCATTAGAGGGACGGCCTTACCAAAAATTAATTTATTCCTTATATATGTATAACACCTACCTTTTTTGATATTTTAATTAAGCGATTAAGCGAATTATGATATTTTAATGTTTATGTATAAAATGTTTTTAAAACACATATTTGTTGTTTATTATTATGTGGTTAAAGCAAAATTATATTTAAAATAAATATTTATGTTTATTATAATTAGATTAAAAATTATTATTATATAGAGATGAAACTAAAATTTATTATTATATTGCTTTAGATTTTTGTTTTGTTTACAAGAGATTGTCATAGGTTAATAATTAAGTTGTCTGTTTATGTATATGTATTATTTTGTTAGAAATTAATATGTATACTTCACAAATGACTAATTTGTATTTAGTATTTATTTACTTTTATTTTACGATATACATTTTAAATTCACTTTAAATTTTCACTTATTATATTAAGTGATTGATATTATTATTTCAGTTATTATTATTTTCACTTTAAATTTATTATAAATTATTATTTTTCGCCACTTTAATTTATTACCCACAGAAAAAATGAATTTTTTAGAAATGTGTCTGAACATGTCAAATGATGCAATTATTATGAATTTTGTATTATTGATAGTGTAAAGCCCAATTAATGAAAAACTAAAACAGGGTCTGCGGAATTGCATGCAAAAATGTGTTTATGGTAAACCGTAAACGCTATTATAGTTAATTAGTTTCTTTGTTATTATTACTCCAAATGAAATTAAGAATAACCGCACCGCCAGGGTGGTATACCAGGGTGGTATACGTCGCCTAATTTAAATGGGCAAAGGAGTATTATAAATACAATAAGAAATAAGTAATTTTAGCGTTATAAGAGAACAATTACAGATAACGTTATGTTACATTGATGTCATGTCAAATAACATTTGCATTGTAGTTAGTGTAATGTAGTAATGACAAGAGTATGTCACTTATGGACAGTGTATAATCCTACCCAACAACGTGATAAAAATCAACTCGATTGTAAAAAATATTTTTATGAGTGCAAGTGCAAATATCATAATTCTAACAATAATACTTATAATAGATTATAAAAATAAATTTAGAAGAACTATTAAAAAAATTGTATATTGTACATATATATACATAATACATAAAACAGAAAATACGTGTGTTTGTATGTCACAAGAACTCCTGCCAAACAGTGAGTAACAGCGATGTGACGTGACATTTGCACATGTTATTGTAGCTGATATTTCTAGTTGAACACTGTATTATTTTCAACTACCGGACGAAGCCGAATAATAAAGCTAATAACTCCCCCGACGAAGATTCACAATTTGTACTTATTTCATTAAAAATAAAGTGTTTAATCATTTCATAAATCAAATTTCATATGTAAATGTACTTTAGAAAACAGTTTGAAACAGCTTATATGTTATTTCTCCCGGAAATTACATTTAGTGGCTGAAAAATTCATTACAATTTGTTTTAAATTTTAATTTTTATATTAAATTTATAACTTTTTGTGATCATTTTTCCATCTCAATTTCGTCCGTAAAAAGGTGGTAACACGAAGCTCAAGTGTTATTTTAAAATTCCAAAATTACATTTAATAATTTATTTACAATATTTTATATACGAGTATAAATAAAATATATAATAGAATTCCATGGCAATGAAAAGCACTTTATTTTCTCATTACAATAAACAATATTAAAATATTAATTTATAATCATACATTTGACATTTCCCAATGATATTTTCTAGAAAATAATCTTTAATATGTAAAAACTTTAATGTACAGTTTACAGTATGATGTACTTACATAAAGCATAAATAGCATAAGCACTATATCAATAGCAGAAGCACTACAGAGATACCATAATAGAAATACAATAGATATATTTCACACCCACACAACATTATTTCACAGCAATAAGAAAAAAAAAGAGATTTCAAGTTAAATAAAATTTCTTCTTTGGTCACTTTCATTTGATTGCAATTTTTTTTTATTTTTTCTTTATTTTCTCACTTTATCACTTGATTTTTAGCACATTTCCAACTAAATTTCTGTTAGTTTCACTATGTCCGTCAGTCCTTCCATTTACACAAACTTCGACATTTCTTATAATAGAAATTAGAAATAGAGAATGAAAATTTTAACCATAGAACTGTTAAATAAATCGGTTCAGTCGAAATTTCGTATATATGTTATAGCGTATTGTATTTCCGATTCAGTTATTTTACGATATTTTACGACTGCCACCGGAGGGAGGAATCCTCTTTATATTTTTTACTAAGGCGGTTTGCACAAATGAATAGACAATAGAGGATTAAAACAAGGAACAAAATATTGTTAGCATTTTTTTGTTTACATTTTCGATTCTTTTGTATAATATTTGATTTTGATTTGATATATTTCGTATCTCATTATGTTCCATTAAAAGCCAAATTAGAGAAAATTTAAATAATACTATCTCATAATTCATTTTCCTGGAATAAAAAACTTTGAAGGCAAAGAATATATTAAAAAAAAATTGAAGAATGATATATATTTTTAGCCATTATTTCAAACGTTTCATTTATTTATTTTTTAAAATTCTACATAAGGTGAATTTTACGAAATGTATTTTTGAAAAACCCGAGGTTTGTTTTCAATTTTTTAAAAGATTTTTCGGCTACCTAAAAAATAGTATATGTATTCATAAATTTAAAAATTTATGAATACATATTTATGTGGCATGGTACTTTGCCTTTCACACTTGTTAAAAAAAATTGGTTTTTAAAAATCCTATAATCTTTAATGTGAAATTCAATTGGACCAGATTGAAAATTTTAAATGAAGCTACATATATATAGATTTTTAATTTATAACCGAATATGTAAGAATTAGTATTATGATTATGTATTTGGAATTTGAATTGGTTTATTTCTGGATTCTTTCATTTACGAAAATTTATAAAATATTAATTCATGTTATTAAAATTTTTTGTTTTTTTTTTCCTAGCAGGCCATTAACCTGAATTTTTCTTTAATTTCAAGTTCAAAGTAAATTTAAATAAAGATACTTACAATACAGCAATAAAAAAAGAGGTCAATTAGTTATTTTAAAGTTTATTTTTCACATTAGTTTAATATTAGTCCACTTCATATTTCTTATATTAATATTATGCAAAATGAGTATGGCTTGTGGATCAGTAAAAGGTTTTTGTACAAAATAAAATTCTTGATAGAATAAAGCTATCTCAAAATCAATAAATGTGAAAAAATGCGAAAATCTCATGTTTGGGTTAAGGAATAAATTAAAGATGGATAATTTATCCCTACTTCGATCGGAAGTACAAATAATATAGAAGTGACATAATTGTGTTACTGTAATTAGTACATTAGTTAGTGTTGTTCATAGACTAAGCACATTTTTAATACTCGATTGCTTCAAGCTTCAGTATTAAAACTTATATTAATTATCTAAATTACTAATTTATAAGTTATTTAGATAGGATAAAATTTTCCGAATTTTATAATTATAAATTTGAATTATTAGTGCCAAACATTTTTAACTGTGTTATGCTATATATACAATTACTGCATGCTAGACGAAGACCGTTGCACTTTGAATGGAGACTCAAATATCTAAGGTAAGCTGTTATATAACTAAGCTTATGTAGAGAAGTGAAATAACAAAAATATTAACAAAACATTTATAGTAAACATTAACTATATAGCAGATAGACTAGTTTTTTATTTAGAAATTACTATGCATCAATTACTATCCATTACTATCTAAAACTGGCTTCAAATTTTTGATAATAGTTCCAGACTAAAAAGATGTGCATAAATCGAAAACCAACGAAAAACAAAGAATAAAAATATTTCATTTAAATTGACATTAAAATTTGGTCTATTAATTAAATCATTTTTTTTAACAAATATGTTGTCATCATAAAAGAAACATTTTATCGTTCGCATTTTATTTGACACAGACTGTTATGTATATTAGTTTTTTTTTATCTTAATTCAATTTCTGTTATATTACAATCTGAGAATATTGCTGCTATGCTGTCACTGTTATTCTTGTAACATTGACATCCTGAAAAGTTGAAATAGCTACCTGTTATTTCATCATATTTACTTGATATATTTGTACAAAAAAATATTTGTTATATCTTTTTAAAAAAAATTTATAATGCTCTGTTAGCCACAGATTTTTAACCAATAGGAATGCTCCAAATTTTATCTGCAGCTTATAAGGCGTTAATAGGGAAAATGTGACTCAAGTAAGCCGCAGCCGCAGCCGCATTTTGACATATAAGATTATTGTGTACTTTCATTTGAAATTATTTAAAATTATCAAATTTAATATAAAAAATTTTAACAAAAAATTTTAAAATTTTAATTTGAAAATATAAACGTTTTTTATTATAATTTTTTTAATTTAACGTCAAATTAACTGTGACACAACTGAATATAACGAGCCAGATTTTTGCCTGTGGCTAACTTAGTCGCGGCTCATAAGACGCGAGTGAAAACCAGGCATATAATGTATGTATATGAATTTTATTTTATTTGCGCTGCTGTGAATTTTTCTATATTTTTATTTCAAGCTTTTTAGATTTTATATGGCTGGAAATTTCAGGTAGATTTGTATATTTTCTTTAACTTTGACATAATATTTACATATATAGCAAACATTAAACCAAAAAAAAAAACGCAATTAGTTTTTCTTTGACGAAATTAACTCAAATATAATTCTAAAGCTTTCCCTTTCCTTTCTATATTTCATAATTCGATTTACTGACCTTAAAATCACAATTTTTCTTCGGAAGTATAGTTTGGAGACATGAAGATATCCTTTAGAATTGAAAAAGGTGTAAGAATTTGTATTTTAACAGCACAGGTATATTCGCTCCGCAACAATATCTAACTAGATCTAACTACATAAAACAATTATCTAGGCTTTGTGTAAAATAAAATGTTAATTTACATATATGTACATAGTATATATATAATATATAATTAATATAATTATGTTTTATTTACAAACCGAAAATTTTATCTCGATAATTTTTGCAAAAAAACGATTCACTGAAAATAAGGCGACAATTTTTTTTATTTCAATCACAATTGAATTTATCAGCTGATAATTTTTTTTTAAATCACATTAACTTTGAGTTTTATAAAAGTAAAAAAAAAATCATTGAATATCATTAAAAAATATAAAACTTGCTTTTTTTCTTTAATAAATTGCCATTTTTTAATGTAAAGAAAAACATAGGCAATGCCTTTTTGTTCCAATGTATTTGAAATAAATGAAATAAAATGAAATGAAATGGAATATTGACAACAGAGTCATCTACATGTCATATTATGAACTATTTATCAATTACAATTCATTTGCAATATATAAATAACTACTGTAATTCTAATTTTTTTGCCACAAATTGTTGTTGTTTTCAATGTAAAAATTTGCTATACAATATACCCGTCTACAAAAAAACAGGGCTATTATCTTATACATTTATATATATAAAAATTTAAATAGCCCGTGGGTTTTTAAACTCAAAAACCACCAAAACGCGATTTCAATTTAATTATTTTATTTTTTTTTAACTGTGGGTAATTTCGTGACAAAACCTCTATAATTATCAATAAATTAACCATTTTTTGGGTTTTTTGACACATTTAAGCCATTATTACACAGGTAGCACCAATTTTTTCTAATATATACATATTTAAAATTTTCTAGTTGGTTTTAATTAAATCTTTGGATATCTAGATATTAGTTTTTTTAATTATTGTTTTATTGTTTAGAAAAAAAATTATATTCTATTTTTATACATTTCAAGAAATTATTTTAATAAAAAAATTTGGTATTTTAACTTCTTTGTTGATATGCAAAATTTAATATATTCTCAAAATTTATTATTTATATAATCTTATCTTTACATTATGGTTTGACAAAATAGATTATTTTATTTTTATGTATTCTGAAGATGCATTCAAAAATGGTTTTTCTAAGTACCGAAACAATGTTATAAATTTTTGAAAGCATTATGTAATCCATTCGTAAAATATATCAAAAATGTATACTTATTTCAAATAAATTTAGAATTTTTCAAATACATTCACAAATGTCATTTAAAATATATCTTACAAATTTTACAAATGTATCCATCTGCGATAATAATTTTTGTATAATTTTAGTGTGAAATATATCAAGAAAGAGGAAATCGAAACCGAAATTTCGTAGTAAAACGAGATATATAGGAATACCATTCATAACTTTTTAATATATTCTGAGTATATTTAATATTTTTCAATTATTATATGCTAGTTAGGTGTTGATAATGTGTGGTCGACGCCCTTTGGTTTTTATTGTATGAAATACCAGGAATTAGTTTCTGTAAAAAAAAAGCAAAATGAATATTTTATTTTATATATTTATGAGGTACTTGGAGTAAGGTAAAAAATAAATCTTTTAGTATTTATTTTTGAAACAAATTATAAAAAAATGTCATAATGTAATAATGTGAGAATACACTTGGTATATCTTGTCTTGTCAATGCGATATCTCTTAAACGTAACATTTGGGGCTAGTCAATAAAATATAAATGCTAAAAAAATATGTCGAATTTAATTTGAAAGATGATGAATTTGGTTTGATGTGCACTACTTAAAAATGGTGCCGTACTTATAATACACTTCAAAGTCAAATTGTTTTTTTACTTTCCCTTTATTGAATTTATATGTATAGTACATTTTGAAGTCATCTCAATGGAGGGTAGTCGGTCGGGTGCCGTGGGTCATGTTGGGGCCCAAAACCTCTGCCATGATGGGCACACCATATAAAAATCATGTGAGGCATCAAATGAAAGGTCTTGAAAACACAAATCGTGGGCTATTAGGAGCTTAAACAAATCCACCCCCAAGTTGTTAAAGTATTTCAAATTTAAAAATGTTACCGTGATGATGATTTGCTTTAAAATAAATTATCGGTCAAGCTCCCTAGGAATGTACTTATGTGATATTATTTTCTTGTTTATTACTTTTTAGTTGAATATTACTTTAAGCGAAAGTATATTTAAAAAACATTTTTTTTTCGTATGAGTTTTTTTTGTAATTTTGTAAAAAGAACTCTTGAAAGAAGGAATGTGGCAATATACTACCTACGTATTATATATATTTAGGTATTTATATTTTTTTGGTCAAGATTTCCCTTTTAATTACTTCTTTTATGTGAGGTCGCTCGCTTAAAGTTTCTGCACTAGCACTGACAAGACAAGACATAAGACCATTATCCGATTACACCATTACCATAACTAAAATATAAATGATATACTTATTGCTAGTTTACGATTTATAGTATACTAACTACATCTATACTGTTTATATGTATTCTTATATAGTAATTTTTATACATTTTACTCTCTCTGTCTCTGACCTGCAATGAATCTTACATGACGTTTTATGAAACTATTATTTAATTTAAGGTTATAAAAAAAATAAATCGAATTCCAGAATAATTAATTTTCTTCAGCATACAATGTGAATGTATGTTTAAAAAACTTCCCGCATATTAACTACTGTGCAGTAGTTTTTTTAAACACGGGCTTTAATTATTCATTATTACTACTATACAAATTAAATTAGTAATCCTTTTTATTATTATAACTTATAACTAATTATGGTGTATATTGAACTGAACAATTTACATATGATGATTTACATTGCATCATAGTACCCCTGGCGCCTGGCTGCAAAACATCTTTTGAAATTTTCTTTTTATTCTACCATTCGAATGCGTCTGCTTTAAAAACTTACTGTAGAAATTTTGGTTTTAGGCTACCATTTGATGTCTGCTATAATTTTCTGAAATTCAGCATCACACTTTATCTTGGGTAGACATTTATCAGATTAAATGGTTTGGTAAACTGATAATAGCGCCGCCTGTCGAACAAATTTTCAGTTTTTGTCAATTATATTTGGCTATCAGTACCTCAAACTTTCCAACGAATGGTCCATAACAAAAAAATCGTTAATAGTTCCTTTTATTTTAAAAGACATAAAATAACAGACACAATGTTCACTCTAAGCATTTATAACAAATGTGTTATGTAGATGTACATAATATAAAATTACAAGTCATTAAAGTATAATTAACTCGTAAATCAATTTTCAATCTTAGAAAATTAACTTTTCTTAGCACATATTAAAAGTCTTTATTTATTTTTTAATTATTCTTTTAAACCTAAAATTCATTGCCGACATTACAAAAAGGAAGATCATTATGCGAAGTATACATATGTATGTGAAGATAAAATAAAATAATACCAACAAGAACACAATTTTCTAATAATCATTTTTACCCCATTAAATTAATTTACACACGCTCAATTAAATCGTATTGAACGTTGCATGTCGCCGCACCACAACGCGTTTTCATTTAGTTATATTAAATAGTATAACATATAAGATAAATTTTTATGTAAGAATACACGAAAATAAAATCATTTTCTTGGAAATTATTACAAAGTTATGTAAGAAAATTTCTATTATGCAAATCAGGTTTAAAAAATACCGCACAACTGAACTACTGCGCAGTAGTTTCGTAATCATGGGCTTTTTTCGTAGTTATTAAAAATTATTAGGCACATTTTCTTTTTCTCTTATCTACAAATAATTTATTATCATATTCCCTGAACATTCAACATGGTAACTTTTTTACTTGTATCGAATTATGGTAAATGCGAAATGCCTATAGATTACTTAGCTTTCCTTAAATTAAAATTATATTAGTTGTGATTCTGATGTACGTTGTACTATTTACTACCTTTATATTTAGGAATTATTTACTATAGGGCTTATTTACTCTTCGAAATCACATTATAAACATTGACGTATAATTGGGATTCAGCGCCTCTAGCGGGAGAAATTCCAAATACGATAAATTCCAAATATCGTTAAATATCGTTATCGTATTCTACTCTTAAATAACTTTCTAACGAGTAGTCGCACTTTAATTTTGTTTCACATTTTCTCTATGAAATTACAATTTCATTCCGAAAAATATGTTTTGCAAAATGGGAATACCGCCGCCTATCGGCTGAATATTAAGTTTCTATCTATTCTATCTAAGTTTCTATATGGTTCTCAATGAATCAAGCTTTTCACGGGTCTATCATAAATTTATGTATAGATTAACTATTTGAAATAATTCTTTTTAATTGTTTTTACATCGCATGGACGGACAGACGGACAGAAAAGCGTTAAGATAAGGGATTTGTTTGAGAAATAATGCCCTAAAAAGAAATATGAAAACATTATGAAAAGTGAATTTATTGGCAAATGCAGAATAAACATTGACATATAATTGAGAAATTTTAATAATTTTCATCAACTAAGAGTTATTGAATTCATGATGAAAAGTATTTCAAAACAACAACAAATTGTTTACATAGACAATGCTCATATAAAGGTTTTTTATTAATAATTGATACGAACTTCAACAAATAACTACGCATATTATATTTTTTTGGCTATCTATAAATTATAGACTATGGATTAAAATATCATTTTATAATGGATTAAAATATCATTTTAGTATGCATATGTGTATAATTCACAGTTTTGACGAATAAATAATGTATGTTGTCTCGGACAGCTAACTTAAAAATCGGCATCTCCAAATGATATTTCCAAGCTCTTTCGACCAAATGAATTGTTCTCATGGTCATCAACGCCACATTGTCTCGGGACCCAGCACAATCTCGCTAAGTGTGAGAATAAATTAACAATTTTTGACACTTTCTAACTAATTTAGACCTAGGATCCAACTACCTTGATTGAAGCTTGGCTATCCACATATATGGATCAGCTTTTTAGCCGCTTTAAAAAGCACAAACCGGGGTCTTTATATAAGAATCCGTTTAAGAGGACCAAATATCCTCGACGTCTTAAAGAATCAGAATTCGCATGTGCAGATGTAATGACTTAGAATCCTTCAAAAGGATCCCTAATACAAGAAAGGCAACGCTTCCTTCTGGTGTGGGATAGAGAGGAGGTTCCATTTATGAGTGAAAGAAAATTATATATGTATATCTCTTGACTGTGACAGATACCACACCTCGATATAGCCCAAAATAAAAAAGATCCCGAATGATCTGTCTACTGCTGGACAAGTAGATTGATGTAGCTCTTCTGAAGGAACCTTTGATAAACAACAACAAAATCCCTGGTCTGAAAGCACCAAAGTGTAATTTATTTTACTCATACATAGATAATATTAGAACTTGTGTTTGTAAAAAAGAATATTACAGACAAAAGGAAGCAATCTTATCTGCGGCCGTATACTATGCGTGCGAGTTTTAGGAATCACCTCACCTCCGCCAATTAGTTTCATTAACTGAATTGGAATGGTAGTTGTGATTGAAATAGGATGTATACTGCTTCTTTAAGAGGTCGAGGTTATTTTTTTCCTCATAAACGGATCCCGATATAAAGACCCCGGTATAAACATAAAAAATTTGTTTGGTTTTCAAATAATGGCTTATCTACCATTCGTTATTGTGATAAAATTAATGGAGTGGTGCAATAAGGTCCAACGAATTAAAGTCGATGAGCTTAAATTCCATATGAAATGGATATTATGTCCCTGGTCATTATTTCGCTTTTTCCAAATGAAAGAAAATCTACTGTAATATATTTATAACGAAAAAAAATAAAAATGTGACTATTTTGATTTGGAAAATCCCTATTTTGACCTGGAAATGCTATATCAAAATATTCAATATCAAAAATGTAATTTCAATATTCAATTTCAAATATGTAACCTTTCCATCCAACGTAATCTGCTGGGGATTTCTTTTCAGAAATTTTTTTTGTACACCACACCATGGTGGGAATTGTCAGAAATCTGTGGTGTAGGAAAGTGTAAGGTATGAAAAAAACATACTTTTATTACACCCTGACAAAATTCTTTATAATTTTAAATTGTTATACTTTTTTTCATAATTTGTGATTAAAACATTATTTGATTGACGAATAGTATATATTTCCACCTTAAAAAGTAAAAAAAAAAATTAATTACATCTCCACTTTCTACACCTTCAAATTTGAGGGTGTAGAAAAGGGTACACTTTTTCTAGGCGCCGATGTAAAAAAACTGTAGTCAAAAGAACGCAAAAAAATTCTACACCATGGAGGGTGTATGAAAGTGCAAGAAAGTGTAAGAAAGTGTGTCTAAAAAGAAATTGGTATATATCAGTGAAAAGCTCTACATGGTCGTCTCCTAAGTGTAGGGAAAACTTTGGCATGACACATCAATAGATTTAAATGTGATGGAGTCATTCTTACAAAGCGTTGTCAAAAATTAATTTAACCAATTTAAAATAAATAGAGTAAATGACATTCAAGTTATTGTTATATATTATATTTAGTCCAGTTAGAATCAATGTATAAAACGCAACATTCACAATGTGCGTGAATTCTGTTATAGATAGTTTCAAACTTTTATGCGTTAATAATTACTTTTGCCAAAAAATAATTACAAAATAATAAAAAGTTACTTATTTTTTTGGGCTTTTCCCTTGTTAATGCTTTTCTGTCGGTGTCCTGTCCGGCCGAAGTAAACAATAAAAATTAATTACTTCACAAAGTAATTGTCCATATAAATTAATGATACATCGTTCGTTGGAAAACTTGATATATTGAGAACCGAATGTTGTAAACATAAATTTTTAATTCCTCCGGTAGGCGGCGATATTCGCATTTTGCAAAAAGATCTTGTTACGAATAAAATTATAATTTAATATAGAAAATGTGTACTGGAAGTGAAGTATGACTACTCTTTGGAAATGTATTTAAGAGTAGAATACTAGTTCAGTATCAAATTCCTGTCGCAAGAGGCGCTGATTACTAAAATATAATATATATGTTAATTTTTAAAATGTGATTTCGAATAGTAAATATCTCTAATATGGTGGTTGACATCGCATTTTAAAGCTTATAAATAGTATAACAAAGTCAGAATTAATATACTTTTAATTTATATCGATAGAGAGCGTAACATATACTTATAATGTTTTATTAAAATGTAATTAAATTCGTGAATCTTTACAAAAATTAATGGAAACCAAGTTAAAGAAAGCTAATATAGAGCAAAATAAAACAAATAACATGTTCCATAAATTCGGTTTTTGCTGCTAAAATGCAGTAAGATACAAATATAAAATTGTATTTTCATATAGTAAATGTGTACCAAAATCGTAGTGTGACTACTTGTGATAACTTATTACTACTGTATCTCATCTACTTGTGTCAATCAACATAGGTTTATTCGTAAAAGATCTACATTAACTAACTTGATCTTATTTACCAACTTTATTTCAGGCCTGGTTGACGCAATATATACGGATTTTAGTAAAGCTTTTGATCGTGTTGATTTTGATATTTTACTTTATAAGCTTTCCAGACTTGGCTTTCCTGAATTCTTTATAAACTGGCTTTCGTCTTTTCTGATGCATGGAACACAGAAAGTGTTCTTCCGCAATCATCTGTCGAACGATATACATGTTCTATCTGGAGTTCCTCAATCAAGGTAGCCATATTGTACCATTGCTCTTCATTTTATTTATTAATGATTTAGTAAAGTTCATACCCAATTGCAAAATTCTGATGTTTGCTGATGATTTGAAATTATACATGCCAGTTAATGATATTGACATGCCAGTTAATGATATTTTTGGTGTAACAAAAATCACTTATCTGTATCTCTAAACATTTATAAATGTTATATTATTTCTCTTTCAATAAACAAATCTCCCTTTTTAGGTGATTACTCTCTTGAAAACAAAAATCTTAAGCGAGTTGAGGTTATTAAGGACCTAGGTGTCCTCTTAGACAGTAAGCTTAATTTTAATCATCATATAGATGCAATGATTATCAAAGCTAATAGAGCATGGGGTATGGTGCGACGTTATTCATGTGAATTTACTAATCCATGTGTAATTAAAAAAAATTATGTTGTTTTTGTCAGGTCCATACTTGAATATTCTCCTCTATGGGCTCGGTATTATATTAATAGAATTTCACGTATTGAGGCTATCCAAAAGCGGTTTTAACGTTTTGCTCTACGTGGTTTACCCTGGCATGATACTTATAATCTTCCCTGTTAAAAGGCGAGATTAGGCTTAATTAGCATGGATTCTTTAGTGGATAGATGCCTGGTAGCTAAAATAGTTTTCATATATCTACTGATTTCCGGTCATATTGACGCTCCTGAAATCTTAGAGCTTTTGCCTTTCGATGTACCAAGGCCTAATCTGCGCCTTGTCAGATTCTTTCTAACAAATTCGAGTCTCACTATGGACAGCGTTCACTTTTGAATGGGTTTTTAATTGATTTTAATAATTACTTCAATGTGATTGACTTTGGCTTGCCTATTAGCACAAGCACAACGAAACTAAATCTTTTTCAATCTATTCAGTTCAATTTAATGTTTTTCAATTATTCAAGTTTATACTTATTTAAAAAAGTTTTTAAATTTTATTTTAAATTTTTATAATTTTTATTTATTATTTTCATTTAGAATTTATTTTTTTTTTATTTTTGTTAATTTTTATTTTTTATATTTGTTTTTTTAACTACTATATTGAAAAAAGTTGTACAACCTTATAATATTCTTTAAATAAATAAATAACTATAGATTACTAGAAAATACGTGTAGAAAGACTAGACTTACTATACTATACTATCTTTACTATAAACATTGGCCATTATTCGATTCTTTGCCGCTAGAGGGAAGTAAGAAAGTATTAAAAAAATCTGTTACTATGTTGATTGCTTACTGAATATGATGGTAAATCATATGTATAGAAAAGAGAAGAAATAAAATTTGCATAATACATAATTGCGAAAACAAACCCATGATAATGAAACTACTGCACAGTAGTTAAGCTGTGCTTCATTTTAAAATTCACTAACAAATCAGTTGATTACAAATTTAATACATATGTATATAACAGTGCTTCAAAATAAAATACAATTCAATAGAAATTAATAAAATACGATTTAATTTAATAACCTACCTATGATAATACGTAAATATTGTTTGTTTTACTTTCATTTAATAATAAATAAATAAAATTTAAAATAATTATTTTAATTTACGTTTGAATAAGATAATTTCAAAAAATTATTATTTATCTGAAAAAAAAAAATTAAAACAATTAAATTAAAATTTAATAAAAAACCTTGTATGGATTTATCAACCTTTTTTATTTATTTTACTTAAATATCACAAATTTCCATTTAATTTTCATGTTCGGTTGTTATATATATGTACATTTCCGGGAAAGGTGAGGCATTTTTAAATAATTTTCTAATTTTCAACAGAAAACAAAGATATTATTTTAAAAAAATTGGGAAATTTATATATTTTATGGTTTATATATGGTATTAATTATAGAATATGTTCAATCAAATTTTCACATTTAGCAATATAAATATTGCCAAATCATTACACAATTAAAATAATTTCCAAATTTATACATAATATTTACATACCTGTAATATGTATGTATAATAATAAATTAGATAAAAAATTGCATGTATTCGATACGATATTAATTAAAATTATTTAAACTGGTGAATATTGATTTATCATATTTACTGAAAAATTATGTATATATGTATGTATACCGACATGTTTACCTACATATATATATATATATATATTATTTAAAAAACAACTAAGTTGTTTATTTATTATATTAGCGATAATATAATTATTTCAAAAATTTAGTTTTCATGAGAAATATTTCATTTTGAAATCGACATTTATCATGAATTTCGTGAATTTTTGTAATTTATAAAAAAAAATATGTATATAAAATATATAAAAATTTTTTTTTATACATAATGTTTTATTAATAAAACGCATTAAGGATATTTGAATAAGATAAAGACAAATAATATAAATTTTATTATGACGCATATATATAAGTATATATATATATATATATATACATATATATATATATATAATTTTTTATATTGTATATATGTACATATTTATGTATAAAATATTTATGGATAATATTTTCTTTAATTTCTTAAATCTGAATCTGAAAGGGTTTGGTCAACATTAAAAATAGATCAGATTATACGAGTATATACGATTAGAGAATAATAATTTTTATGAACTTAAAAGAATATAAATAATGTATATAAAAAAAGATATTTTCCTAAAAAAAGCTACATAGTTTTAGTTTTGTATTCAACTTCAACATTTCAATATGGTATGGTCAAGAATTCAGTCGTTGCGATGCGAAGTTTCGCAAAATACTGAATTGGAGACCGAACTGCAGTATAACCTGTGCGGCCATAAACTACTTTACAGTCCACTAGGTACTTAACTTACAGTAAAATAACAGGTGATTAAATATAGAAAACTATAGTAGTACATATACATATAAACGTGTGTCATTTTTATGGTCTCGGTTTATGCATTTTTTTTTCAATATGTACATGCATATACGTAATACATACTTATGTACTAGATACATTGTATGTAATTAAATGTACTTGATAAATTTTGTTACATATTAAGTCCAATAAAGATTGAAAAGTTTGTTTCATTTTTTTAAATCAAATAAAATTACGGCAGTTTCAATTTCGCCTAGTAGAACTTTTTACCCCGGTAAATGGTATTGAATTCACACGTGATTTTTGACATTTCTAAGCGGATTACTTTGCTAATATATATTTGATAACATGAGCTTAACTAAGTGGGTTGAGTTAAGTGGATCAAGCTACTTTTTCGAAATTTAAATAGTTTAATATTTACATACCTGTAATATCTTAATATTTAACTAAAACGGTCCGCACCTCGATTTGGGGCCGACTTCACAGAAATGCTCATCCAATTTTATTCTTCTCATTACCACAAATAGCGTGGTATACGTATACCGTCGATAGGTACTTAACTTACAGTAAAATAACAGGTAATTAACGCATAACTACATTTTAAAAACACTTCAATAATAATGTTTCTTTAGTAGCTGTAACTAATAATATTATTAGTACATTTTGATAAAAATTCTGATAAATAATATCTATTCAAGGTAAAAGATCCAATAAATCTTTTTTTTCCTGATTTTTAACACTAGATTTACGGCTGTTGATTTGATGATTTTGTACGAAAAAAATGAGTTAAATTAAAAATGGGTATACATACCACATTTTAAAATACAAAGTTGGGGGGCGTGAGGGAGGTAATACATTAACCTTTATATATACATACATACTTCATTATGTAATTGAAAACTAACATTTGTTTTAAAAAAATAATATTTAAGTTTTCTATATATAATCTTGAATGAGTCAAATTGAGTCACTCCGTAAATCTAGTGTTAATAGCTCTGATCAGTAAACTGACTTACACATTGGTACTTATATCGTTTATCTGAGTCATTACACGTTCTGCCATACAAATATATTTCCATTTTCACGATTGTCTTCATAAAAATTCACTTTCTAAACATGCGAAATATCTAAGAATTTATTTCGGTACATTTTACTATGAATGGATTAATATTTCTTACTGAAGGCACAAGTTTGTTACAGATCACGGGGATTATGGATATCTGCGATGTCCTTTATTTCATTTTTTTCAATTGCAGCATGATTATGCGTCAATAATTTCATTGCTGAGAATCAAAAGTAAATGCTTCTACAGATACATTATTTTTTGCAGTCTCATCTGAGCAGTGGATGTAATCGAATACTAAAATTCGGTGTTAATAAAAATATATTACATTACAGTTAGTAATTATTTTCATTATAGAAATAACTATAATTTTATAAGTTAATACAAAAATTGCAAAACTAAAAAAAAAATAAACATATAGTAAACTTAGTGTTTTGTTACCAGCCTAGGCTGGTAAAACGAATAATGAAAATCTAATTGAAAACGAAACTGAAAATAAGACAGTAAATCAAAATGAAAAAACAATAAGTAATTACATCAATAGTGATTTTAAAAAAACTAATGAAAATTAAAAACTAATTAAATTAAAAAATAGTGTAAACCCAATTGCTACACGAAAAATGTCTAAAACAAAATATAAAAATAAAAAAGACTTAATTGAACAAAATAATCAATTAAAAGCTGAATTACTTTACTTAAAAAAAATAATATTACTAAAAATAATAATAATGTTAAATTACCTACATCTGAAACTAATAATTGTCAGAACAATACCAATAGGTATAGTCTATTAAGTTTAGACGACGAAATGGATACCCAAGGAGATGAGAATGGAAAAAATAATGATAATCATACGATATCTCAACAACAATCAAATAAAGCAGAAATTGTAAACAATATAAATAATGAAATAGAATTACAAGCCGATGAATTTATCAAACAATTAAGAGAAAAAAATGCACTCAAAAAAGCCAACTGTACTCAAATACTGAGAGATGGAATATGGATTATTTTAAAAAAAATTCAGAAAATGAACAAGTAGATCGACAACAAAACGAAGGAAACTTAATTGTAAGTAATAATGATACAAATAATGTTAAAAATAAGAAACTACCACCAATTAATATCACTGGGCATGACCCTAAAGATATAATAAAGCTTATGGTTGAAATATTAAAAATTAATAATAATAATTTTTATATTAAAAAAATAAATAGCGACAAATATTTAATATATGTAAATAATATAGAAGATTACAATAAAACAAAAATGGCTTTAGAAGTAGTTAACGCAAATTATTTTTCGTATACTCCATATTGTGAAAAAAATAAAACAATTGTGTTGAAAGGTTTACACCATGATGAAACCACAGAAAATATATTAAATAGTTTAAATGAACTAAATATAAATAATGTTAAATTTGTTAAAGTAGTTAGATTAGTTACTAAAAAGTTTATTCAATTAAATAAGCAGTAACTATGACTAATAATAGTAATAGTACAAATAACTTAAAGACGGTGTCTTCTAAAAATGTTCTAAAAATGGTCTGCAGCAGGGTACTGTAACTTCTCCTATACTATTTATATTATATATAAGTGAGCTAATAGAAGAACTAAATAAAGAAAATAATAGTAAATTTACTCTGGCTTTTGCAGATGACATAATTATTTATGCAGCTGATAAATGTCTGAAGAAAATTGAAAATAAATTACAAAATATGATTAACAAAGTTCAAGATTTTGTTAATTTATGGTACCTCAAAATATATTACAATAAATGTGAGACAATTCTGTTTAGGAACAATTTAGTAAATTGTTATTCTTCAGTTATTAAAAATTGGAAGAACTTTAATGTAGTAGTTCACAATCAACCTATTAAATTAAAGCAGCACGTTAAATATCTAGGTATAATGTTACAGCATAACTTAAACTATAGCTTACACATTAAAAAACAACTAAATAAAGCAAAAACTGCATTTTTAATAGCTAATAAATTATTTTACTCCAAACATCTACAAAAAAGGGTTAAAATAATTGCATACCAAGCCATATTAAGACCGATTTTAAGTTATGGTTGCCCAATCTGGTATAATGTAAGTGCTTCATGCATGGTAAAAATAAGAATATTTGAAAGAAAGTGCCTTAGAGCCTGTTTAAGTAAATATAGAAAAGCTGACACAAATTGTAAACATTATATTTCAAATAAAAAAATATATAATGAAAGTAAAATCATCAGAATTGATAATTTTATTATATCCCTAATACGGAATCATTTTTTAAGAACAACATATGTGGAAGAAAATAGTTTAATTAGACATTTAAATAATGAAAACGAGTTGTATATACAAAATAGTTTAGATACAGGTTTTGTACCACCTGAATCATTTATGTATCTAGATAAGAAAGGATTCATTCAAAATTCTGACAAAATACCAATCTTATACCATGTTAGGCGAAGATCAACAAATAAAAAAATCCAATTTATTCCAACCGACGAAAATAACTTTATATACAATACAGATTTATCCAATTAAGACACAAATAAACAATTAATTAAACAGAAATATTGGTGGTTAAATTAAACTATTATAGTTATACATGTATAAAATATTTATTAGACATAAGCTAGTATTAAGTTTTATTTTAGTGTATAGTTTAGTCGTAAGTTCTTTTTATTTCGTTTTAAGAGAAAAAAAAATTAAACTAAAATATTAATTGTTTTTTAAAACACAAAATTTTTCAATTAAATAAAAGTAGATATAAATAAATATATAATTATTATTAATTATTATGAATATTAAAGAAAATGAAATATTAAAATAAAAATATATACCACTATATATAAAAAATTAATAAATTAGAGTATCCGTATTGGATCATTAATTTAATATTAAATAATAATGAAGTTCAGTTTTTTGAGAATTTGTTTAAGAACATAAATGTAATATTATTAAAATGAATAAAACAAATTATGAAAAAAAAAACATTTTTTGCACTTTCTTTGTCATTTTGATATGTGAATTAATGATGGCGATGTGTTTTAAGTTCTTTTTTAATTTCAATAAATTTATTTCCACTATAAGTTATTATTTTCATATTGAAAGTTTTACATTTATCTATAGTTGTAGTTTTTTAAATTTAATATTTATACTTTTAAAAATTTTGGGATAACAATTTTACTATATAATTTAACATATTGACCAGTAGTATCCACTTTAGGGCACTGTAATATTTCCATTTGGGTTCTAAATGCAAATTTCGCAGGGACCAACAATCAAAACTTTAATATGATTAATGTTCATCTAAATTAATAACAGGCAGCGTGTTAAAAACTAGTGTGGGAATATAAAACGACTTTAAGAGTGGAATCATACTATCATGTTGTGTGTATTATATTGATGATAATATATATATATACTTAAATGTAGATAATTTTTTTTTTCTTTACTAATGTCTACTAAATGCTTGATATTATTTTAAATAAACTATTTCAACTTAAGTAATGATTTCTTATTTGTATGATCCTATTTTAATTAAATTTTTTTTTTATTCATTTAACACAATTATGACAATCTATTTGCAAATAAGAATTATATATATATGTTCATATACATACAAGTTATAATGTTGAAAATTTAAGATAATAATTTCATAATTATATTTTTATACAAAAGTAAAATAGAATAAATATTCAAAATTATATTACATTCTTATTATCACATAACACAAAAAATAAACATTAAAAATCTAAGAAAGTTAAATTAATTATTTTCTTATCAATTATTAATTAATTCAAGTGATTTTCTTTGTCATGAACAAGAATTGAATTTGTTTCTGGTAGTATCGAAAAGTTTTTTATTTTTATCAAAACATAAAAAAATGTGTTTGGTTAAAGATACAAAACCACACAAAAAAACGCCATCAAATTATTATTACAAGAATTTTTTTTACGAATTTTACGAATTTTTTTTTAAAAAAAGTTATTTATAAAAAGTTATCGAATTCGCTTTGCTGAACAAATAACATCGACAATGTCTTCGATTTTTTAAAAAAAGATGATTTTTTCACAAAGAATAAATAAGTATATCACACATTTTTTGGCTATACCTACTATACTTTTATATAGACATCAATTTTATGATAATTTTTTTCCTGAATCCTGATTACCTAAAATAAGAGTTTTTCGACGATCTATAGTGTAATGATTAATTACATAATAGTAAAGCTTCAAAAAATGTAATTTAGTTATTTTTAACAAGAAAAAAACCTTAAAGGCCGCTGGTGCTCTATCAACAAAATTATTTGTCGGAATAATCTCTGGGCGACCTCAGAGGTGTTCGATTTTTGTAAGGCCGTTGTAGTGCACAATCAGCCGTTTACATAAGTGTCTTATATGAGGCTGTAGCGACAACATGTGTAAAACATCATCTATCTTTTTATTTAATTACGACTACAACTAGTCGTAATTAAATAAAAAGATAGATGATGCCTCTCAAGACTCGATACTTTCCAAATTTTTTGTCGGGAAAACAAATAAAACAATTTTCAATTTTTCAATTTTTTTTTTTTCGATTTTGTATTTTAGAATCAATATATGTATAAAATATATAAAAGGATTAAAAATACGTAAATTAGATTTAATACGTCATTAAATATACGACAACATTGAAGTGAAGGGCCTAGAATTTTCATAGTGGTCGTAAATCAAATCCTCTTACAAATTAGGCTGAAACGGAAATTGTATTCGTCGGCTCGCTAAGGCGGCCTTGTGATTTTCTCCACAATAAATTGGCGGCAGAATATAGGGAGACCTAAGGGAAAATGAGCCGGCATCTTGTTTTTTACTTTCCAATTAGATCTGAAGTGCATTCCAGCCGTAATACTAATCTATACATATGTATTTGTATTGAAAACTGTTGCAGCCCAAACATTTTTTAGACTTCAAAAGCAACAATCGCTGTGTTTTTTTCAATCGGGTCAGGATCAAGGTCTCATTGTTTATAGAAAACAACAACATCACTAACCCAAATATTTATCTCGATCAGCAAAATGAGACCCAAATAGACTTTTATATGGAAATTTACAAACAAATGCAAAAGAAACAAAATCAGTTAAAAAATCATTTTTTAGTAATTTATTTTTTTTAAACTGTAAAAATATGAAAAAATTTAAATATACATATATGTTGCTAAGATGTTATTAGCCTTTTTTAAAAGTATTCATATTATATTAAAAAATAGCTGAGTTTTTTATTTCTAAACTCTGCACTACGCCGTACCCGTACGTCCTGTATTAGGGAGAGGACTTTGAATTGATTGAAAAATTTTCGACCCCTTTGTTGATATTTTTTAAAAATCTAATTTTCAATATTCAAATATATACGAAATGAAGTAGCTTGATTGTCAAATTTATAGTTGCCATATTAAAATTTTAAAATTTCCCTTTACTCTAACTCTACATGTTGTACTGGATAATTATGGAGAGTAAGCTACAACAACAACAATACAGATACTCTACTCTTATAGTAGACGCGTTTATGAACCTTGACACTGACCCGACACAGCTAATGTACATAGATTATAATAGATAATATTAAATTATAGGAGTTTGTTGATGTGCGCTACACTCCACCCTCTGTAAAATAATTTTTATAATATTAAATTGTTATATTTTTTACAATATTAAATAAGATATTGTTTGTATAAATAAAAGGATAAATTAGTATTGGATACATACAAGTTTAATTCTAAAGAAATTTTACTTTTCGAATGTTAATTTAAAATTTTCTTCAATTTTCTTAATTTAGCAATTAAAAATATTGATCTAAATAAAATATCAAAAAACTAGGGGCTAAATGTTTGAAAAACCGGTTAAAATTCCACTTAAAAAATACTGATATTCTAAAAGCTTTTTATATATTATAAATAACACATAATAAATTTTAAGTGGCGCCAATATCTATTTGACAATTTTAATGATTTTTTTAAATAAACACAAAAAGCCATACCGCCGGTTATAATAAACAACAAACTCATAAATGTATGTAAATATAAATTTATTAAACTATAGTTTAACAAATATAGTCATAAAATGCTCAATCGGCGATCACCACACAAAGAAATAATAAATAAAATATTAGGTGTGATTTTTAATAATAAACATCTAAATTAACAGCTAAAAAATAAACATAACTTTACTACAATAGCGAAAATAAATATTTCCATTAGGGATTTATAAAAAAATAAAAGTAAATTTAAAATTATGTTTTTGTATTTCATTGTTTTTTTTACTTCTTGTAATATGTCAGCCTACATAGACCTTGAATATCCGTCAATACCTTCTATGTCAAAATAAATATATAGTAATACGTACTTAACATACAACATTCCACCATCCTAATTCATCATAACCATCGTTCAATAAATTCAAACACAAAAGTTTACAAAAACTCGCAAAAAATTTATAATAATTGTAATTTCAACCTTATGTTGACTTCTTAAGTTGAACCTTATGTTGACACTTAACTTTTGTTTGTATTCGTGTGTCCGATGGTAATATTATATCTATCCGTCCCTCAGTTACTCTCGCCGCTCATGACGCTGACGCGTGTGACGCAGAAGTTTTGAAATGTAAAAAAAAGTTCAAATGTATGGAAATGTATAGAAGCTGATAACTCGCCGTTTCCGTGACGTGCTTGACGCTCTTGCCGCAGAACCCTTTAAGAAAACCGGCACGAAAACGTCCCGCCGGCGGCACAAATCTTCCGCATTTCCGGCACGAAAACCGTACGTTTTCGCAAAGGTTGGAATAAGAATTTTAAAATGAAAAACGACATGCCTAGGCGTTCCGTTTTCGTAACACAAAAATTGTACGTTTTCATGCGCCTGGAAAACGTAACACGAAAACTGAACCTTCTGTAAGAGAAAAGTGTAGTCAAAACAGGAAAAAGAACAAAAATATATGCATTTTATAAATATATTTATTTATAACAATCCATACCATATCTTAAAAAAATTAATAAACATTAATTATTAGTCAGTAATATTATACTGTTATTTTTAGGAACTTACATCCATATAACTATTCTTCGTTTTAAATTAAACTAATAAGAAAACACGTGGTGGCGACTGGCGATATAACATAACATATATATATGTCAATTTATAAATTATACTCCCGCCGCTCTTAGCGGCTTTTAGGTGCTTCGTTTTCGTGCCGCCAAGACGGTACGCTTTGATGCCAAGCGGTACGTTTATGTAGTAAAATTACTCAACCGGCGGTACGTTTTCGTGCCGCTAAAAACGACACGCTTTTATTTCTTAGAGGGAAAAGTTAAATCGCTTTCAACTTCTGACGCGTTGCCGCGTTCAAATGTCATTGTAAAATACACATGGTGAATTTTTATATTAAGATTTAAAATTCTCTGGTCGAGTAGATTTAATATATTAATATTGTTTTTATAAAGATTTATTATAATATATTTTTTGGTTATAAAAATTTAAAAATTTTACAAAACTTAAATTAAATTTAAAAGCATTAAAAGCAATCTTGAATCTCCCAGCTCCCACTATTAACCCAATCGGCATCGCTATATAATGCAAATATTTTACCACTTGAACTAATGAAAACCTACGAATTAATTCTACTGATATATAAAATTGTAAAACATAAGATAAATACTGGGATTATACTTTCAACTGTTGAAAATTTACATGACTACAATACTAGACAAATAAATAATTTACAACAAAACAATCTACCTGTCAATGGCATTTTATTCAGAGGAATACATTTTTTAATAATTTAATAAGCGACATTAGACATTCGAACGCATCACGCGGCACACGCGTCAACGGCGAGAGCAACTCCAGCATTAGAACCAAACAAAGTAAATAAAAGTTCGTCGTGGTACACGGCTCTTTACACAAACCGTTGAATATATTAAAAGATTAAAACTTGAAATGTGATGACACTAATACACATTAGTTTAACTACTTAGAAATTTGTTTATAGTATAGTAGTAAAGGATTTGAAAAACAAATTATTATTGATTGCGAATTATGAAGTTGATCAACAGCTGATAAAGCTTAGTCATTAAAATTTGACCTTAAAGAATATATCTGTCTTTATAGAAAAATAAGTTGTTGTTTTCAAAGTTAAGGTTTTTGAAGATGAGTAGGAAGTTTTTATTTGTTACACAAGTGGACAGATAAAGTGTCGGTGAAATTTTTAGCTTTAAGTGGTGCTTTTAATTTACTGCGTTTGTTCTTATCTGTTTTTTTATTATCTTTTTGACTATATGTATTTGAAAAAATAATAAATTGTAATTTAAGTTTTTTTGGTAATAATAAGTAGTAGTTAAGATACTCGTAGCTATATTAGATACTCGTAGCTATAGTAATAAAAATTACAAACATAAAATCTAAAGATATCTTTATTAAAGATAATGAAATTATAGATAATATTTGATGATTCATTGTTTTATTAAAAAAAATGTTTTTCTTTTCTTTTCAGGTAAGTTCAAATACACGTTCTTTATCTATATATTTTTGGAAATAAAATTAAGGAATTTTAAGTAAGTTGAAAATAAATTTATTACTATCCATAGAATTTGGTTAGGTAAATAGAAATTTTGTGAATTATATACATAAACATACAAATGTACATGTGCGTACATTTCACTTTCATTTACTTTTTATTTGGAGACCACCCGCACCCGGTTGATCCAATCCTAGGTATTGTAATATAACTCATATTGTGTTTTAATTTTTTTCCCATTAAAAAATTCCGATTTGATCAAGGTTTGTCCATTCAGGCCCCACGTTGGGCGCCATTTTGTAATATAACGAGTTGATTATTTAAATTTTTTCCAGAAAAAAAAAATACCGATTTGATCAAGGTTCGTCCATTCAGGCTCCAAGTTGGGCGCCATTTTGTAATATAACGAGTTGGTGTTTTAATTTTTTTTCAAGGGAAAAAATGATTGTTGTTTGGCTGGTGTTTATGCGCAGCACGCCTAGCTATGCACTAGCTTAGCTCGTCGGATTGGGGGGTTCTTAAGCGCTGCCAATATTATTACAAAAAATTATTTGCGTGCTTTTTTTTTTAAATAACAAAAACTGAAAAATTCTGAAGAAAATTCGAATCCAAAATTAAGTTTAAGAATCGCAAAAGTTGTATGAAATTTACCACGAAAGAAAAATTCCCCAAAAAAAATATTAAAAAAACAAAGGATGGTTAACGTTTCCAAGGCTCTCTCAAGGATACCTCTCTATGGAGGACATGACCAGATGGTACCTCATGTTCCGTGCCCTCCCAACCATGGACCAATAATTTTGTGACAAATCATAATCAGAATTATGATGTTCGGCCCCCATACGTAACCTTATGCTGGCTCACATTGTCGTCTCGGACAATCCGGATTTCCTAAGAATCAGAAAAAAAATAAAAAAACTACTCCATTTCCATTTTCATTTACAAACTCAAAAAACATAATTTGAGTTCAATTATTTATTTTTCATTTACTCCAGAAATATCCCAAAAAAATTGTATATGCCCTACTAAATTTTGACTAAATATATTTATTTTAAAATTATGTTTTTTTTTTAATTGTAATATGTTTTTTCTTTAAATTTTCTTTTAACATTAATTTGAGAAAATATATCTAAATTAAATTCGTGTGTATAGGTATAGGTTCTAAATTAACATAATTATTATTCATTACATTTTAAATATGACATTAAATTCCGAAATATTATACATAATTATCAATCAATTATTATTTATACATTTAATAAAAAAACTTTAAAAAAATTTAATTATTTGGCCATTTAATTTAAAATTTGTTTCCACGTAGCTGTACCGAACAATCAAGAGTCCTATCAAACAAATTCTTATTTATTTAATTATATGTTTATTTTATTTAATATATTTATTCAGTATAATGTAACTAATTACCTGGATCTTCAATACGTGCAGCAGGCCTGTTGTGCGCATTGCTGAAAAGGTTTTTTTGTAAACTAGAAAAAATACTATAAAAATTTGGAATGACCCACGATACATATATAAGCCAAAATTAATTAATTTTTTTCTTGCTTTTTTTCTTTTTATATAAAAATTGTAATTTAATTAACCGATCAAAGTGAGATTTCAAAAAAAATATTTTAAGTTATAAAAATAAATACACCAAATAATTCCTCAACATTCAATTATACAAAAAAAATCATCAATTTATATGTATTAGTATATAAAAAAAATTAACTCCGCAACATTCATCTATTTTATCATATGATAAATAAGTCAGCAACATTCATTTATTCTATCATATGATAAATAATTCAGCAGCATTCATTTATAATTTTAAATAAATGTTTTCCGCAACATCAACTTATAAAAAAAATGCCGCGCAGCCGAACTACTGATCAGTAGTTTTATAATCATAGGCTTTTTTTAAATTATCTACTGTAAATGCATATTTTGAGTATTATGTTGCACCCTCTAGTGGAAGAAACTAAAATTATAACAACTGTGATTTTATACTACTACTTACTACCTTTCATTTGCGACCTTAAACCTAATTTTTGGGGTTTATTGACTATTGGAAATCGCATTTTAAAAATTAATATTTTATATATTTTAGTATTCAACGCCTCTATCGGTAGAAATTTGAAATACGGTTACTGGCATCGTGTTCTACTTTTAATTACCTTTCCAACGAGTAGTCACACTTCATTTTTGATGCACATTTACTATATAAAATTACATTTTTATTCGGAAAAACATGTTTTGGCAAAATGTGAATAGCGCCGTCTATCGGCCGGATTTTAATATTATATCAATCACATCTGGTTCTCAATAAATCAAGCTTTCTATTGGTGGGTCAATCATGAACTTGTGTGTACAGTAACTATGTGAAATAACTGCTTTTTATTGTTTACATCGGACAGACGGACAGACGGACGGACAGAAAAGCGTTAACATAAGTGATTTTTTTTTTTAAAAAAAGCCGTAAAAATAACTCCGCAACATTAATTTATTCTTCCATATATGTAAAAATAATTCCGCAACATTAATTTATATTTTTCATATGAAAATAATTTCGCAATAAAATTTTCATTATATTTTAAATATCGCGCAACACAAAAGTTATTTATTTTATTTTTTTTTCTTATTTATATTTATTCGGCAACATATTTATTTTTTTGAATATATTTTTTTTAATTTTAACATATATAATATATAGAAATATATATTAAATTTATAGAAATTAATTTTTTTATTTTATTTATTATGTCCGCAATGAAAATTTAGAACTTTTAATAAAGTTTTAGGATTATTATTATTTTATTTGTATTTTTTTTGTAAAACTTAATTTTTCTTACATTACTTGTTATTTTTTTTTTAAATTTACATTTGGCCATACTTTTCGTTTCTTTACTTTTTAACTTTGGCCGACATATTAGTTTATTTCATTTTTATTTCTATGCAAAAAAATATAACACCGATTATTTTTTTTGACTTATTTTTTTTTTTTAATGCACGGACAAAATTATTAATGCACGGACATTTTCCTTTTTTTTTATATATATAATATATAATAAATATTATAAATTATATTATATATAATGTAAACAATATATAGATATACATTTTAAATTTATTGTACCGTCCGCCGATAATGAGTTTTTCTAACTGACTAAAAATCAAATCAATTATTGAATTGATTGACTTTCATTGTTGCAAAAATTTATCGAAACCAGAGTTTTTTGACAATAGAAAAACTGGTTTTCGATAATTCGAAAGAAATCTTTCGTTAATTGCATCTGATGTTAATTTACACCCAATTAAAATTTATTTGATTGTTATTTATAAAATTTGATTTTGTTACTAAGTAAAATAATTTACTTAGAAATAACAAATCGAAGGGTGTAAATTGTACAAAAAAAATTTCAAAAAAAACCTATACCCATTACAGTATCTATGTATATGACACTCAAAATATTGAAATGAAATTTAAATAATTACTAAAAATGGTAAAATAGAAACAGAAATAGATAATTAAAGTAGATTCTTTTAGGTCAATTCAAATGTAGCACAATCCTACATTAATTTTCATTTTTTTAAATTATATTATTCTGTTGTTGTTTTATGTATACCCGTATGTTTTTGGCTATTGGCTTAAAAAATTTCTAAAAAATTTCCGAAAAATTTCCGGCTTCGCGTGACTGAAACATATGTTTATATTTAAGAAATGGAAATAACTATAAAATAGCTATTTTTATTTATTCAAAAAACATAGTTTTATTTGCCATATACGTACAAAAATATAATAATAATAATAAAAAAAAACATTGCTAAAAAAAAAGTTTCCGTAAACTTTTATTATGCTAAATAAAGCGGTTGTATTCATAAAACAAATTGCAGCCCGTCTACAGGCGACACAATTGATGAAATGTCGCACACTATCACATTCGGTGAACATTTAACACCGTAAGTCAATTTTTTTTGCACTTGCACCTTACTGCCCACTAGCGGCAAAAAAAAACTAATTATGGGAAATGTCTGTAGATTAGCTTTCTTACACTTGGTTTCCATTCATTTTTAGTAAAATTTCACCAAGTTAAATTACATTTTTAAACATTATAATTATATGTCACGCTCTCTATCGGCATAAATTAAATTTATATTAAATATGTTTCTCTTGTTCTATTTACTATGTGTCTTACTATTTTAAAACTTATTTACTTATCTTAATTACATTTTTTACATTAAGATTTAAAATATTTTGGTATATATAGCGCCTCCAGTGTCAGAAATTTAAAATATGTTTACCGGCATCGTATAGTACTCTTGATTACTTTTCCAACGAGTAGTCACATTTCACTTTCGGTGCACATTTACTATATGAAACCACAACTTGTTACTAGTATCTTACAGCACTCCAAAAAAGCGAACATGTTTGATTAATTAATTTTCCTTCACTTGGTTTTTATTCATTTTTGGTAAAGATTCACGAAGTTAAATTACATAAGCTGTAATATGTCCTGGCCTATTTTATTTTATAGCCATTGTAAATTTTATATATTCAAATTTAATAGTCCAATAAAATAAATTAATTAAGCCCTAGAGGTTTGAATTTGTCAATCTCGGTGGACAAAATTGTGTAAATGGGAATGAAAAATTATTAAAATATCACAGCTTCTATGGATTTAAAACAAAACTGGCTAGTTCATTTAATTTTTGAGATTCCGAATTCCATTCGCCTGTAAAATATGGAGAAATTATTATGATGAGAAGGGTGTAATTTTTATGCAGAAGGTGTAAAATAGTATAATTACGAAACGGATTTCTCATTTCCCCAATAGACAACAACTTAAATGTAGCAGGAGGATTTAGGAAATTGAATCACTAAGGAAATTGATTCACTAAGTAATAAGTTGTATATAAAATCTGGCCGATTTTATGGCTATTACAAATTATAAAGAATTAATTTTAATATCCTCATAAAATAAAGAGCATTTTCAAAGATTCAAATTTTCATCATATTCTTTTCATAGTGTCTGCGTATACTTTCATAACAAGGTACAGATCCGGCTACAGTTAGGTGCACAAAATTGTGCATTTCTAACGCACCATTAAGAGAGTTGTGGTGGGTAAATTATTCAGAGAGTTGTGGTGTGTTGGGTAAGTGTGTTATATATATATATATGTTATACATTGCAAACTGATACATGATATGACGAAATTTGAGTTCAATTAATATTTTTTATATGTATGTACATTACTACATAATATGTTGTGTATGTACACTACATAATATCACTACAGATAAAATAATTTCAATTTCGAAATAAAATAACTTTACGGACTAGAGACAAGGCTTGCCAGGTGTACGTTATTTGAAAATTGTGAAAACGTACTTTATTACTGATTATTTTTTAAGTCGAACCCAATTTTTTAAAAGTTGTTGCAATTTAAACTAAAAGTATAATAAATACTCGAAAAAGAAATCATAAATCTACCATTTACACGCAATACGAATATAGTTTGATTTATATTATGCTGCTGATTCGTTTATATTATGAAGTCGTCTCCTCATAAAAAATATAGAAGCTGAAATCGTAGTAAAGCATAATTTTAAAATGAATTGCAAAGAGTTTTACAAATATGTCATACAGAAAGACGAATTATTAAAAAAAATTAAAGGGAATGAAAAATATAACTAATCAAATTATAATTAAGTGAAGTTCTTGTGATTTTTTTTAAAGGCAGAATTAAAGTCCTTGCTATTTATTTTTTTAATTATTTAATGTTATTACTTATGTACATATATTATATTTTTTAAATAATGTTATTATGTAACATATATGTATCATTTACTGATAATTTATAATAATAAAAAAATTACATAACATGTATCTTTAATTGTTTTCTATTTTATACCTTCAATTTTTGTAGGTATACGTTTTTTTAGAAATTTTTATCTGGCAAGCCTTTGGTAAGACTGTGTTGTTGCGCTTATTGGAGTCACATGATAGTCGGCCGGATACTCGCTACTTAGACCAACCAAAAAAGCTACATTTCTTTCTTTAAATTTAAATTTTAATTAAATAACCGGCAATCAAAGTATAAATATTTACTAGTTACTACTTGAACAGAATTATAATTAACCAACAAAATTTTAATTAATTTAATTAGGGCTTTTCTTTTTTAAAAAAAAATCCCTTATGTGAACGCTTTTGTCCGTTGTAAACAATAGAAACCAGTTATTTAACATAGTTTATAATACACTCAATGATGGAAAGCTTGATTTATTGAGAACCAGATGTGATGTAATTGGTAGAAATTTAAAACTCGGCCACTATTCGCATTATGCTAAAACATCTTTTTCTGAATAAAATTGTAGTTTCATACATGTAGTACTTAAATGTGGGCCAAAATTGGAGTGTGACAACTGACAACTCGTTGGAAAGGTAACTATTTTATAGTAGAGGCGCTGAATACCTAAATTTAATTAATATTGAATACTAAATAAAAATAAACCCCAAAAATGGGGATTGACATCGAATTTTAAAGCTATTAAGTAGTACAGCAGAATCACACTTAACACAATTTAATTTTATGTCCCTAGAGAGCGTAACATGTAATATTACAACATTTTTCAAAACGTAATATAACGATGCATTTTTTCTAAAAATCAAGGGAAACTGCGTGTGTAAGAAAAATACATATATATAGACATTTCCCATTAAGGCAGTAAAATATAAGTAAGTTACCCATGTTGCATGTTCACCGAGTTTTATGATAAATTATATGCAGAAATTAGAGGAAATAAAATTTGCAAAATACTAGCAATTAAAGAAAGCGCATGATTATGAAACTACTGCGCAGTATTCAGCTGTGTCAAGTATTCATATGTATATGTACATACATATGTATGGAGCTACAAAAAATATAACTGGTTATTATTATGGGAAAATTATAAAAATAATTAAGACAATTTTTTAACTAATTTAATATGGTTTAATGACAAATTATTGAACTTTCTGTAAACAAAATATTCTAAAATTATACTAAAAGTCATAGTGAGAATATTACAAAAAATATGTACAATTCTACATACATACATAGATTTTTTATTTGCTGATAAAGCAATATGTAAATATAAAGAAATTTACATTCTTTTTAGGGCTGTTTTTAAAAAAAAAATCCCTTATGCTAACGCTTTTGTCCGTCTGTCCGTCCGTCTGTCCGTCCGGTGTAAACAATAAAAACCAGTTATTTCACATAGTTACTGTATACACAAGTTCATGACTGACGCACCAATAGAAAGCTTGATTTATTTACAACCAGATGCAATTGATATAATTTCAAAATTGGGCCGGTAGGTGGCGCAATTCGCATTTTTCCAAAACATCTTTTTCCGAATAAAAATTACAATTTTATATAGTAAATGTGCACCAAAAATGAAGTTTGACCACTCGTTGGAAAGGTATTTAAGAGTAGAATATTATGCCAGTAACCGTATTTCAAATTTCTACCGCTAGAGGCACTGAAAACTAAAATATATAAAATGTTAATTTTTTAAATTTGATTTGCAATAGTCAATAAGCCCCAAAAATTAGGTTTAATGTTGCAACTGAAAGGTAGTAAGTAGTAATATAAAACCACAGTAGTTATAATTTTAAATTCTACCGCTAGATGGCGAAACAAATAATTATATTGTTTTTTAAAAATGTTATTTAACTTGGTGAATCTTTACCAAAAATGAAGGGAAAGCAAGCGCTGGAAACCTAATATAAACTAAAATAAATCAGACATCCTCATAATCTGATTTTTTGCCACTAGAGGGCAGTAAAATACAAGTAAAAAGTTGTAATTTAATATAGTAAATGTTCACCAAAAATTAAGTGTGACTACTCGTTGGAATGCCGTTAACTATATTTCCAATTTCTACCGCTAGAGGCGCCGTATACTAAAATATGGAAAAAGAGTTTTCAAAATGTGCTTTCCAATTGTGAATAAGCTCCAAAAAATAGGTTTAATGTCGCATCTGAAATTTAGTAAGTAGTAGTATAAAATCACAGTTATAATTTTAATTTCTGCGGATAGAGGGTGCAACATATATTCCAAATATGCATTTAGAGTAGTTGAATTTAAAAAAAGCCCGTAATTATAAAACTACTGATCAGTAGTTCGACTGCGCGGCAGTTTTTTTTTTTATGATTCTCTTTTTTGATTTTTGATTAAATTTGATACTTTAGTTATATTTATAACGTAAACTTTCAAAAACAAAAATCGATTTTTGTGACGTCCAATAATAAATTTTATACTTATTAAATTTCGTAATTGAATTTAATATGAAAAAAAAACTATACATTTTGTTCCTTTTAATACATATATACATAATTATAATTTATTTATTCTTTATTGCCTTCAAAAATATTATTGTCTCGCTTAAGTATTGGGTAATAAATAAATCGACACACAAATTAAAAAAACTGTCTCTCTGTCTGATTGCTTGGGGAAAAAAGATGATAGTTTATGGAGATAAATGATTTATTATCATACTTTTTGTATGCGATGTCAAAATACCAAAATCTAAAAAAAAAAAAATCAAAATTTTATGTATTAAAAAAATATGTTTACAAAATTTAATTAAACTTGATTTTCAGATTTTAAATTACGGACAGTTTTACAGTGAGAATTTAATGTCTAGATATAGAGTTTAAACTAAAGTTTAACTTATTTTTAGGTTTCTCAGTTTAAGTTTAACGTAATCTAATCAAGTAGATAAACTCAAGTTAAACTGTAGATGAGTAGAGTTTAAAATACTTAAACCTAACAAATTCGAATTTGAAAACTTTAAAAATAAAAAATAAAATATTTATTACAATTATTTATTGTTATAAGATGGAGTAACGGTCAACAATAGTAAGGGTAAGTAGACCTTCATATAAGTGCCATTAAAACCCACAATGTTGCCCCATGGACCACCCAACAAGATGTACTCTTCAAGACCTTTCATTTAATGGCCCACATAATTTTTTGTATTATTTAATGGCCCACATAATTTCTTGTACTTTCATTTAATGGCCCACATAATCATTTGATACCCCACCTGATTTTTTTATATGGGGCCCTGTTACCGCCACGTTTCAAATAATTGCATTTTCGCAACCATTATAGAAAACGCCAAAGTAATAATTTTACTTATTTCTATTTAAACAATTTCTATATAATTTTTAACACCAATTTTAATATTATATTTTCCTTTTTTGTGATGTAAATGTTTTATAAACATACATAAATGTATGTATGTATATATATCCAAAAACAGTTATATGATTTGTTTGAGCATAAAAATATGTGAATTAAAAAAATTGTAATCGTCAAGTATAATTTTTCAACAATTTAATGCAAAATTTTGTAACATAAATAATAAATAAGTTGGATTTTTTAGGTATACTAAACGATGATTTTATTTCCATATATTATAAATCGTGAACGATAAAACGTTTCTTTTCTGATTGATACCAATAAAAAATTTATTGAGTTTTATTTATGTATTTTTTTCGTGGTGTGGATGGAACTTTACGTAGTTGGTTTTTTTTTGTAATTTGGTTTCGTTTGTTTATCGTAATCCGATGCAAAAAATAAACATTTTGATAAAATTGAAATTGAAATATTATATCGTTCGAATTGATTAAATTTTCTGTTCAATTTTTTTTATTAATTTTTTTCTTTGATATTTTCTTAAATTTTTATGAGGATTTATTACGAGTTTCTTTCTACTTTGTGGAGGGTTAAACATTACCAGTTTTCATCTAATTAAATTTTTTAAATTAGGTCCAATTTAACTTTATATTTGAATTTTGAAATTGTTTCTTAAAAATATAAAATGCGTGAAAAAATTAGGTAAAAATTTATAGATATTAATATATTTTCTAGATCAACAAAACGATATTATCTTTTTCAACATTTTTAGATTTACAAAATAGTATATGGATTCAGTTTGAGTATACGTTTAAAAATTTTGTTTTGGTTGATTTTGTTTTTTTACTCTTTGGTATTACTGATTATTATTAAAAATGAGTTCAATATAATTAATATAATTTTTTTATAATTTATTTTCATTTACGTGTGTTGTAATTTTTTAAAAAAGAAATTTTTTTTATTACTTATTTTACAAAGGACATTCTTCACGCTTATAATAATATTCTATGAATGTTAACAATATTAGTGTCCCATATATTTTATTGAAATTCTTCATTTAATCAATAATCACTAAACAGTCACTAAACAGCAGCAGATAATTTATGTTGCATAATCTAGATATAGAAGACGATAGAAGACGAGAGTTCTAAAAGCGCTTCTAGTGATTTAGACGCGCTTTTAACGTCAATGGTGTTGCACGAGATGTTAGATCTCTTTTAGTGGCTCTTTAATTTAGATGCCGGATTTCGGCCATCTAAGCAAGCACTAAAAGCGCTTGTAAATTTTGCATTTTGACACTTTAAGAAAAATAAAATTAAAATTATTATGCGGCCCTACACAATAAAACTTGGTTGTTCAACTTGGGTTTTAACCATCAAAATGGTTCTATAAATTTGAAAATTGTATTGCAGTTGTGCAACCAATTTGGTAATTGATAATAAGGTGGAAAAATATCAAAAAAATTTCATGGCCACGACTAAATTTTTAATTATTTTTATTTTCTACAGTAGAAAATAAAAACAAATGCGATGGTTGTAGAAAAAGTGACGTGTGTGGGGTGGTCAGCCGACAAGTATGGGCAGCATTATAACATATAATTATAAATATTAAAATTATTTATAATATTTTTAAAATATGTTTTCATTTAACACTGAACAATATGTTTTTATATCTTTGAGTAATTTATGTCAAATCGTAATATTTCTCTGAGTTGTTTCTGTCAAAATGCAGTTATCAGAATTTTAGTTAGATAAAAGCGGATAAAAGCGACAAAAATCTCGTGAAACTTCAACATATCTAGATGATAGTACTGAAATCGTTTTTATCTAGATGCTCTTTTAAGTGATTCTCGTGAAACCGGGCATTAAATAATTAAATAAATTAGTTATACAAATATTAATCGTTTTAGAATATAAACTAAATTATTTTTCAATAAAGTATTATAGAGAACTAATTTACCTACACAACAATGTTTTTTACCTTTTTCCCATAATAATAATAGATTAACTAATATTTTTATCTTATCATAAAAATGATTTAACAAAATTAGAATTTATAGATTAATAAAGTGTTGTTGATTTTCATTGAACTTAAAGTAAATGTCAAATTAAACTGATAGAAATTTTTTAGATGTTATGCAATTATACGATATTCTTACATAAGTATAACATAAAATAAACAATCAAACAAAAAATTTTAAATTATCTCAAAATAAATTTTTTATAGTACATATGTGCCGTTGATTATGAAAGTGGTCTAAGTCAAGAATCCAAAAAAATTCATTTTTTGCTTATTTTGGGTAAAGAATCATTTTTTGTGATCTGACGCACAATCATAAAGATTGCGTAGAAAGCGAACCGTTAACTTGACTTAGTTTTTGATTCGTTTATCAAAATCATATGTATTTTTCAATTTATCGAAACACAAATCTTTAAATATCTCGAAACGCAAAATATATGACTTAGACCACTTTCATAATCACCGGCACATATTCGCATTCAATTAATAATCATACCTGAATGAAAGAATAATTTAAAATTTTATTGATACTTGAATTTTTTTTATTCTTCTATATAAAAATTAAGAAAACAAAAAAATGCATTTTTTCAAGTGATGACATTAAAATTTTTTTGTTTTATTAATATATTTGTGTAGGCTGTTCAATTCCATTTAATAAAATTGTTCATGAATTTAATTTTATGATAATCTTGTGATTCTTCAATTTATTAGTAAAAGCAGACTATATACACATTTTTTTTGTAAAATATAAAGTATAAATCGATTTTAGTATAGCTGGTGGAGTTTGAAGTGAAAATTTATTTTTATCATTATTTTAATAATACATAAATTATTTTATAAAATTATTATAATTTTAAATGGTTGGTTTATTTTTAGACTCTCATACTGTGTATACGATTTTTAGTGTTTCTTGAAATATTAATTTTTTTTTTATAAAAAAAAAACACAAGTTTTAATGTAAAGATTTTACTTTAAGGAATAAGAATATCTTTCTGCAAATTTTAAAAGGAATTAACGACAATCTTTATGATGGCTATACGTATATATGTATATGTATATATATTATATACATATATATATATTTTTGGTCTAGTATATATAGTTTATTATTTTTGTTCGTTTCATTTATTTAGATATTTCTGGTATAGAATCTTCTTTGTTATTTCATTAAATAATTTCTAAGTTCCAAAATTAAATAAAAAGATTTATGACTATTTTATGTTAAATATTTTAAAACTTATTTTTATTTAATTAAGTTTAAAGTTTGTATTATCTAAATTTAGTAAAAATAAATGTTGGCTAATCTATTCGTTAAAAAAATTAATAACTATAATTATAAGAAATAGTAATAAAAAAGATTCCCTGCGAAAGTTTAAAAAAATTATTTAATAGATCTAATTTCAAAAATTTTAAGTATACATACATATAATAATGTAAAAATTTGAAAAAAGTTTTTGTTAATAGATTCCACGCTTAGCGAGCGAATTTATAATTTCCAACCATCATCTTTATCTAATTCTTTGATAGGAATTAGATGTATGCATATAAAAAACTTCAACACACGTATTGTTATGATTGTCTAATAAACATCCGAACATAAATTGTTGTATATAACAATGCTTATTGTATATCTACATTAACATTAAAATAAAAATTTTAAAAAAATAAATCAATAATTTTAACAAAATACAATGACAAAAATATTTAAGTAAAAAATATTTAATTTTTTAAATAAACTGCAAACAAAAATTATTATGTTAAAAAGATATTTACGATTTCTAATTATTTTTACAATTTTTTTTTAATTAAAATTTTTTTCCACAAATTATACTAAAGTAAATAAAAAAAATTCTAAAATGTAAATAAATTACTTACAAATATATGGTTTAAAAATGAATTAAGTAAAAATACGTTAAATAGAAGCTTTGTAGTATATAGAAATATATAATATTCCCGATTCAGAAATTTTACGCCAAATGTATGCGGTGAGAAGTTGACCAACTATATTTTTGTGGGTTTGCATATTATTTAGTTGGTTTGCATATATAATTAAAATAGGAAATAAATATGACAAGCTATATTTTTTGTAAAATGCTATCTATTTCTTTTTGTGTTTTTTAATGTACGAGTACGGGCAAGGGAATTCCACAAATACTTAACTATATTCACCGTATTTGTATGGAAATATTACACAAATACATTTATGTTCACTATATTCTATGAATGTCAACAAATATTATTTTTCTATGCTATTTTTCAGATTTGCTTTTAGCACGTATGTATTCGTAATCAATTTCATAATTTGCATTGCTCTGTCGTCATTTTATTTACAATTTAGAAAAAGGTTTATAACAAACCTGCTAATTTTTATAGTGAATAAATTAAAATTTATATATAATAATTAGAATAAAAATATATGAATAACAAACCCTGGGTTTGTCAAAAGCACATCGCCTTATGTGGGACTATGAGGTATTGTAAACCAAAGGGAATTCCCAAATAGCATTTATTAGAAATTAATATGAATTAGCCCTGTTTTTTTTGTAGACTGGTATATTACATTGCAAAATTTTTGCAAAAAAACAATTCACTGCACATCGGCAACAATTTTTTTTAAAATCACATTAGCTTTGAGTTTTATAAACGTAAAAAAAAATCATTAAATAAAATTAAAAGTTTTTTCTTCAATAAATTGCCATTTTTTAATGTAAAAAAAAACATAGCCTATGGTTTTTTTGTTCCATGAATTTGAAATAAATGAAATGAAATAAAATATTGACAACAGAGCCACCTACATATCATATTATTAACTATTTATCCATTACAATTCAATTGTCAGAGATAAATAAGTATAATGTCATTCTCATTTTATTGCCAACATATTGTTGTTGTTTTCAATGTAAAAATTTGCAGTGCAATATAGCTGTCTGCAAAAAAACAGGGCTATTATCAATAGGTAAAATATGCATATCTGTTCGATTTTATTACATTTTTTCTTTCTTTCCAAGAAAATTTTAAGAAATACATAGTAATAAAAAAGATTCCCTGCGAAAGTTATTATTATTATTCCAAGAAGAAAATTAATTTATCTAATTTTGCTTAACATAATGTGTAATATGAAATATATCCAATATGCAATTTCTATAGCACCTAAAAATATGCAAAAGAATCGTTTTTTGCAAGAATTTATATATTATGCATTTTGATTAATTATAAGAGTGAGGCAAATGATTTTAATTTATTTTTTAATGCACTTCAAAGAAATATAATTTTCGAAAGTTTTCTTAATATTTGTTCTTAAAAATATTGTGTAGTTATAAACTTACAAGTGAATTAAAAATGTAAATTTTGTTTTTTCAAAGGTCTACAACGGAAAGGGAAGGGAAGTTACTGATACAACTACTTCAGTGATTTCTTGGATATCTCTTTGGTACATAATTTTCAGCCTTCTATAATAAGCCGTTTGGAAAATAAAGGGTGTTAAAAAAATTAAAAAAAGTTGAGTTAAGATAACGGTATTTTTATACAACAAAAAAATTTTGAAACTCTATCTTAATAGATGTTAGAAGCTTGTGTAAACGGGCGACCAGACAGACGGACAGACAGAGTGAAACTAATTTGCGCATTTCTTACCAATTTGATTGGAAATGTGCTAACCAACTTAATATAGATAGATAAGATAGCAAACCAACTTAATATAGATAGATAGTAATAAAATAATAGGTCCAGTAGAACAAAATTTTCTTCTATCTCTTTTCCCCTCTGAGTTATTCCCCCTCCAAGGCTCCAAGTTCGAAAATTGCCCATATTAAACATCTAATAACTTTTAAACCAATAAAAATTTTTGAGGTCTTTAAAAGCCATAAGATAGGAAAATCTTTTATCTTAATTGTGAAATTAACAAATTTTTTAAAATTTAATTCTTTGATGTATAAAAATACCGTTATCTTCATACAACTTTTTTTAGTTTTTTTAACACCCTGTATTTCCCAAACGGCTTATTATGGAAGGCTGAAATTTGTGTACCAAAGAGATATCTAAAAAATAACTAGAGTCTCTGAAGAAATTGTATCCGTATCTCCCCTCCCCTTTCCGTTGTGGCCCTTCGAAAATCAAAAAATTACATTTTTAATTTACTTGTAAAATTATAACTGCACAATATTTTTAAAAACAAATATTGAGAAAAGTTTCGAAAATCATATTTCTTTAAAGTGCATTAATTAATAAATTATAATCATTTGCCTCACACTTATAATTAATAAAAATTCTTAATCATGTAAAATTTTGCAAAAAACGAACATTTTGCATATTTTTAGGAGCTATATAAATGGAATATTGGATATTATTTCATATCACATTATATGTTCAATTAAAAGCAAAATTAGGGAAAACTTAAATGATAAGTTTATATATATATTCCTGGAATAATAAACTTGGAAGGAAAAGAATTAATAAAATCGAACAGAGAGACATTTTTTACCTATATTTACCATATCATTTTTTATCTTTCCTATGTATAGTACATTGAAAATACTACTAAAACTGCACAATATTTACTACTAAAACTGCACAATATTATCGTACATTGAAAATACTACTAAAACTGCACAGTATACACGTATAGGAATTCCCATTGTTTTAGAATAGGTCATAGTTCTACATGTGGCGATTTTGAGGAAATGTGCTTTTGACAAACCCGGGGTTTGTTTATCGTATTTTTTCATTTTCCCTTGAAATTTCGGTCTGACTCCATTTAGCAGAAAAATAAGAAACATATATTTTTCATTGCTATTTCTTGTTTATATATATATTTATTATTGGTGATAGTATTGCTTAGTGCTTAGGGTTGTATTAAGTATCAAAATTTTACTAGACATTATTGTTCTAATAAACCTTAAAAATTAAAATTCATAATTATGTATGTATAATGTATGGATATTATGATATCGAGTTTATCATATGTCACTATAATCATAATATTCTGATACTAAATATACAAATACATATGATAATGTGTATAGTAAACGCAAGTAATTCCTAATAAAAAATGTGTATTGTATATTTATGTATTATTATAAATATATATGTATATGTAGATACTGTGCATCACCTTGTGGCAGTGATGTTGTTTCGAATTTATTAGCTTTCAATGCTTTAGTATTGTAAATTGTAACATAATATACACTATAACTATAGGCTTGAGAAATTTACTAATTTTTTAGATTATTAACAGTGAAAACATGGTTCGATTCTGTTTTTTGATTGCAAAATACAGTTTGCTGCAATTAATATTTTAATTTTTTATACTAAAACAAATTTTTGGGTTGGGATCGAAATCTCGTTTTTCAAAATCTCGTTTTCAAAATCTCGTTTTCAAAATCTCGTTTTACAAAATCTCGTTTTTCATAATCTCGTTTTTCAAAATCTCGTTTTCCAAAATCTCGTTTTTCAAAATCTCGTTTTTCGAAATCTCGTTTTTCAAAATCTCGTTTTTCAAAATCTCGTTTTTTTATTTATTATGGCTTTTAAAAATTCGGGCCGCCCGAATTTATAAAAGCCATAATAAATAAAAAAACGAGATTTTGAAAAACGAGATTTTTATTAAAAACCATTTAACAACTATAAATCTGTAGGTTAAGAATTCTTTTTGGGTACCACAATATTGAATGATACCTAAACATTTATAGGTCTTTCCCTTAGGGCCTCCCCTAAGAACCCGTGAGACTTCTACCCTTAAAAATGTTTCTTTTATTTTGAGCTATCCAATGATTTTGGAACCTATCCCCTTGATATTTTGGAACCTGCCCCTAAAAAGTGAAAATTTTTAATGCCTTCAAAACCAAAAAAAAAAAGAAAAAAATAAAATAAACAAAAATCCAAAAAAAAACAAAAAAAAAATAAAATAAAAAAAAACAAAAAACCAAAAACAAAAAAAAACGAAAACAAAAAAAACCAAAAAAAATAAGAGAAACCAGTCCCCCATCACGTCCACGTCATTGGTTCTGGGTTATTTTAAGCGTAATTAAAAAAAAAAAAAATTTAAGAAAAACGAGATTTTTTTTAAAAAAACGAGATCCTTTGACAAAAACTAGATTTTGTAAAACGAGATTCTGAAAAACGATATTCAGTAAAACGAGATTTTAAAAAACGAGATTCGGAAAAACGAGATTTTGAAAAACGAGATTCTGAAAAACGAGATTTTTGGTGAAAACGAGATTTTGTTACTATTTTTATATAAAATATAAACAATATCAATTCTATTTCAATAGGGAACTGTTCTGCACCAATCTTCTCCTGTAAATATTCGAGATTATTTTTAGATCATATATTTGTATATGCATACATATACAATATATAGATATAGCTATATACATATATATATTTCTCTGTTTTTCTCTGTTTTGGCTATAATTCCAATTGAATTGATGTCCAACTTGTGTTTAAAGACAATTTTTTATCCAAACTTCAAAAGATTTTATATGCGCTATAGCCGCCATACCGCTTCTTTTAAAATTATATTTTTAAAAAGCTATTTATCTTTCAAAACAAAATCCATAAACTCTTCGTCTCTCACTTTGCTTATAAAGAATAATAATTAAAAAAAAAAATCAATTAAAAAAATATAAAAATAAAGATTTTTTTTTTATTTTCCTTAAATCCAATATACATAATTGAATTACTCTGTTAAAATCATAAAGAAAACATTTTTTTTTATTTAAACCATAATTTTTTATACGGTTTTTGGTGTTATTCTTTTATATAGGTAATTTGGCAAAGGTGCGAAATTTTTGGTTTATTAACATTATAAGAAGAAATAAATTGCTTAAAATTATTAACTTTTTAATTCAATTTATTAAGAATTTTAACAGAAATTTTAAAGATTAAAAATAATTTTGAGCAGCTAAAAAATTCAATTTTAACAAGAAAATTGTGTCGTCTAATAATTGGCTCAAAAAAAACATATTAAGAAAAAGTTTTCTTTTTCGTTTACAGGTTTTGTTTGTTCATGAAATATTTCAATGTTTTCATTTAATTTCATTAATTAGTTTATACAAATATATATTCTCAATACAATGGGTTTAAAAGTTTTGCAAAGAAATTTACAAAAAAATATGGAACATTTTCGAAATCATATAGTATATATTTTTTTTTTAAACCAACTTGTTATAATAATATTAAATTATTGTTATTCTTCAAAGTTTCTTTTATACTGTATGTATCAATTATCTTTCTATCTATCATACCTATATTATATTTTCGATATGAAGTATATATTATATATATTATAATATACAATATTATATATATTATTATATATATATATATATTATATATAGTATATATATTTCGATATACAGTTGCTCACAAAAGTATCCGGCCACCCTACTTGGTTCAAAATATTTAATGTTTTTCACTTCATTTTCAATTAAGTATTTTTTTTAATATTGGCTATAAAAAGCCTTTACTAATGCACTTTATAATACTAGAAAAACATATTAGAAAAATGAATTAATTATCAGAAAAACTTACATAGCTGTCCCAACTCATAAAACAATTGACACTAAAGTCGGCCACTAAGTGTGTATGCATACGGGGGACTTCCCCAAAGTAAGTTTAGTTACCAAATAGTTTCCAAATAGTGCGTTATTCGAGAAAAATTGCATTTCCGAATTATGTTCTTAATTGTTTGGTTGTCGATTTTTTCTGAAGTATATTTAATTTTGATATTTCTATGATTGGATTATAAATTACAAGACTAAATAATGTTAAAAAATAATAATTATTTGTTTTCTGATATTTAAAACTTAACGTCTAAGATTAATTCTACTGAATAAAAGAAGTGGCCGGATACTTTTGTGAGCAACTGTATATACATATATATAGTATATCCCACCCTTCTTAACCATTCTACTAACTATTTATCAATTCATGTTTTTATTTTGATATCAGTCATAACTTTAGTCGCAGACAGAGTCATTTGTTATAAGAAATTCTTGGTTAAAAAAGCAATGCCATTATATTTTCATTTTTTGTATTAATATTTTATATTCCCATTCCAAATTTCGGTTTACATATAAAATAAGAAAAAAAAATGTTGGTAAAACTTTTTACATTTATCTTAATCTTAAATTTAATAACAATAATTGGACAAGATTTCTTTTAAAATTTTATGAAAACTTTTATCGAACAAGAAAAAAATTAGTATTTTTTTGAAATTTATATTTAAAAAAAGAACAGAGTTTTGATTAAAATTATATTGTATAAATTTAGTATATTTAAAAAAAGTTATTAATGTTTGAAATATTACATGTACCAGAATCCTTTTTCGCAATGCTTAAAGAGTATGACTAAAGAGGCCGAGTTAAATCTTCCATATATACTATATTGTTCATAAAATATTATAATATACCTATATTATATTTATAAATATACTATATATGGATGATTCAACGCGGCCTCTTTAGTCATACTCTTTTATATAGATTCATTGATCAAAAAGAGAATATTATTCATTTTCATTTGAACTTGACTTCATTCATTTCCCTTACGCTTGTAGATTTTAGTTTTTGAAAGTTAGGATAAATCGCGTACACATTTCCTATTTTAATATTAAAAATATAGCACATACATAATCAAATTCGTATATTCACTTTATTGCTTATTTAATAGTTAATTAGTTGCAGAATTACATATTTTACATAAAAAAAATAAAATTCCTAATATTTTTTAAAGATGAAAAATGAAATTAATTTTAAGTATTTTTCATAAATCAATGTATGTACTGTAGTTTACTAAAATGTACTGTAGTTTACTATATAGGGTAGATGCACGGACAGTTAATATTTTTTCTGACTTTTTATTAATTCTTAATATAATTCTTTTGCTATTAAGAAATTTAGTTTTTAGTTTTAATGTTTATTTATTGTTATATTTTTAGAAAAAGTGTGGTCGTCGGACACGAAAATTTAGTTACAGGTACAATTCATTTTTAGTTTCCGGACAGATAAATTTTGTATTGAAAATCATACTAATTTGATGTTCTATGTGGCTGAAAATGAATGAAGAGGAATACCTATGTAGTTTTAAAGAAAAAATGATTTATTTATTTACTTCAATAACAAAAAAATAACGAAAGCAAAAAAATAATGAAAACAAGAAATTTACGAAAACAAAAACAATATCATAATTAAAAAAAATCTATCTATAAAATTAAAATCACATTCATGGTTTTTATATAGGTAATTGGCAGAAAAATAAGTAAATTTAATAAATTATAAACAAAATGCGCAAACAAAATTTTTTTGTGATGCCTCAAAATATGATAGTGCGGACATTGATGTACACTTAAGGTGAAACCACCGTACACACTTATCACAGCCAACGTTTTTTAAATCATCGTTCTCAACGTCACTTTCAAGATCAATATTCATTGCTTGCATTTTTCTTTTCTGGGTTTTTTACCAGTCTTTCTGTTTTTTAATTTTTCTTCTCTTATCTTAAGCCTTTCATCTTTTCTTTTCTGGACAGCAATTAGTTTATCTTCCTTTTCTTTTTCTTTTTTTTTCTTGCAATTCTCTCCATTTACCTGAAGATATTGCGCATGGTGGTGCAGCCTGTTCATCCTTATTTTTAGGGCTTTTTTTTTAAAAAAAAATCCCTTATGTTAACGCTTTTGTCCGTATGTCTGTCCGTCCGATGTAAACAATAAAAACCAGTTATTTCACATAGTTAGTGAACACTCAAATTTATGATAGACCCAGCGATGGAAAGCTTGATTTATTGAGAACCAGATGTAATTGAATGTCAAAATTCGGCCGGTAGGTGGCGCTATTCGCATTTTGCCAAAACATCTTTTTCCGAATAAAAATGTAATTTTATATAGTAAATGTGCACTAAAAATGAAGTTTGACCACTCGTTAGAAAGGTATTTAAGAGTAGAATACGATGTTTTAAAATGTGATTTCCAATAGCCAATAAGCCCCAAAAATTAGGTTTAATGTCGTATCTGAAAAGTAGTAAGTTAAGTAGTAGTATATAATCACAGTTGTTATAATTTTAATTTCTACCACTAGAGGGCGAAACATATAATTATAATTATAATGTTATTTAAAAATGTTATTTTACTTGTTATTCTCTATAAAATAATTTTTTTCCCGAATATGCCTGATATTGACAAAAAAGTGCAACAATAGAATATATAGAAATAATAATTCGAATAGAAATTATTTTTATTTAGCTTAATTTCATTAGAATTTTAACAACGTGTCCGGATTCTAAAGCAGTCCGGCCACTAGTGCTTTTACCCTATATTGCGGTGCATGCGGTCGTGGTCGAGGGTAAGATTCTCAGCTGGAGGTATCGATTTAGTTCTATTTTGATTTGACACATCTTCCAATGCCGATACAATTAAAATTTACAGCTACTGACTGGTTGTCACCAATTGGAATGCTCGACCGTTAGCATTATTTCCAACCTTAAAATTTACAATGGTGCAGATTTTATTACCAACTTAGAACGACGGCAATTGAACTTATGACCTCATGCACCGCGGCATATTACACTACACACTAAGCCGCCGCCGCTCGTTGTTGACTCTATGAATGAAAACCATATTTCAAATTTATACCGCTAGAGGCGCTGAATTGTAAAATATATAAAAAGTTAATTTTTAAAATGTGATTTCCAATAGCCAATAAGCCCCAAAAATTAGGTTTAATGTCGTATCTGAAAGGTAGTAAGTTAAGTAGTAGTATAAAATCACAGTTGTTATAATTTTAATTTCTACCACTAGAGGGCGAAACATATAATTATAATTATAATGTTATTTAAAAATGTTATTTTACTTGTTATTCTCCATAAAATAATTTTTTCCCCGAATATGCCTGATATTGACAAAAAAGTGCAACAATAAAACGGAAATTAAATTTTATTTTTATAAAATTCCTGCGAAATATTTATTATTTCTATAAAAATAAAATAAAATTAAATATAGGTCCAGGTTTTTTAACAAATATCTAGACTGAATGAATACCTGAAATTGAACTGAAATTTCTATACATAAGTAAAAACATTGTAAAAACTAAAAATATATTTATTAAGTACATATATCTACAAAAAAGCCCGTCATTATGAAACTACTGAACAGTAGTTAGGCTGTGCGACATTTTTTCTTATTTTACCACCAAAATTAGTTTTCGGGTACAACAGATGTGTTCTGACTATTGAGTTTGAAGATGAACTTACGCTTACTGTTGGTGATGATGATCTACTAGATGCTGTTGTAGGTAAAACTGGTGATGATGAAATACTTACTGGTATGGATGAAATTGGTGATGATGGTCTGGATACTGTTGTAGGTGAAACTATTTATGATTGAATATATACTGGTAAAATTTGTGATGATGTCAATGCTGATGTTGGAAGATATGGAGATGGCGATCGTGGTGACATCGTAACAAGTGGTGATATTGATTCAGAAGTAAATGAAGGCACAATGTCTTTGTATATGTTCACCATAATTGTAATGTCATTGTTGTCCATACCAATGTTTTCTTGAGTTTTCTGTAGCATTCTATTCTAGTCGCCGGACACCAAATAACACACTAAATTAAAAGAAATTAATTGGTTTTTGTCACTAAATACTATTTTAAAATAGGTTATTAAGTGACTAAAACATATTTGCAGTATGATAAATAGATATTATTAATTCTAACTTACATTCAAAATACTTTGTTCACTATTTTTTTTTATTTTTATAGAAATAATAATTCGAATAGAAATTATTTTTATTTAGCTTAATTTCATTAGAATTTTAACTAAGTGTCCGGATTCTAAAGCAGTCCGGCCACTAGTGCTTTTACCCTATATTGCGGTTCATGCGGTCGTGGTCGAGGGTAAGATTTTCAGCTGGAGGTATCGATTTCGTTCTATTTTAATTTGATACATCTTCCAATTCCAATGCCGATACAATTAAAATTTACAGCTACTGACTGGTTGTCACCAATTGGAATGCTCGACCGTTAGCATTATTCCCAACCTTAAAATTTACAATGGTGCAGATTTTATTACCAACTTAGAACGACGGCAATTGAACTTACGACCTCATGTACCGCGGCATAGTACACTACGGCGTTGATTACAGTTTTGAAAATATATATGAAAAAAAAAAGGTTTATATAACAAATCTTTCTGATGACACAACAACGAAAATTCACACATATTTGAAGGATTTTCGACAATTAATGGGTTGTCTTGTCAGTCATGTTTGTAACATGGATTTAGTTATGTACATATTATTTGTTTTTGTTTTTAGCACATTTCCAACCAAATTGGAAGAAATGTGTATATTAGTTTCACTCTGTCTGTCCGTCCGTTTACACAAACTTCTACATCTATTAAGATAGACTAATAAAATTTTAACCATAGATATATAGTAATAAAATAATAGGTCCAGTAGACTTCTATCTCTTTTCCCCTCTGAGTTATTCCCCCTCCAAGTTCGAAAATTGCCCATATTGAACATCTAATAACTTTTAAACCAATAAAAAATTTTGAGGTCTGTAAGAGCTATACGATAGGAAAATCTTTTATCTTAATTGTGAAATTAACAAATTTTTTAAAATTTAATTCTTTGATGTATAAAAATACCGTTATCTTCATACAACTTTTTTTAGTTTTTTTAATACCCTGTATTTCCCAAACTGCTTATTATGGAAGGCTGATATTTATGTACCAAAGAGAAAACCAAAAATAACTAGAGTCTGAAGAAATTGTATCCGTATCTCCCCTCCCCTTTCCGTTGTGGCCTTTCGAAAATCAAAAAATTACATTTTTAATTTACTTGTAAAATTATAACTATTTATTTTTAAAAACAAATATTGAGAAAAGTTTCGAAAATCATATTTCTTTAAAGTGCATTAATTAATAAATTATAATCATTTGCCTCACACTTATGTAAACTAGTGTAAACTAGCCATAATATACATCACTATTCAATTTCAATTCTATACTCATTTAACTATTACAATCATATAATATCTAACTGTTAATCCGAAATAGTTATAATTGCTTATGCTAAACGATTAATATAAATTATATAATTTAGTACAGTCTAATACGGAACGTGGTTTAGATTGAACGTATCCATATATTATATATATATGATATTGATTATGAACGTGAACGAACAAAGCTATTATTATAAATTATAATAAATATAATAATTAAACTATAAATTTAATAATATAAATTTATACTACTTAAAACTAATATATTTCTGTTTAATAATAAATCTAAACTTTTTCATTATAAACTGTATAGTGTCTATTTTATTTCAATAAGAATGAATATATATAACGCCTGACAAAAAGCCATTTAACAATTCAGAAGTGGGATTATTATTCAAAAAAATTAATAAAATAGACAAAAATTGAAATTTGTTTGGAAAAGTTAACATTTTCGTAAAAAAAAAATAGTTTTGTTGTAAAAAAATTAAAATTTTTGTAAAAATTAAAATAATTTTGCCTGAAAAAAAAGTACATAAATATTTTATGGTACGCATAAAAAATAGAACAAAGAATTTTTTGTTTGGCCGTTACATATACATTTAAAAAAAAAGAAGAAAAACGAACGAAAGAAAATTAAAGCGAATTTGATGCTGTTCGGGTTCGGTATTTAAATAAAAAAACTGCATTTAGTGTGTGTGCAAAAAAAAAAAGAAGAACAAAAAAAATTGAAATTCCGTAAAAAAATTAATGTACAAAAAAATAACGTAAAAAAAAAAGAATCGTAAAATATAAATCGAGAATCGAATATCGATTATCTGTATCGATTGTTATTTACATTAAAGTGAATCTGTCAACGATTTTTGTTGTATTTGTGCACTAAAAGAATTATACACAAAATTTATTTTTTGCATATAGAAATAATTGTTTTTTTTGTGTAATACTTAAATCGTAACAAAATAAATATTATTTTATCGTACAGTGTACATAAATATTATCGTGAATATAATATTTTAGTGTTTTTTTTTGGAAAATTAAAAAAAAACTGAAACGTTGTAGTAAATTATTCGAAATTTAAAAAAAAAAATTAAAAAAAAAATTATTAAATACAAAATGAATTCGGACGAAAATTTTGAATTAGAAAGATTATCGGTTAAACTTTTAAAAATAAAATTAAAAGAATTACAGTTGCCAACAACTGGTAAAAAACATCAGCTGATTGAACGATTAAATAATCATACACATCGAAACGTAAGTAATATTGAAGTTGAAATCGAAGGTAATAGTCAACTGCCAACAATGCAACGTCAACTTCAACCACAATCTGAAATGCAACATCATAGAAATAATGATGATATTATTCTAGCTGATGCACAGGTAAATTCTAACCAAATTAAATTTACATTAAAAGAAATATTGGAAATATTACCTGAATATAATCCGGATGATTATAAAGGATTGACGGCTGAAGAATGGCATAAAAGAGTAACGAAATTAAAAGAATATTATAAAATATCCGACGATTTAATTTTATTAGCTATTGGACCTAAATTTAAGGGTGGTGCTAGACTATGGTATGATAAAATGGATGAATTTTGTACAACATGGTTTGAATTTTCGTGTCAATTTAAACGCAAATTTATGCCGGTAATGAATGAAGCCGATGTTCATATGGGAATGTTATCGCGAAAGCGTAAAAACGGAGAAACATTACTTGAATATTTAGAAGAAATGGTCCGTTTAGGTTTGAAAGGTCAATTGCAGGATAATGCAATTGTGAAATATTTTATTATTGGTATGCGGGACGACGATTTGCAGTTAATTTTTCAAGGTCAACTTATCGAAACGGTTGATGAATTAAAATCAAAAATAGTATGGTGTTTAAGTTTACGTAAATCAACGCAAAGAGAAATTAGGCCAAAACACATTAATTCGGTCCAAAAGTATGAACCACAAACAAATAATTTAGCTAATAATAATAATAATTTAAATAAAATTTTTAAAAAGAAATTGGAATGTTTCAATTGTTTCCAATCTGGTCACTTTGCTAAAGATTGTCCGTTACCGACAAGACGACCCAGATGTACGAAGTGCAATAAAGTGCACAAGAAGGGTGAACCAGCTGTATGTCCAGGTGAAGCTAGGGTTTGCAATTTAAAATGTAGAAATTTACCAACAATTTATCATAAAATTATGAAAGTTGGTGAGCTTGAATTAGTTGGTCAAATTGATTCGGGAAGTCCATGTACGTTAATAAAGAAAGAATATGCTGACCAATTACCGAACGAAAAGTTACCGTGTGAATTAGAAATAACCAGTTATCTCGGTGGAAAATACGTTTCAATGCAAAAGATGTTGTTAAAAATTCGTATTGATACTATTAACGTGGAAACTATGGTTTATATTGTAGATAATGATTTCGTACCGGTTGAACTTTTAATTGGCAGAGATATAATTGATTTACCAGAGATAAGAATGGTAAAAGAAAATAGAACGTTGGTTTTGGAACGTATAATGAAACCAAAAAGTATTGAACGTATTAATGATAATCGTGATCCTATTTCGTTAACTGATATTCAGTGTGGACCGCGATTGAACGATTTTGAACGAAATTCTTTAGTGAATTTAATTAATGAATTTAAATTACTCTTTCCAACAAATCTGAAAAATATTGGATTGACGAACGAAACGGAAATGAAAATTGAACTTGATACTGACAAATCGGTTCAGCAAAAAGCATATCGGGTACCGTACGCAAAGAAAGAAAGGATTAATGAAATCGTAGATGAATTAATTGAAAATGATATAGTTACGGTGTCAAAATCAAATTATGCTAGTCCGGTTCTATTGGTAAAAAAGAAAAATGGCGATGACCGATTGTGTATCGATTACCGACAAATAAATTCGTTTACAAAGAAGGAGTTATGTTCAACTCCAAATATTGAAGAAGAACTGCAAATGGCAAGTTCCTTTAAATATTTTACGTCACTAGATTTGAACAGCGGTTACTATCAAATACCGATTAGCGAAGATAGCAGAAAATTTACGGCATTTATAACTCCAAATGGGTTATATGAATTCAAACGTATGCCTTTTGGACTCAAAAACGCGCCGACTGTTTTTCAGCAATTGATGGCTAGGTTCAAATCTGAAGTTGACGATAGTATCCAAATCTATATGGATGATATACTTATAGGTAGCACGACCATTGAAGAAGGTATCAATAAATTACGTAAAACGTTCAAAACATTACAACAATTTAATTTAACATTAAATTTAAAGAAATGTTGTTTTTTGAAAAATGAAATCGATTATTTGGGTCACCGAATAACGCCAAATGGTATTTACCCCGGAACAGCTAAAACAGATGCTGTTGAAAATTTTAAGAAACCGGGTACGGTAAAAGAAGTACGTCAATTCCTTGGGTTATGTAGCTATTTCCGAAAATTTGTGAAGGATTTTTCTATTATCGCTAAACCCTTAACACAACTATTAAAAAAAGATAATAAATTTCGGTGGAATAATGAACAAAATGAATCATTCTTAAAATTAAAACATATTTTAATAAATAAACCATTATTAGTTAGCTATGACGTAAAAGGAACGCACGAAGTTCATACAGATGCGAGTACTGATGGTTTAGCTGGTATATTGTTGCAATTAGACAATAAAGCATTTAAACCAGTCGCTTACTTTAGCAGGACTACTACTGATTCTGAGAACAAATTTCATAGCTACGAGCTCGAAACTTTAGCTATTGTTGAATCATTGCAGAGATTCAAATACTATTTATTGGGAAAATCGTTTAAAGTTGTCACTGATTGTGCATCATTGAAAACTACCATGCAAAAGAAAGAATTAATTCCTAGAATTGCCAGATGGTGGTTAAGGCTGCAAGATTTTGATTTCATCTTAGAGCATAGAAGTGGTAGTCGAATGAACCACGTTGATGCATTAAGCAGAATGCCGAATGAAAGTGCGAACGATAACATGGAAACAGCTTCATTACGTATAATGAATGTAGAAATAAATGAAATTGACTGGTTACTTACAATGCAGCTGCAGGACGTGAATTTAAAAGAAATTTTCGAAAAACTTCAAAGTGAACCAATAGATAGACATGTACAAAAAGAGTATTGTATCGAAAGTGGACGTTTATTTAAAAAAATAAATGATGTAAAACGATGGGTAGTGCCAAAAATGGTTCGTTGGCGCATTGTTCGAGAATGCCATGATCAAGTTGGACATTTAAGTATGGATAAAACGTTGCAAAGAATTCAAAAATGGTTCTGGTTCCCAAAAATGCGTGACTACGTCTCAAAGTATCTAAAATCCTGTATTGAATGTTGCTATCATAAAAAGCCAGGTGGGAAAACAGAAGGTGAAATGCATTTTGATGCAATTGAACCAATACCATTCAAAACTTTACACATCGATCATCTAGGTCCGTTTCCACGAAGTAGTCGAGGTAATTTATATGTACTTGGTATATCTGATCCTTTCAGTAAATTCGTCATTTTGAGAGCAGTTAAAACCGCAAATTCCGCTGCAGTGTTAAAAGTTTTGGAAGAACTTTTTAGTTATGTCGGAACACCAGCACGTATAGTTTCCGATCGAGGTACTGCTTTTACATCAAAAGCATTTGAAAGTTTCTGTGAAGATAATGTAATTCAGCATATAAAAGTTGCTGTTAGAACGCCAAGAGCCAATGGACAAATAGAACGTGTAAATAGAACAATTTCGAATGCATTATCAACAATTGTCAATAATGAAAGAAAATGGGACGAAAGTTTAAAAAATATTCAATGGTCGCTTAATTCAATGACGTCAGCAACAACCGGAAAAAGTCCGCATGAAATTGTCTTCGATTTTAAACCGCGCGATATACTTAAAAATAAAATTATTTTACATTTGCACGATGATATGAACGATAAAAATGACACGGTTGCTGAATTGCGTGATCAAGCAGCTAAAAATATTAATAATAAACGTGTAGCCTGGAAAAAAAGATTTGATAAAAGTCATCGTAGACCTACAAAATATCAAATAGACGATTTAGTCGTAGTCGATAACGAACCTGGCAGTACAGGCCAGTCGAAGAAACTTCAACCAAAATTTAAGGGTCCGTATATTATCACAAAAGTTTTGGGTAACGACAGATATTTAGTTGAAGATGTGCCAGGTGCCCAACGAAAAACGCGAAATTATGCTGGAGTATTCTCATCAGATAATATGAAATTATGGTGTTGTCCATCGCCTGACGATGCTGATGATGATGATAATTATTATGAACCACTGGAAATCGAGGACGATTTGAGTGTCAGAATAGCCGAGCTGTAAACTAGTGTAAACTAGCCATAATATACATCACTATTCAATTTCAATTCTATACTCATTTAACTATTACAATCATATAATATCTAACTGTTAATCCGAAATAGTTATAATTGCTTATGCTAAACGATTAATATAAATTATATAATTTAGTACAGTCTAATACGGAACGTGGTTTAGATTGAACGTATCCATATATTATATATATATGATATTGATTATGAACGTGAACGAACAAAGCTATTATTATAAATTATAATAAATATAATAATTAAACTATAAATTTAATAATATAAATTTATACTACTTAAAACTAATATATTTCTGTTTAATAATAAATCTAAACTTTTTCATTATAAACTGTATAGTGTCTATTTTATTTCAATAAGAATGAATATATATAACGCCTGACAAAAAGCCATTTAACACTTATAATTAATCAAAATGCTTAATCATGTAAAATTTTGCAAAAAACCAACATTTTGCATATTTTTAGGAGCTATATAAATGGAATATTGGATATTATTTCATATCACATTCACATTATGTTAAATTAAAAGCAAAATTACAGAAAACTTATATAATTTTTTACCTTTCCTATGTATAGTACATTGAAAATACTACTAAAAAATAATATACACGTATAGGAATTCCCATTGTTTTAGAATAGCTCATAATTTTACATGAGGCGATTTTGAGGAAATGTGCTTTTGACAAACCCGGGGTTTGTTTATCGTATTTTTTTTATTTATTCAAATGATGTTTATGCAAAGAAAGGAAAAAAAAAGAAACACTCCAGGATATTTATACATATTTACATATATTGCATAATATATAGGTAGGTGATTTTGATTTTCAATATTTGACCTAAGAAATTAGTATCATGTTGTAAAAACTCGGGGACGCTAATCGTAAATTCATTATATTAAAAATATCGAGGCTGCTAATTGGAAGTTTATCTTTTATATAAAAAAAATATCTTAAACAATGTCTAAATTGCTTAAAAATTTGTTAAAATTCCAAATTTTGACAAGCAAATTTGAAATTTTGACATTAAAATTCACCTTTTGCAGGCGCCGAAAATTTAACTTTCATGTCAAAATTTCATGACGGTACGAGCGTCTATAATTTTTGGCATAAGATTTAAATTTCATTCTAACCAAGCAAATATAGCAAGCAAATTGGAAAATTTCTGCAGGCATAGAATAATAAGTTCGTTTTGGAAAATTGTGTATGCATATATGTATATATAACTTAAGATATAGACATTTTAAAAAATATTTTAATACCCGGGTAAAAGTTAATTGTAATGACAATTGAAAAATTGTATATTAAAGGGAATGCGGAAATATCTAAATCTGCATTGATTTTTTTTTACATATTCCAATAAAATGGTTATATTGGGAAATATAGTTTTACGATTGTACTCACCTTGAATTTAATTTTTATTTTGAATTGTCAAAATTTTAACAAATTTATACAGTGTGAAAAAAATTTACCACGATTAAATATCTTTCACCTCGGTAAAACTTATTTCACCTTTTTTTAACTTTTTAACCAAATTATACAGGCCCTTAGTTCGAATTTGAAATTCCCATAGCAAATAGAAGTAGGAACGAAAATGTTATAACTGCAAAAATTGTGTATCCCAGTGAGAATGTTTATACCAACGTCGGCCCGACTTATATACTAACGCGTATGCCTGACACGATACATACTCTCCCATGACAAACACCCCACTTCCGCTGACGTTGGTACTGACGCGTAGGTATCGTGTTGGGTATTGTAGTTTATTTATTTTACGGTAGGTGGCTCAAAGAATGTTCATATTGGAATTTGCTTTTTTTTATTGAAAATTAAAAAATTGAATAAATTTTTAATTTGTTTTTTTATTGACATTGCAATATTAATTTATTAAATTTTACATTAGATATTAGATTTCTTAATTAATATAAAAATATAATATTTTTTTTTTGCTTAAGGCTTTTCAAATTTATGATATACATATTATTTCTTATAAATACAAATTTATATTTAACTACTATTACTATACATAATTTTATCACATCGTATTTACAATTTACCACCATTATTCATTATAATTTAATTAGTATATACATTCAATAAATTATGTTTTTAAATTTGATTACAATTTTGCAAATAAATATTTACATATTAAATTAAATACTTTCATTATATTAATTTTAATTATAAATAAAAAAAAAAAATTTTCCAATGAGCTCGTCCATCATCCATCATCCATTTTGCCAGTCCAGTTATTTTCTAGGTTTTATTAAGTTAGAACATGTATTTCTGAAAATAATTAATAAATTTGAGATATATGTATTAGAATTTCAAGGAATTTTCGTTTGGCTTTATTATACATACATACAACATACATACTTTTTTTCTTCATGAAATTCCAAAAGAAATTCATCTGCATTTCCACGGAAATAAAAATATTTTAAATTAATAATACAATTTATAATTATTACTATTAAAACATTATATTTTTATATATTGTCATTTCGATACCAACAAAGTACCTACGCGTTGGTATATACGTCAGTTCTCTCTGGGATGTTTAGATATATAAATAAGTTCAAACTTCAAACTTCTTGAACCAGTTAAGCGAGTAATTTATTTTCAAAAATGTATTTCTGGGTTAATTAAAATTGGCGATGACTTATGTATAATTTTTAACTGGAAAACAGCACATATGTATTTAAGTACAACAGCACTTATACAAATAATATTTTCGCAACATTTGATTATGTTTAAGCGTTTGGTAGATGGTAGATTGTATTGCATTAACATTATTTGGAAATGGATGTATATGTATGGATACATTAAAAGAAGAAATTTGATTACAATAATAAAGTTGCTGAATTTGATTACAATAATAAAGTTGCTGAATTTATTACTTATGAGAATAATGAATATCAAAATGTTAAGACAATTGTTCCAAAAATGTTAACAAAATTTATGTTGAAAGCATAAAGTTCACATACATCATGCATGTGAATGTGAACTATATTTCATTTCATTATGAAATAACGTTATGAAATAAATTTGGGCCTTTTTTCAATTTTGTAATGGGCGATATTTGCCTGCGCCAATTCCATCAGTTAAATGTTTTTTTTATTATGTGTGCAAGTTAAGGTACATATATTATCTCTATGAATTGTGTTCGTTTATTCGGTTCGGATAAAGCTTTGACATTAAAAATCAGATCAATAGAGTTTCAATTTTCGATAATAATTCAATTATTCAAGATTTAACTAATAGAATACTTCGTTTTATAATGGAATATGTTTTCTATTGAATAATTTAGTAAAACATGGGAAAAAAATTAAGCGCAAACAATTGTGGGAAAATATGATGTAAAAAAGTGAAAACCTTTATGATTTTTACATTAAATTTATTTTCTAGAAATCTGGAACCTCAAATTTCGCATTACCAGATAAACCAATACAATTTTATAAAACATTAATTACTTAAAACACTTTTAGAACTAAAAATGCAAAATAAATTTCATCGCTGAAGTCCAATGTTTATGCCGAGAATTGAGAATCGTCAACTTTAGTTTAGCATAGCTTTCAGTTGCGTTATGTGGTTGACTTTGCATTGTGAATGAAAGTACTATTTTTTTATCGAGTTTAACTTTGTAACTTTCAGTGCAGTTGCGTTGACGTTGTATTGTGCATTTACATTTACTATATAAGGCAAGTTAGTGCTGATGCTCTTAATGTGACTTTCGCCTGTGTGAGCTTTATATTAAATTTACAACATTTTCTTACTATCAATAAGATTGAGATAAAAGATCAGTTTTTTGTCTTTCAAGAAAACCATTGAGAATATTGCGTCACCTACTACGCATTTTTGACTTTTTAAATTATTAATAACAATTTATTTAATAAATAAAATTTTGTTGTTTATCATCAATATTTATTTTTATGATATTTTAAATTATATTTTATTTGTCTCTTGAATACAGAAAGTATTTTCTTTAATACATCTAGAAATTTGCTAAACCGTAATATTAAAATTGATTTTTTTTTCGGTTTATTACGCATCACTAAATGTTCGAAAATAATAATATTTTCACTATATTTTATTATTTTTGCGAAATTTTTGTCAGATTTTCACTAAATAAAAAGAATTTTTTTACTTAAAATACATTTTGCTATACAAATTTAAACTATGTACATAAATTATTATAATAACAATTTTACAAAGCCTCGTATAAATAAATGCGGATAAATAATTTAATTTTGAAATATTTTTTGTTGATAAGTTCAATAAACTCTTGAATTTTTAATTATGATTTACTAAAGAATAGTTTACAATTTTCAGTAAAATAATTTGTACTATTATAATGGGTCACCAAAAAAAAAAGAATTTTATTTATAATTTTAGCTATGTACATACATATAGGTACATTACATATCGTCGGTTCCATGCCAAAACCGCGAATGTGCAATATTACAGTTTCGAGAAAATTGCGTTTTAATTTTTGCCGATTTGTGAAATTCTTATATAAGCGATATAGAAATTTTAACATAAGCGATATAGAAATTTTTTTATTATTAAAAAAACTACGACGAATTGCACATTTGTAGTTTTTGCATATTGTAGATTTTTAAATTTTACAATTTCTGGCATTAAAAACTCAATTTCATAAAAAATGCACATTCGCGGTTTTGTCATGGGACCGACGATATGAATGTAAAAGCTTTTTTTGCTGAAAATTATATTTTGTCAAACAATAAATTTTCTTTGATAAACAAATATGTACATACTTATGGATATTAGGTATATCAGAGAGACGCTCTTAAAAAAGATTTATTTAATAACTCTTTTTTCTAATAATAGCAATTTCAGAAACTTTAATTTTAAATAATATCTAAATATGTACTTAGTACGCACTAGACTAGGCCATAGCCAGATAATTTGGAATTTTAAATAATTAGTGGTACGAATAATATTTTTCACTCATCGGTGTTAGCATCAATTTGTGACTGGCAAAATTTCAATATGTTACGGGCAAAATGGAGTATGTACATACATATGTAATGTATATTTAATTTTAGAAAAAATTAACTACATATGTCAGTAAATTTAAAATGCGGAAATTATTAAGGCAATTATTAATGTAATGAGTAACTTTATATCAAATTCAAATTTATTTCCAACTAAAAGTTTTGTAATTACTTTTAATTTATTGACTTTTTTCAAATTTACATTACTGCACATTATTAAATTTAAATATCATTGCTGTACAACTAGTGATTAGTCACTAACAACTATCATATATCACAATATTGAATAGAAAATTTAACATGTGATAATTGATAGTCACAAATCACTTTAAGTAACACCCAATTATATTTTAAGTTGTGTTTCTCTATCCGGTCCGTTATCAACTCCATCAATTTTTTCACTTTGTAAATTCCTTGCTCTTTTACTTTTAAATGGAGTAGATTTAGATTCTTCTATTAAGTTTTTTCTTTTTAAAAATTCTTGTGATGATTCTGTACATCAAAAATTTCTTGAGAATCAGAAACAGAGTCATTTGCGGACGTAATTGATGATTTAGTAGAAATCATATAGATAAATCTTCGGAAGATTTCCTTTCATAGTCTTATCAATATCGTTAGTTTCTTGCATTATATGATAAAATGGCCATCTACATTCCTGCATATCTATTTTTCTTCAACTTATATCTTTCGAAAGTTTTTTTTATATTGTTTTATTTAAATTATCTATGTATATATATTATACTCTTTTTCGAAAAAGTGTTTTGAATTGTTGGGCCTTCCTGTGCAATATCAATATCCATATTTCATAAATTAGAATTTTCAAAGTATGTGCTACAGATTACGATGTATATAAACTGTAATATGTCTGATGCTCCCGATAGAGGAAAATTCTAGGAAAAATTATTTATTATTGATGAAAAAAACAGGAAACAGGAAAAATTATAGATATATAACAAAAAAAATTGAAAATTCAACCCGAAATGAGGTTTTATATGTAGTAGTTTAGGCTTAACTACAAAATCCCACCCACTGTTAATAGGCTTTGTTGCATTTTAATGCTTCTTTTTCCATTTTTGTTATCATATTATCTTACATTATAGAGGCGATATAAATTAAATGCTTTTAAATCTAAGTTGTACATCGATTAACAAAATAATTTATAGTTTTTGAAGCAGTATTTTTTTACTCCTACAAGTTTTTTTGAATCCCAATAAGTAGTTGATAATTCAATATTTCCAACTCATGGATTTGCTTGCTTATTTTTTGTATTCGTATTTTTATTAAATGCAATTTTTCACTTTTCTTATTTATTTAGCTTCTGCATTTAAGTTGTAAAAATAAAGTATGTATATGAAAGAGGTTTCAGATATACCTATTTAAATTCTTATGTATTAGTTTAATGCGCCATGCATGAGATTATTTTAATGGTAAATTATAAATTTATTTCAATTGCTTTTTTATATAATGAAACAAAATTATGCATTAAAAAAAAAATTTAATTTCAATAAATTATTTTACCATATTTATTTAAATGGTGATAGTACAAGAAATTAAAGCATTCTCGCTGAAGGTAATTTATATAACATTTTTAAGAATTCTCCTAGTACACAATTAAATTTCAAATTGTATAAAAAGTTATTTTTTATGCACACACATACATACATAAATATAATTCGTATTGTAATATTTAAGTCATCGCTATACAATTAATCACATCATAAGTATATATCCTATTAAATTCATTATATAAAAACAATTTCTTATCTATAGAAAGCAAATTTAAAAAAATAAATAACATTATTTGACCGAATCAGAAATGAAAAAATGTTAATTATAAATAATTGGTTACCAAATGTCATTATAATTTGCAAATATATAAAATAACGAAGCTATTCGATATAGTTGTGAGGTTCATGTCATATGAACCTCAATCTAGTTAAGCAAAATGTTTACCATATCTGAAAAACTCCTAACATTCCTAAGCTATTAGTCAGTTAAATATTTATATGTATAGGCTAGAAGAGCTGGACGTTTTTTAGGAAATTTTTTTTCATATTATTTATTATAAAAAAATTCATTTTGCATATCTAATCACATTTATTTAATACACAGAACATTTTTGTTGTATTTTCTATATTCATATATGTATTTTGCTATAGTTATTTTAGCAAACGTTGCAATATTATGTCCCAATATGGAAAAAGCTTCTTCTCTTTAATACATAACGTATGTATATTATTTTGGATTTCTGTAAATTATTGATGTAGGTATATAATATTTAAATTTATTATTTTTATGTGATTTTAAATAAACGATTTTTTATATTATTTTGATTCACTGAAGTGCCCATTCAGCATTTAATTTATTGTACATTATGAAAAATTTTATTGTACATTATGAAAAATTAAAGACTTTGGTATACGTATAGTAGAAGTAGATTTTGATTTAGATTCAATTTTAATTATTGTCGCATTGTGCAATCTATAAATTTCCTCTTTATAATATTTTTTTATTAAATAATTTCTGATACAAAAGCTGTACGTCAGTCTGTCAGTTTGGCATATAACTGAATAATATTTGAATAATAGTACACATACTGAATAATATTTTTTCGGAAATTACAAAAAATACACATGCTTTACTCTATTATACATAACAATGAAAGTTTTTGGTTTTTTAGTAACTTAAACTGCTTTTATTTTTTATCTTGATTCAAATTATTTTTAATCGGCTTTCAGAGTTTCTGCAATCATATGTACATATATAATGGCTACATTTGGATATCATATGTATTAAGCTACATTTTTTTTAAAAAATAATAATAAAAGCTTATAGTCAATGCTGATAAGAAAATTTATATTAAATGAAAATAAATAAATAATGAAAATTTAAATTTTTTTTAAACGTTGTTATTTACATTTTAAAGTGTTCTTTTTAATTTTTGTTTTTTTTTTAATTTTGGAATGCTTAATAAATTATGTGATGACTAAGGTATAATGGAATTTCAAGTGTTACTTAATTTATTTTTGTTTCATGATTGATTTAAGAAATATAAAAATATCAATGCAATATATTTTATAGTTTTTTTTTATAATTAATAAATTTAAAATAATACCCGGGACACACCGGACCGAAAACTCAGTTTTCGTGTTTTTAAAGTTCAAAAATGGAAATTCATAAGGTTTTAGTACAGTTTTCAGGAATAAATTGAAAACACGAAACCTACAAATTTTTAAGGTTTTCACGAAAATATATTTTTGCGCCATATATAACAAAATAGAAGATATGTATTTTTGAAGTAGGCATAGCTAAGTTTCCATACAAAAGTAGCCATTTTTGTGAAAAATCAAAAAAAATCGAAAAATTTTTAAAAAAAAGAAGAAAAATTAAATTTTATTAAATAATTTTTAATATAATTAAATCAAAATTTGACATTAAAAACAAATAATAACTATTTTTAATTTTTTTGGTTTTTACGTAGAGTTGTTTAAATAAATAATTTTCATAATTTGACATTCGAAAACGAAATTGCGCTCCATTTTTGGTGTGTCACTATAAAAGTTTTTAGATCTAGTTTTCGCGAAAACTTAGGTTCTCAATTTTGGTGTGTCCCGGTTATTAATTGAATTTTGGAAATAAATTATATTAATGAATTTTGATTACAACTTTGTTAGTTAATTATACGAAATATATATGGAATGGTCTTATCTTAACAAAAATGATACAAAAAGTAAACCATTTGGGTTAGTTGTGAATCTACAATAAAAATGGTTTTGCTTTAAAATGATAATATTGAAAATTAACTCTAGCTTTGCTTTGAAGAATTGATGTAAAATTAGCCATTTTGCACTAGCCATTAAGAAATTTCAAAATTACAATTTATGTACCTATATTAGTACTGTGGCCTGTGCCTGTGATATCCTTTAATAGAATTCTGATATTTCAAAATAGTTTTGACTTATACTCCCAGCGAGTTATTATGTATTGATAATTATAGAACTACGAGATATGTACAATGTGTATGTTGTGTGTACCTATTGCAGTATTATCTTCTATATATTTTTTTACCTTTCAAATAGTTTGAGATAGCTAGTTGCATTTTTTTGTAGAATAAAAAAATCACACTTTCATCATCTTAAAAGATAAATGAACCATCAGCAAACACAGATGATATTAGCAATTTTCCATTCCTTGAAACAAAAACGATTTATTGTAAAATTTTCCATTTACTATAAAAATGTATATTTATATTATGAGTATATTTATTTAAATTTATCGTTAACAAAGTTAATTTATTTTAATAATAATAATTTCTCTGTTCTATTTGATAAGAAAATGCTCTATAAATATTTTGATTCGTTGAATATTTAAGTCTATATTTGAATAAGAAATATTTTATAAAATGTTCTGAGCGACTTTTGGAATTTTTATTGTTTGCTCTGAAATATAAATATTTAACAACAAAATTAAATATGTACATATATACATATATATGTACAAATATGAAAAAAATTCTTTACGCAATATTAAAAGAATTTTTATTTTGCTCTAATTAAATAATAAATATTTAATTATATATTTAACGTTTTTTTATAATTGTATGAGTAACAATACCGTAATTATATTGGAATTTCTTATAGATAAGGTATTATTATTATTTTAAAATGAAAATCTTTATGTATAATAATTATTATAGTTGCAATAAGAAAATATTTGCGGTAATAATTCTAATTATCTTTTCTTTAAGTAAAAATTTCAAAATCAGGATCCTTTGTACATTAAATACTGCATCCTTTGGACAATAAATACTGTGAAGCGTCGCTATATAAATTAAATTAAATTAACTTAAAGCGGCATGAAAATGTTACGCGAAAACTGAAAAAACTGAAAACTGAACCTTTTATAAGAGATACATATATATATTATCAAAACAGGGAAAAATAAAAATAAAAACAAAAATATATCTGCAAATTTTATAAAATATATTTATTTATGTCAATAAATGTATTTCCACGTCATTAAAAAATTAAATTAAATAATTTATATTATTATTCAGTAACATTATTATACTGGTATTCTAACTAGAGGAACTTATTTAATTATAAAAATTAGCGTCTTCTTATTTCGTTTTAAAAACAAGCACGTGCGATTTAACATTATGTCAATTTATAAATTATATACTCCGCCGTTCGTAGCTCCTTAGCGGCTTTTAAACGGCTCGTTTTCGTGAAAAGCGGTACGTTTATGTAGTTTACTATTATGAGAAAACAACTCAGCTGGCGGTACGTTTTTTTCTTAATGGGGTAATATATACTAAACTGTCTGTCAACGCACTTTCCAGCTGACACAGTGAATGTAATTCTCGCCTAATATGATTTCCAAAGCATCTCCACTATTTTCAATTTTAATTCTGATATGTACAAGTATTTTCAATGCTATCCAGGAACTATTTTATAAAAGTGTAAAATTGAGCAAATTGAGCATAATTGACTCTAATCTTCATCTCTTCATAATTTAATTACATTTTTTTTCTATTTTTATAATCAAATTGCATTTGATAACAAATCGAAATCCAAAAAAATGAATTTGTTAAATATTTATAAAATAAAAATCAATAAATTTATTAATTTTAAATTAAAATAACTTAAACTTCAATTATTGCCTCTGGCAATTACTTTATTTCACAAAAAAAATAAAAATATTTTATACAATTATAGAAACCAATAACAATTTATTTTGATTTTATTACTTTATTGCGCAAGTTGCTTATGAAGTATGAAATAGAATAGTACAACGAAGCGCAAAAGATTTAAATTTCAATGTAAAATAATATTTAAATTGCAATATACTGCGATTTACTCTATTTTTGCCTTCCTCGGGGAATTTTTACATCGGATTGTATTTTTTTTTTCTTATTTTGAAATAAGGCCCATTGAGCCACAATCACAAACATTAAGTTAACGGTTAACCAAATTAAATAAGGGGTACTAATTTATGTATGTACATATATACATATAATGTACATATTTAAATTAAATTTAATTTGACATAATTTTTATGTTGTTTTTATTTTAAATGTGTAGCAATAGCAAAGATTGATTTTTTTTACACGCATCGAAATATTTAATTTAAATTTTTTATATACCCTTGATTGGCTTTTTAAAAGATAGAAACATGAAATTTATTATTATTTTTTGATCGAGTTAAATTATTTATGAGGGCCAAAGCGATCGATGACATAGATGAGACATTCATTCAATTTAAAATCGATTGACATATACAACAAGTGTATGTGTAAATATGTAAATATGAAGGCCTAGCAACTAGCAACACTAGAGTATAATATATTATTATATAGATAAATAAGCAAAAATTTATGTTATATAGTTCAAAAGATGAAGAAATTGTTGAAGATTTAATTTTGATATAAAATTTAATAATATTTTTATTATTGTTTTATTTGTTATTTATTTGAGACAGAGTTGGAGATAGAACGAATTGAAGATTGAGTGACAACATGCATAAAAATGTACAGTAAGATCATGTGTGTAAACAATATAATCCAATAATTAATAAATATTTACATGTATAAATTTTGATTCCCGTCGAATTAGTCGAAAACGAGTTCATCGAAAACCAGTTCATCGAATACGAGTTCATCGAAAACAAGTTCATCGATTGATCATTTATCGAATTACAAGTTCATCGACAAAATATGTATTATTTTTAACTAACTTACGTATTGATGATATTTTTTTAAAAGAATGTTTATTGTTCATAGATAATGAAAAATAGCTATTAGGTCTGTAATTTATTGAATTAAATATAGAAAGTCATTAGAGGACTTTAAAAGAATTTCTCCCAAAAAATTTAAAAATTGAACAATTAGTTGTAAAAATCAAATTTTGGAAAAATTTTCTCACTAATTATTTTATTCATTGTTATATTTATCATGAAATAGTTTGGTTTTTGTTCCTTGACTTTTCAATGACAAAATTGCTGAATACAATTGTTTGTATTCATTGATAAAATTTCAAACCTTTACCTAAATTTAACTCATAAAAATTTACATAAAAAATAATTGTTTACTAATTTTGTTTCTTTATAAATTTTAGTTCTTTTATTGGCCATCTCTGGTGCTATGCGCTACCAGTCATAATAGTATTTTTTTCTTTGACAGCAAAGGAAATTATAAGCGATTAGCAGTCCATATATTATATAGTCAAAGTAATATACATTAGCTGAGTTTTTTTATTCCTACTCTGTACTACTCGATATAAAAGGAATAAAAAACGATGTAGTGCAAGGGGAAAATATGATTTAGAATTGATTGAAAAAAATTTGCCCACTTTGTTGATATTTTTTAAAAATCAAATTTTCAATATTTAAATATACGAAATGAAGTATCTTCTTGTCAAATTTATAGTTGCCATATTAAAATTTAATAATTTCACATATTAATTTCCCTTTACTCTACATGTTGTACTGGATAATTATGTAGAGTAAGCTACAACAACAACCATACAGATACTCTACTCTTATAGTACAGAGTAGGAATAAAAAAACTCAGCTATTATGACATTAAAAACTTTAATTTTAATTTTGAAATTAAAAACTTTAATTTTAATTTTTCGGATACATATTTAAGTTTTTTAATACGTATGATAATGTAGTTGTTCGATCGTTTTCTAGAATACTCCAATTTTGTGAAAGTGAAACGCAAAATGAAGGGAATCTCAAATACGAAGTTTTCCAGAATAAGCAAGAATATTTTTTCGATGAAGTTGTAATTCGATGAACTCGTTGGTTACCATAAATTGTTGCCACTAAGTACATATACCATTTTCAAAGTTATTCGATTTATCTATTGAATTAAAAAAAAATGATGTTCGATATTAAATATGCAACTTCTACACATTTAAAGTGTTTTCATATTTGTCGAAATAAAGCTTTTTGCCTCCACAATGTTATAACATATCATAATTTGTAAAGTTTTTTCCAACCACCCACCCGAATATATGTATTGTTTTTTAACTTTTCAATTACATAAATAAATTTTATTATAAACAATTATTAATTTTTTGTGAAGTAAGACAAATATATGTAAAACAAGAATAGCGAAATAATATTTTAGCTATTCAATCTGCAATATTTGTCAAGTTAATTTTTTGAGGTTAATGTATATTTTTTTTTGTTCCATTAAATTGAAAATCAATCAATCATAATATAGTCTCGCAGCAAATTTACTTGTATATAGTTGTTTTGATACTGTGGTTTTTTTTTGTCAAAATACAATATAATTTTTTTTAGTTAATTTTTGTTAGTATAGTTTTTCAAGCTTTCAGCTAAGTATTTACTTAGTACGCAGTTCGGAAAATATACGATTTTATATAGAAAATTTTACTAGGGACAAAATTTTTTCCTTAGTTTTTACTTGGTCATATTCACATAGTATACTCAGTTCAAAAAAAATTTCGAAATAAAATTTAAGAAATTTTCAAAACTAGATAGCGCTACTATAAATGAATTTGTACCCAAGTTTTAAATGCTCGCCACAATTAAAAATCCAGGGTATGAATCATAAGAACACGACACGATTGATTAAAGTGTCGTGAAAAATTACGACAGACGATAGTCGTAATTTGTTTTTACGATCATATGTGGCGATTGTAATTCTATCGTTTTTTATTGGTATAAATTTAAATTTATATATGAAATGAGTGGCTGTCACTTTTTATTGAAAAAATTTTAATTTTAGATTAAAGTAACTTTTTTATTTTATAATTTTATAAAATAATTTTCAAACATTATAAAAAAACTACTTTTTTATATTTACACGATTGCTAAGATAATATCTTGTAAATTTGATAGATAAAACGATATACATTTTTTTCATATGATACTAAATTAAATGGTATAAAAGTTTTTTACACGATACGACATTATAATTTTGACAGCATGTGACGATTGTCGTCTCCTGTCAACGAATTAGAATATATGGAAGGAGTAGAAGTAATAAAAATTGAAGCCAGCCTGGATATAGTAGTCTCTTTCTTTTCACCACCGAGCTGTCAAAATTAATAAATCACAAATAAGAGCCGAACTAGGTTTTTTTTAATTCGGGCAGCAATTTTTAAGGAGATAAAATATATTTTTTTTGAAAAATACATGTAAATATCATCCTAAGGAATATTTTAGGTCGCAACGATAATTATACAAATGGAAAGTAAAATAGAGTAATTTTGTTTAGCTAGTTAATATATTTAATTTATATTGACTCTTAAAATTAAAAAAATAAGCCAACCCTGTAAATCTAAAATCAGCTGTTATAATATTTTTCATATTATTAATTTGACAGTTCGGTGGTGAAAAGAAAGAAAACTATCGAAATCGTGGCTTCATAAACAAATTTTTCAATAAATTAAAATGTTAATGTTAAAACATTTATGCTCCTTCCTTCCATATATTTCTTATGCGTAGTCTCCTGAGTAAAAAGTTACATAAGGTAGTAAAATTTAAAATTTATTAGAAATATTTTTACAAAACTTATTTTGAAATATTTTTTTTATAATAATTATGATCAGCTGATTTTGAATTTTATAAAAACTGGTTGTTTCGAGACCAAACAGGGGTTTTCGGACAAAATTTTTTTATACAGATTTTTAATATGATATTGGATCACAATTTTGCTAGCTTGTTTTTTTGAAGTGAATACTTAACTTTAATCGCAACGCAATAAAAAAAAATTAATATATATGACATCTATGTAATACTGTAAATATTTATTGGAGAAATTTGTATTCAGGTAGTTCTATTCTACTAGTTGATCAGAAACACAAAAATCAAATAATTTAGATTAATAGGAAAAATTTATGTAGGTACATACATATGTATATATTTATTGCAAGAAGTATATTTTTTACCTTTTATGTTAAAATTTTGTAATTTACCAGTTTTCGATTTTGATAATACAGGTTTTGCACTAAAATTTAACCTTAATACAGGTTTTGCACTCCAAATTTAACCGCAAATCAAATTCAACTTTTTGCAAAATCCAATTAAATACTTTTATGAAGATTATAAATAATCCATTTCAATTAACATCAAATAAATAAATAAATTCAAATTATAAAAATAAATTAGAGATCAGCATTTTTTATTTTCTTTCAAATAAATAAATTAATAAGTAAATAAGTATAAAACAAGCTGCCAATTTGGAAGAGTGCTTCATATACCCTTTTGATCTACCTAGGATTTAGTGAAAACGAAGAATTAAATAAAAATTATGACTTTTACAAAACTCCCAGTGTGGTACAATTTAAAATTACAATCAAGTTTTTATAAATAAGTACATACTCGAATTTGTAATACTATAGCATATATGTATTATGTATATATACTAAATACTCGAAATGTAATATACATATGTTTTTATTCTATAAATTTCGAACTTTTTGCCCCTGTAAAATGAAGAGGGTTGTAAGTATGTGTCTCAATTTTGTATACAAGGTGTAGGTGTGTATTTTTGAGAAAATAATTTCTCATTTTTTTAATGCAGTCCCCCGCTGAGGTGCTGCAGCCTCTTTCATAAACTTACCCCCTCACCCATAATAAAAGGGAAAGGGGTAAAAATTTCGAATGGTTTCGAAAGATACCAATCTATTATACCAAGCTTACAAGATATAAGACCCTATCTGAAATGCGGCTTATTTTATAGTCATTTGAAGTTCCAAATATTCAATTTTCAAAAGCTATATAATAAATTTTGAAATGTAAGATTTCTAACTGATGTAACTTAGAGGGGGTTGCAGGTAGGGAAATAAATTTTTGGCACAAGTTGTAAGATACTATTTTTAAGAAAATAATTTCTCATTTTTTCAATCTAGTCCCCCACTGAGGTGCTGCAGCCTCTTTCATAAACTTACCCCCTCACCCATAATAAAAGGGAAAGGGGTAAAAATTTCAAATGGTTTCGAAAGATACCAATCTATTATACCAAGCTTACAAGATATAAGACCCTATCTGAAATGCGGCTTATTTTATAGTCATTTGAAGTTCCAAATATTCAATTTTCAAAAGCTATATAATAAATTTTGAAATGTAACATTTCTAAGTGATGTAACTTAGAGGAGGTTGCAGGTAGGGAAATAAATTTTTCGCACAAGATGTACAATTGTATATTTAAGAAATTAATTTCTCATTTTTTCAATCTAGTCCCCCACTGAGGTGGTGCAGCCTCTTTCATAAACTTACCCCCTCACCCATAATAAAAGGGAAAGGGGTAAAAAAATTGAATGATTTTGAAAGACACCAACTTCTTATACCTAACTTTAAAAATATAACACACTATCTGTAATGTGACATATCTTTTAACCATTTTAAATATCAAAAATTCAATTTTAATAGTCCCATAAAAATTCTTTCACCTGTAAAATGAAGGGGGTAAAGGTACGAGGCTAATTTTGCAGAATGTGTACCATAGTATATGTAAGAACATAGTTTCTCATTTTTTTAATTCATTTCCCCCCTGAAGGGATATAGCTTTTTTCATACATAAGCCTCCTCACCCACTTAAAGAAGGTGGGGGGTAAATTTTTTATATGAAATCGAAATGCACTTACCTTCTGCATCTATGTTACAAGTAACAATGTTTTATATAAAATCAAACCGGTTTTATAACCATTTCAAATTTCAAAATTTTTGTTTTAATGTTACTATAAAATAGGGGGTGAGGACCTAGGGCTCCAAATTTTTACAAACTTCTTTATATCGCGTCTATACATATATCTGTGAAACAACGTAAAGATCCGCCTATATTTAGGGGTATATTTTTGAAGTGCACAAAATTGTGCATTTTCAACGCTCCGCTAGGGGGTTGCAGGAAAAGTATTCAAAAAAGGATACCATACACATAAATTTCCATCCTTACTTTATATATGTTGCAATTTTTGTCCAAATCGCACGAGTGCTTATACTATTTCTAAGCGTTTAAAAAGGTGTATTTTTACTTTGCGTACGGCGTACGGCGGACACGGATTTTTTTTTTGCTGATTCTGATTCCCTGACATCTAAAACGTCCAGAAAAATCAAAATCTCGAAAAATAATTTTTCGAAATTTAGACCGCGCCAGAAAGCTTCATATATTTTCAATATATGAAGCAAAAACATGATTAGTAATCATATGTAGTGAATCTGTGCTATGAATATGTGAATAATAATTATCATCTACTTAATTCGGAGATTTACTAAACTAAATTCAGAGAATTTACACAATCATCTAATAAATTTCGAGCATAAAATTTGTTGTTAGAAAAAACCTCTTTAATGGTGTTCTTCATTGGCAAATATGGTGGCAGAAATACAAGAGTATATTCTAATTTTGAAACTTTGAATTGATTTTTTAAACAACTGTCAATTCACGTTATAAATATGCATAATCGGATAATCGCTCATACGAGTATCCTCAAAGTTTAAATATTTATACATAATATAAATGTACATCCATATATAAAAAATTATAGTATAGTCTTAACCTTAAATACATATTAATATAAAGGTATACCTAAATTATCTAATTCGAAACCAACGCAAATAAATTTGTATAGATATTGTATTTATATATTGCCCAATAAATAAATATTAACAGAAAATAAAATAAACAGAAACCTCGAATTTATTTGCAATAAATTTGTTTCTTTTTGTAATCAAAAATAATTTAATAAATAATTTTTTGCTAACTTTTGTAAAATTTAACACCGGATAGTATGGATATCTTGTGGACTTTGACTTTTATTTGGATTCAAATTTAAATTGAAAAAGTAAAAATTTTAGAAAAAAAAAATTTTTTGTGGTAATGAAAAATGAAATAAAAGAATTGTGTTGGTAATGATTAATTGAAACGCAGTCTAGTGTAATTTAATATCGATTTTAATTTTTATAATTATTTATGTTTATTGAATTATAAAATTTAGCTATATTATGTTGAGCAGAGCAGAAAATATAATCAATTAATACGAAATATTTATATCATATTAACATTGGTTGTGTAAATAATATAAAATGATGTCATAGTATAGTTTCAAAGAATGTACATACATATGTATAATAATAAAGAAGACGCATGTAGAACGCATGTAGTTATAATATTGGAACCCGCTCTCTCATTATATGCTGTAGCTGTAAAATTTCTTTAAAAAAATGTGTGTCGCTCAAAATAACAAAACTTATTGGGTACATGAATTTACCGCCTTGCACATTGAGGCAATATTAAGTGAATTATCCCTATTTGGCCTTAGTTTCGGTGGCGGCAATTCATGGTCCCAAATTTGTAATATACATATAGTAATAAAAAAGAGATTTCAGGGATGTGCAGTTGCAGGATTGTGCTTAAGTGGACAATTTTTGAAATTCATACATATATTAACGAATTTCATACATATAATAAATAATTTAATTTCTTGTAATGTTATATGCTAAAAATTTAATTAATTAAATATACATACATATATATATATATATATATATATATATATATATATATATATATATATTCTTTGTTCCATCATACTTAGTACGTATTTACTAACATTTTCACAAAAAAAAAAATTTTTTCAAAATTTTTTTTTCGTCATTTCGCTTTGTTCCATGATACTTAGTACGTATATATGTACAATATAATAAAATATAGGTATATACAGTTGCTCACAAAAGTATCCGGCCACTTCTTTTATTCAGTAGAATTAATCTTAGACGTTAAGTTTTTAATATCAGAAAACAAATAATTATTATTTTTTAACATTATTTAGTCTTGTAATTTATAATCCAATCAGAGAAATATCAAAATTAAATATACTTCAGAAAAAATCGACAACCAAACAATTAAGTACATAATTCGGAAATGCAATTTTTCTCGAAAGGCGCACTATTTGGAAACTATTTGGTAACTAAACTTACTTTGGGGAAGTCCCCCGTATGAATACACACTTAGTGGCCGACTTTAGTGTCAATTGTTTTATGAGTTCGAACAGCTATGTAAGTTTTTCTGATAATTAATTCATTTTTCTAATATGTTTTTCTAGTATTATAAAGTGCGTTAGTAAAGGCTTTTTATAGCCAATATTAAAAAAAATACTTAATTGAAAATGAAGTGAAAAACATTAAATATTTTGAACCAAGTAGGGTGGCCGGATACTTTTGTGAGCAACTGTATATGTATATAAATATATATCTGTATACTATACATATATCTATTTCTTATATTTCTCAAATATTTACTATCTATGCACAAAATATTAAAAAAGCATAAATATATCTAAGAATTTATTTCTAAACCGTAAAAAAATTTCAAACTAAGACCTCTCACTAATTCAGGACGTACGTCGATACGCTCATACGACAGCGTCTCCCGAAATAAAACGCCATACATTTAAAAAATTTTGATCGATGATTCTTTTTGTTAAATTTCAAAAATCATTAAAAATTGGAAATTCGAATTGTCGGCGTTCGTACGTCGCGAACGCCGACAATTCGAATTTTCCAGATACAAAATGTACAAAAAATACAAAATGTACGTGCATGAAATGATTTTGACAGACGCTATACGCCGTATGTCCTGAATTAAGTGCCAGCCACAGTGATTTCGATTCGAATGGCACGTTCGAATCGAAAAGAACCGTTCGTTTCGAAAAGAAATTATAGTCACAATGTATTCGTTCCGTTTATATAAAAAAAAATATGTTTAATCTCTATTTTATGTATTAAAATAAATATTTTCTGCATTTATTATACAATACTGGATGCTTCTTAACATTTTCAATAAACTCCCCTATAATAATTCAAAAAATTTAAATTTCAAATGTATAATTTATAGGTTATGTCATTCGGCAAAGTTAAAATATTTTTAACTCTTTTCGAATGAATTCGTTTCTACATGTTCATTGTGACTTGCAATCCGGCATACCATATAAAATATATGGGGCTCACTGTGACTGGCACTTTAGGGAGAGGTCTAAGAAAAAAATGAATTTTCACTGAAAATAAAAAGAGAATTTTTCTTTCAGTTTGAGAATTTTCTTACCTCCTTTTCACAGCCATGGAAAAAAAATAAAAAATTTGGTTACAATATTCACAATCACATGCGACTTCTTTATTATTATACGAGTATATTCTTTAATAGTATGTAGAGAAAGACGATCACTATACTATTACTAATTACTATACTGCATAAAATTATACTTTCGCAGCAATTTGCTTCCTTCAAGATTCGTTATGTGTATGCTGATTTGTTGCTTATTTTTTTTACAATATACAATTATGCCAGCATATATCCACCTAAACATTTTTTGGGGAATCGAGATAATTGGTTTGGATAAAATATTTTTGCTTCATACCCGCCAAACATTGCGTAACGGAAACGTAAAGTTTTCCGAGTCTAATTCCTTCTAAGGTCTTGGAAAATGTTACGTTTTGGCGTAACAGAATTGATACGCAACTGTTACATTCCTTATGTTTACATTTGCTTCATACCCACCAAACATTGCGTAACGGAAACGTAAAGTTTTCCGAGTCTAATTCCTTCCAAGGTCTTGGAAAATGTTACGTTTTGGCGTAACAGAATTGATACGCAACTGTTACATTCCTTATATGAGAAGTGACACTATTTTTCGTTACGATAAGTCCTCGCAAAAGCGTAATGTTTCTGTTTAGGTGTAATGTTTGCGTACTGTTTAAGTGTAATGTTTTCGTGCAGTAATCATTAATTCTAGGTTGTTAAATAATTTTCCTATAAAATCACCTCCTTAAAAAAAACAAACAAATGTAAGATATAAAAATAAAAAAACAAACATTATCAAATATTTAAATAACCGTTGAAAATGTATTGTAAAATATATTGTAAAAAAAGAAATTATAAGAAACAAAACACAGAAATAAATAATAATTTAATAATAATAAAAAAACATGTTTCAAGATTGTTGAAAGTCAGCGCTAACGTTTTTTTGGATGGCGTTAACTGCTGGTATTGTGTTCGCTTACATTAAGTTCCATATTTTGGAACTTTTTCAAGTTAACACTATCGATTAAAGCTGCAATTGTGCGCTGGGAATAAAAAAAAACAAAGTAGCAAAAAATTTTCTAACTGGGAATGGAAAAACAAAGTAGAGAATAATTTTCTAACTTTTCGTTTCGCTGCTGAATCCACTATTATGCAGAGTTTCGTGTTTTAACAGGTGATGATGATAATAACACTTGTTGAACAATTTTCTCCTGTTCAGACCATAAATCTTGAACAAAGTAAATTTCTGACATCGGAAATACTGTCACGTGAATTTATGATGAGCTGTGATCATATTAAAAAATTCATAAAAAACTTTTTTTATTTATAAATTTGTTTTTTGATTTTTTTTTTTTAAATATGAAATAACAAAACAAGCGATGATCTAATTTAGTATGAATAATAATTGCATTGCAATGAAAAATAATAGTTACAGATTTTCTGATGTACTAAGCATAGATAATATATAATAACATAAATGGCTCACTCAAAGGAATTGATTTGAGCGCCTTTATTTAAAATAATCTGTACGAGGAACTAATTTTTTTTATCTGGATGGTTGTTTTTAAATTTTCAATTTTTGAAATTTTAAAATTGTTTCAAAATTTTATACTAAAGGTGATTTTCATTGCAATAACATACTTCGATTTTCATTAGAAAAAACTTGAAGTTGTCGACCAGTACGGGATGCAAAATACATATATATTAGTTGTGAGATAGAGAGATAAGATCATCTTTTAAAAAAAAAAAAAATTGACATTCATATCTTTTTTTGGCAAATAACATCTTTATATAGTACAATTTTGACATTGGCGTCTTCTTATAGCAAAGTATGTCGGCTGAGATACTTTCGTATAAAAAGATATGATTGTCATATGAAAAAGATATGAATGCCAAGCCAAATGAAAAAGATATGAATGCCAAGCCAAATGAAAAAGATATGAATGTCAAAAATTTGAATGATCAAAATGTTTTTTTTTTTTTTGCAAATTAGTGTTTATGTACTTAGTACTTAGTTAAAAAAAAAGTATGATTTTATCATTTTTTACAAACGAGTTGATTTTTATCACGTTGTTGGGTAGGATAATACACTGTCCATAAGTGACATACTCTTGTCATTAGTACATTTCACTAACCACAATGCAAATGTTATTTGACATCAATGTAACATAACGTTATCTATAATTGTTCTCTTATAACGCTAAAATTACTTATTTCTTATTGTACACTCATAAAAATATTTATTCGTCTGAATTGAAAGTCGCGTTTCTCAACAATGAAAAACGCGCCGAGCGCAATTCTTGCATATGGATAATTACCGAGGGTAGTTGTGTATTATAACCATTTGCATTTACTATGGTAATAAAAATAATTTATAAAAAATATGAATAGCGTTAGGCCCAAACGACACTCAAATTAGTAAACAACGTAATTTAAGACAATGCAACACCTGAATAGCGTTAGGCCCAAACGATACTCATATTAATAATCAGTGTAAGTTAAACCATAACAATAATGATATAAATAATACACACATTTGTTGAAAACTAAGTTGTGTAATACTTACATAAAAAAAATTAATATTATATTATAATAATATTATTATATTATTATAATAATAATAATATTATTAATATTTTAATATTATATAAGTATTTAATATTATTATATCCAATAAGAAATAAGTAATTTTAGCGTTATAAGAGAACAATTATAGATAACCAACGTTATGTTACATTGATGTTAAATAACATTTGCATTGTGGTTAGTAATGACAAGAGTATGTCACTTATGGACAGTGTATTATCCTACCCAACAACGTGATAAAAATCAACTCGTTTGTAAAAAATGAATATTCTTATGCGTGTATTTATAACTCTTTTGCCCATTTAAATTAGGCAACATATAATAATTCATGTCGTCGATTACCCTGCGGTGCAGGGTAATCGACGACATGATTTCCTTTGGAGTAATAATAACAAAGAAACTAATTAACTATAATAGCGTTTACCATAATCACATTCTTGCAATTCCGCGACCATAATCGCATTCTTGCAATTTTTCACTATCAATTATTATATTATTATTATAATATAATAATATTATTATATTTTGGATATTAACATTTGTTGAAAACTAAGTTGTGTAATACTGACATAAAATAAATTAATATTATATTATTTTTAATTTATTTTATGTAAGTATTAAACAACTTAGTTTTCAACAAATGTGTGTATTATTTATATTGTTGCATTATCTTACATATCTTACATTATAATAACCTAAACTGCTAGAATTGTCAATTATAATATAACCAATATCATTTTTCATTAAAAATTAAATTAATTAAAATGTAATACGAATAAATTTAAAATTAAATTTATAACTAATAAGGATAATGTTCATACACAGAAATTGCTTAATTCACAATTCCCACATTTTAAAATAAAATGTAATACGAATAAATTTAAAATTAAAATTAAAACTAATAAAGATAATGTTCATACACAGAAATTACTTAATTGACAATTCCCACATTCTAGAATCTAAGCAAAATCAAAGCTGTAATTCTGAAGTACATAAATTTATTTTTTAAGTTCAGTTTTTAAGAAGCTTTTGTACGGATAACAATCAATAAAATTCGCTCCAATAAACGTAATTAATATTGTTTTACTTTTTATAAGATTAAAGAAATAAATAATATGACTGGCGCAGTCGGTCTAAACCATAATTAGTTTTCGTTGTTATAAAAAGATTGTAAATTTTTAACAATTTTTAAGTGAATTCGTTCTGTTAAGAAATAGACAATTCTAAATAATCAAATAAATAAATTAATTGTTAATCAATGTTGAAACGAACTTAAATTAATAAAAGTTATTGTGTAGCAATAAAAAAAAAAGCTGCCAATTTGGAAGAGTGCTTCATATACCCTTTTGATCTACCTAGGATTTAGTGAAATCGAAGAATTAATAAAAATTATGATTTTTACAAAACCCCCAAAGTTGTACAATTTAAAATTACAATCAAGTTTTTATAAATAAATACTCGAAATGTAATATACATATGTTTTTATTCTATAAATTTCGAAATTTTTGCCCTTGTAAAATGAAGAGGGTTGAAGGTACGTGTCTCAATTTTGCATACAAGGTGTAGGTGTGTATTTTTGAGAAAATAATTTCTCATTTTTTCAATCCAGTCCCCCGCCGAGGTGTTGCAGCCTGTTTAATAGATATACCCCCTCACCCATATGAAAAGGGAAACGGGTGAAAATTTTGAATGATTTCGAACGACACCAACCTATTATACCTAACTTACAAGATATAGGACCCTATCTGAAATGCGGCTTATTTTATAGTCATTTTAAGTTCCAAATATTCAATTTTCATAAACAATATAATAAATTTTGAAATGTAACATTTCTAAGTGATGTAGCTTAGAGAGGGTTGCAGGTAGGGAAATAAATTTTTGGCACAAGTTGTAAGATAGTATTTTTAAGAAAATAATTTCTCATTTTTTCAATCCAGTCCCCCGCTGAGGTGCTGCAGCCTCTTTCATAAAATTACCCCCTCACCCATAATAAAAGGGAAAGGGGTAAAATTTTTGAATGGTTTCGAAAGATACCAATCTATTATACCAAACCTACAAGATATAACACCCTATCTGAAATGCGGCTCATTTTATAGTCATTTTAAGTTCCAAAAATTCAATTTCATAAACAATATAATAAATTTTGAAATGTAACATTTCTAAGTGATGTAGCTTAGAGGGGGTTGCAGGTAGGGAAATAAATTTTTGGCACAAGTTGTAAGATAGTATTTTTAAGAAAACAATTTCTCATTTTTTCAATCCAGTCCCCCGCTGCGGTGCTGCAGCCTCTTTCATAAAATTACCCCCTCACCCATAATAAAAGGGAAAGGGGTAAATTTTTTGAATGGTTTCGAAAGATACCAATCTATTATACCAAACCTACAAGATATAAGACCCTATCTGAAATGCGGCTTATTTTATAGTCATTTTAAATACCAAAAATTCAATTTTAGTAGTCCCATAAAAATTCTTTCACCTGTAAAATCCAGGGGGGTAAAGGTACGAAGCTGATTTTTATGCACAATATGTAACATAGTATATTTAAGAATATAGTTTCTCATTTTTTCAATTAATTTCCCCGCTCAAGGTATGTAGCTTATTTCATACATAAGCCCCCTCACCTACTTAAAGAAGGTGGGGGGTAAATTTTTTATATGAAATCGAAATGCACTTACCTGCTGCATCTATGTTAGAAGTAACAATGTTTTATATAAAATCAAACCGGTTTTATAGGCATTTCAAATTTCAAAATTTTTGTTTTAATATTACTATAAAATAGGGGGGCGAGGACCTAGGGCTCCAAATTTTTACAATCTTCTTTATATGGCGTCTATACATATATCTGTGAAACAATGTAAAGATCCGACTATATTTAGGGGTATTTTTTTGAAGTGCACAAAATTGTGCATTTTCAACGCTCCGCTAGGGGAGGTTGCAGGGAAACGATTTAAAAAAGGATACCATACACATAAATTTCCATCCTTACTTTATATGTGTTGCAATTTTTGTACAAATCGCACGAGTGCTTATACTATTTCTAAGCGTTTAAAAAACTGTATTTTTACTTTGCGTACGGCGTACGGCGGACACGGATTTTTTTTTTGCTGATTCTGATTCCCTGACATCTAAAACGTCCAGAAAAATCAAAATCTCGAAAAAAAAATTTTCGAAATTTAGACCGCGCCACAAAGCTTCATATATTTTCAATATATGAAGCAAAAAAGGTTATTCTTAAAAAACTCAAATAAAAGTTATTAATATAAATCTAAAGTGAGATGAATTTTTATAAAAAATTTTCCTTTCAAAAAACAAAAAAAAAAGAGGAAAAACAAAATTTTTATTAGTACAAATCAGCATCAATCAACTATCATCGAACATCAACTATCATCTATCAGAAACGCAACTTTTTCACTCCTACAATTATAAGAACATCAAAGGTACTCCAAACAAAATCTTTTTTGTCAAATATTTTGAATATATAAAATTATAGAACATATATATATATATAAAACAAGAAAAAAAAATATACATAAAAAATGAAATATTTAATTGATAACAATAATATTAATCAAGTGTTATAAAATAAAATAAGTTTTATTAAGTATCTTATAAATTTATTTGAATTATACAAAATTTATTAAATTTATTTGAATTATACAAAATTTATTAAATATCTTATAAAGTTGTTGCATATAAATTTATAATTATAATTAAAAATGCCAAATACAAGTAATGAATCTATACTTGCAACTGCAAACAGTTGCTAATATTGTCCCATTTAGTGGCGATAAAAATCATTTGTCTAATTTTATAGACAGAATTGAAGCATTGATCCCCTTAATTGAAAATTTAAATAATATTGAAGAGAAAAAAATAATGTTAGGGTATCTACAAGATAGAATTGTGGGTGACGCACGGAATAGTTTATTAACAAGTGGACGAACAGAAACTTGGACGGATCTAAAAAAAAATTTTAATATCTTGTCACGGTGAAAAAATTCCAACATCAAAATTAATAGATTACATTACGATAGCTCGTTGTAACTCTACAGTCGAAGAATTTTATAAAAAACTTAATAATCTGTTATGTAGACTAAATAATGCATATTTACTAAAAGGAACTTTATTGAAAGAACAAATCCAAAGTATTAATAGAATAACATTGGACGTATTTAAAGAAAATATACCCGAACCTGTTCGCGGAATCATTATAAACAGAGATCCAAAAACCATGACTGAAGCTTACGAAATCACAGCTTCTAATGGCTATTTAAAATTAACAGGTCTTCAAATGAAGAATCAATTATACAAAAACTCTAATTATGAAAAATTTAATAGAAATAATTATAATAATAAATCGCAAAATGTCAATCATACTAATAGAAATAATAATTACAATACTAATTATAATAATGAAAATAATTCTTATGTTCTTAATAATAATTATACTAATCAAAATCAGAGAAACTCTGTGCAGAACACTCAAACTCGACGAACAAATAATTTCAATAACCATAATAACAATAGCAGTTCAAATCATAGAACTTATAATAATCAAAATAACAATAACAATTCTAACCCTAGAAATTTCGCTCGAAGCAGACAAACCCAACGCACAAATTATTCTGCTAATCAAAACAGCGAGCAACATAATAACAATGTAATAGAACCGATGGACGTTTCAGTAAATGCTGAAATCCCTGAACAGCATAATTTTCACCAGGAAACACTAAACAATTACCCTATATATAATAATTAATACTAAAATAAAAAAATTAAAATTCATAATAGACAGTGGTGCAGAATTTAGTATTATAAATAAATATATATGTCATCCAAAGTGGAAAATAAATTCTCTACCACAACCATTAAAAGTATTAAATAGGATAATTCAATCAAAGTCAAATGTCGTATTCCATTATTCGAAATTTTTAACGAACAAAAACAAGTTGAATTTATAGAATATAATTTTCATGAGCAATTCGATGGTATAATTGGTAACAATATACTAGTACCACTAAATTCAATCATTGATTATGAGCAACGACTTCTTATAACACCTAAGGCAAAAATACCTTTCTTTTTAAATAATTACGAAGAATATTGTTATCACAATTCTTACTTAAACGAGGTTATAGATGTCAATAATAAAATTAATAATTCCATTCCCCATCCGCCAGAAATAAATTTCGCAGAACACCTACAAACAGAAGACATGAACAAAATAAACCAAATTCTAACTAGTTTCAAGGACGTATTTTATTACGAAAATAATAATTTAACTTCTACATACAAAATAAAACATAGAATTATAACAAAAAAACAAAAATCCAATTTATTCTAAAAGCTATCGATACCCAGAAATCCATAGGGAAGAGGTAGATCGACAAATAAAAGAAATGCTTAATCAAGGCATAATAACTAATAGTACATCTCCTTATAATGCCCCAATTTGGGTTGTACCCAAAAAATTAGATAATTCTAATAAGCAAAAATGGAGAATAGTTATAGATTATCGAAAACTTAACGATAATACAATTGATGACAAATTTCCTTTACCGAATATAGATGAATTATTCGACAAACTGGCAAAATGTCAATATTTCACCACAATCGATCTGGCGAAAGGATTTCATCAGATTGAAGTTCATCCAGATGACAGATTTAAAACAGCCTTTTCGACAGCTAATGGTCATTACGAGTTTACTCGAATGCCTTTCGGTCTCAAGAATGCACCATCAACATTTCAACGATTAATAAATAACGTTTTAGAAGATTATATAAATAAAATATGCGTCGTTTATTTGGACGATATTTTAATATTTTCAACTTCATTAGAAGAACACCTTTTTTCTATAAAGAAAATTCTTCAAAGACTAAGAGAAAATAATTTAAAAATCCAGGTTAATAAATGTGGCTTTGCAAAAAACTCGACAAATTACTTAGGACATGTAATTACAAATGGCGGTATTAAACCAGACCAAAAGAAAGTAGCATGTATCCAAAAAATGCCTTTACCAACCACGCAAAAAGAAATTAAATCATTTTTAGGCATAAGTGGCTACTACAGAAAATTTATAAAAGATTATTCCAAAGTAGCATATCCAATGGTGAAATATTTGAAAAAAAACTCTAAGATTAATAAAAATGATAAAGAATTCATTAATTCATTTAATAAAATAAAAATTTTACTAACATCTGACCCAATTTTAATAAATCCTGACTTCAGTAAAAAGTTTACGTTAACTACGGATGCTTCTAACTACGCAATAGGCGCAGTATTAAGCCAAAGTAATCATCCAATATGCTTTGCATCTCGTACATTGAATGAACACGAAAAAAAATATTCAACAATAGAAAAAGAGCTTTGGCTATCGTATGGTCAGTTAAATATTTTCACACTTATCTTTATGGTAGAGAATTTCTAATTCAAACCGATCACAAACCTCTTGTGTGGTTGAACAGTTTAAAAGAGCCAAATATGAAATTACAGCGCTGGAAAATAAAGCTAAATGAGTACAATTTTACCATGAATTATTTGAAAGGCAAAGACAATTATGTAGCAAACGGATTAAGCCGTTTTCCATATTCTAATTCAGGAAACAATGAATATGATAAAAATGAAAAAAATTTACTAAATATTTTTAATGAATACGATATTAGTTGTGTTTTTTTCAAACGGGGCTTGTTTCAAGGTTTTCATTTTTATATGAAAAACAATAACAACATAACCCACATATTTATCTGGTTCAAGGTTTTGAAACCCGAATAGATTTAATGTGGAAATTTACAAACAGATGGCGGTGCACACAAAATTAGAGAAAAAATCTTTTTTTAGTGATTTATTTTTTAAAAATTACTGTAAAAATATAAAAAAATTTAAAAATATATGTTGCTAAGATGTTATTAGCTTTTTTTAAAACTATTCATATATACGAATAAAAAAATTATCATATCTACATAGAATTAAAATGATGACAAACCGGTCCCACCTGTTCAAATTTTTGAAACCCGAATAAATGATCCTTATCTTTTTTTTCAAACCTTGACCCTGACCCGTTTGAAAAAAACACAGCTATTAATAATAACCAAATTTGTCATGAGGACAAAAATATAAATAAAAATAATAATGATGATAATAATGAAATAATGTCAACCAGTGCGACAATACATAGCGCCCATGAAGACGATTCTCACTATATTAGAATAACAGAAAAAGCAATTAATATCTATAAAAACCAAATTTATATTTATTCTAATGACAAAGAAAAATGTATAACCAAAATTATCAATAAAAAATGTCAAAATATTATTCATGTAACTAAGGATAGTAATTTATTAGAATTAATGAAACGATTTATTATTGATAAAGGCCTAATGTGTGTATATTGCAATGACATGACATTGTACATTCAATTCCAAAACCTTTACATTGAAAATTTCGGTAATAACAAACTTTTAAAAATGCTAAAATCTAGCAATAAATTAATTGATATATCTGATAAAGATAAAATGATAACTATTATAACAGAAACACATCTAAAATCCAATCATAGAGGTATATCGGAAACATTTGCTGAATTGAAAACTCTTTACTATTATCCCAAAATGTTACAATTAATTCATAAATTTATCAATAACTGCGATGTTTGTAATTTAGCTCAACATGACAGACATCCTACCAGATTCTTATTCGAACACACAGAAACCCCAAAATATTTTAATCACATTGTACATATGGACATTTGGTTTCCATATAGAAAAATTATGTATCTAACTATGATAGACAAATTTTCGAAACACGCAACAATCCACAAATTGGAAGATTGAACGTGGATATCGATTCTGAAAGGAATTAAGGAAAGAATAATTTACTTAGGTAAAATGGACAAATTAATATCGGATAATGAAAAAGGTATCATACATAATTCAGTTGAACAATTACTAAAAGAAAACGATATAAAATTTCACGCAACAACAGCAGGTCATAAAACAGGTAACTCCGATGTCGAAAGATTACACGGTACTCTAAATGAGCACTTAAGAATATTAGAAGTTGATAAAGAAAATAATGATCTAGATTCTAGATGAACTAGATGATAAAATAATTAAAATTATAACAATTTATAATTCAACAATTCATTCTACAACTAACATAAAACCAATTGATTTTAAGAATGTTTTTTTAGAAATTATGTTTATGTATTATACATTTTTATCAGCTTTAAAATTATTTATATGTAACAGCAATTGTTTTTCGAAATTTGCATCCTTTAATTGGCAAAATTGGAAGTGATTGCTTAGATTAAAAACAATTTCAGTTATATAATTTAATCATTATTGTTTTTAATTTTATAATTTAAATTACAATTTGCAACTATTTCATGCTGTATGTTGACTTTCGTGTACAACAGTGCATTTTAAAGCTTTAAAAATATTATTTATTGAATTCAACACAGCTCTACCGAGCAGCGGTTCTGTTGAAAGGCTGTTTAGCATGTTTGAAATTCATTTTTAGCATGTTAGAAAGGCTGTTTGGCAATCACCCCCAATTTTGCCAATTAAAGGATGCAAATTTCGAAAAACAATTGCTGTTACATATAAATAATTTTAAAGCTGATAAAAATGTATAATACATAAACATAATTTCTAAAAAAAAACATTCTTTTTACAGTACATATATGCTTATACATAAAAATATAAAAAAATATATAGAAATATATAAAAATATATTATATTAAAAATGTTTTCGAATCAACAATTGAGCGGACTCAAACTTTGATCCGACTCAGATATTGAGCGGAATCAAATTTTGATCGGAATCAAATTTTGAGCGGAATCAAGTTTTGATCGAAATAAAATTTTGAGCGACTCAAATTTTGATCGGAATCACTGAAGACAAAAAAATGATAAAATCAAAATTTGATTCCCCTCAAAATTTGAGTTTGAGCGCGATTTGATTCGAAAATTGATTTTTTACAACCCTGATTAACAGACATATCGAAAAACTGAAAGATATTATTGTATTAAGCAGACTAGACATTTTAGCTCATGACATTTTTACAGATGAAGAAATCGCTGCTTACAACATTACAATGGACATAATACCTTATATTAAGAATAGTATAATAATTAAAGATAATATTATTATTTTTGTTTTATCCTTACCAAAACTCACAACTGAAAAATATTTCAATGCTTTAGTTCTACCGTTTCCAAACAATAAACAAGAAGAATTAGACATAGATTTACAAAATATTATAGTAAAAAAACAAGAAGTATACGAATATACTGATCAACCAATAAAAAAAACAAATTTAAAAAATCATAGAAATAAATGCATAAAAAATATACTTAAAGAAAACCGCACTTGTTTTTATAGAATAAATTACTTGGAATCTGTCACTTTAATAAAAGAAAATATTTTTGTAACTAAAAACTTTCCAATTACTACAATTTCACAAGATTGTATAGATCATGAAATTATAATTATAGGAAATAATAGCCCTGTTTTATTGTAGACGGGTATATTGTACAGCAAATTTTTAGATTGAAAACAACAATAATTTGTTGGCAAAAAAATGAGAATTACAGTAGTTATTTATATATTGCAAATGAATTGTAATTGATAAATAGTTAATAATATGACATGTAGATGACTCTGTTGTCAATATTCTGTTTCATTTAATTTTATTTCATTTATTTCAAATACATTGGACCAAAAAGGCATAGCCTATGTTTTTTTTTTACATTAAAAAATGGCAATTTATTAAAGAAAAAATGATTAAATATTAAAAAATTAAAATTATCAGCTGATAAATTCAATTGTGATTGAAATAAAAAAAATTGTCGCCTTATTTTCAGTGAATCGTTTTTTTGCAAAAATTTTGCAATACATTATACCCGTCTACAAAAAAACAGGGCTAATATTATCAAATTTAATAATTGTAAAATAATAATTAAAGATACAAAATTTAGTAACGAAATAAAAGAATATAAAGATAATGTAATAATACCATTACTAACTAGATACACTGAACAAAAATACATAAAAAATTTTACTTTAGAAAGCTTGCATTTGAATACAATAAAAAATAGAGAAACTATTAACTATATAGAATTCAAAAGTAATACTTTAAATTATATTTCTTTAAGTACAGTAATTTTTATAATTATTTTAATAACGTTTATAATTATATTTAAGTCATGTAATAAACAAAACAAAATAAATGTAGTTACACATGTTGATATAAATAAAGAAAAAGAAGAAGATGAAAACACCGATCCCTTTTCCAATTAAATTAATTTTTGGAGGACCAAAAATATTTAAATGGGAAAGATGTTGCATTATCTTACATATCTTACATTATAATAACCTAAACTGCTAGAATTGTCAATTATAATATGATAAGGTTTCCCTTACTATTGCTAACAGTGGCTTAAACTCAACGGGAAAGTACATTGATGTGCTATTATTTGCTTGTTTATTACTTTTTAGTTGAATATTTCTTTCAGGGAAAGTATTTTTAAAAAACTTTTTTTAATTATATTTTTTATTAAATAAAAAGGGCGACAAATAATAAATTATAATAAATTTAAAGTGAAAATAATAATAACTAAAATAATAATATCAATCACTTAATAATAAGTGAAAATTTAAAGTGAACTTAGAATGTAATTGTTCGTATAAATTTATTTTACTTTATTTTTAGGATACATTTTAAAAAGCTGCCAAGTTGGAAGAGTGCTTCATATCCCCTTTTAGATAAAACTAGGATTTAATAAAAATAAAGAATTAAGTAAAAGTTATAATGGATCAAAGGTTATAATGGATCCTATAATGGAAAGTTATAATGGATCAGAAGGAGATATGAAGCACTCTTCCAACTTGGCAGCTTTTTCATTTGTATATGAATTTGTAGACTGAGTTTAAGTTACCAATGAAAAAAACAAATTAACATTGTTATATTAATTTTTAAATTTTGGAAATACTAGAGCAGAAAAGGTTGGGATTTTGCAAAAGACTTTCCTCTATATTTCAAAGCTAATATCTAATCTAAGACCAGTGCGAAAAATTTGAATTTCACAAACATAATACGGTATATAAAAATAAAAGTTATAATTTTTTCAAAACTTCCAATGTTGTACAATTTGAAGTTTTTATCTGGTTTCAATAAATAAATACTTGAAACTGTATATGCAATATGTATAATATTAATTTTTAAATTGTTGAAATTGTTACCCCTGTGAAATCAAGAAGGTTGAAGGTATGTGTCTTGTTTTGTATACAAGATGTGGAATAGTATCATCAAGAAACTAATTTTTAATTATTTTTATAGTCTCCCGCATAGGGAATATTGCTTATTTCATTAATACACCCCCTCTTTTACTTTAATGAGATGGTGGTTTATAATTTTCAGTTATTTCGAAAGGATTGAAATTATGGTACATGGAAGTTAGAAAGTTGTACATAAAATCTGGTCCATTTTATAGCCATTTTGAATTTCAAAAATTTAACTTTGAAAATATCGAAAGTCAAATACAACTAACATAAAGACGGTTGAGGGGATGGGGCTTTTTCATATAAGGTGTAAAATTTCATTGTTAAAACAGCATTTTTCCATTTTTTTTAAATTAGCGCCCCGCGGAAGGCATGGTGCTTGTTTCCTAAATATACCTCCTCCTCCACCCAAAAAGAGCAGCAGGTTAAAATTTGGAGTGATGGAGTACCCACGAACCTAGTGAACCCAATTTATAAGTTTCAAGTTAATATCTAAACTGTGGCTTATTTTATAGTCATTTTAAGTTCCAAAAATTAAATTTTCATAAATTCTGTAATAAATTTTGTAATATAATATTTCTTAGAGATGAAGAATAGAGGGGGTTGCAGGTACGGAAACAAGGTGCAAAATAGTATTTAAAAAACACTAATTTCTTAGTTTTTTAATCGAGTCCCCCGAGGAGGTGTTGCCTCTTGTTTTATAAATATACTTCCTCAGCTATGTGAAAGGAGAAAGGGGTGAAAATTTTGAATGATTGCGAAAGGTACTAATCTATTATACCTAACTTACAAGATACAAGGCCCTATCTTAAATGCGACATATCTTATGACCATTTTTAATACAAAAAACACAATTTTAATAGCCCTTTTGAAAGTCTTTCACTTTAAAGTGAAGGTGGGGTAGAGGTATGGGGCTAATTTTTATGGAAAAGGTGTAAAATAGTATATTTAAGAAACTCATTTCTCACTTCTTTAATAAATATCCCCGCTGAGGGGTTGTAACTTGTTTCATATTTAAGCCCTTCATCCTCTTAAAAAATTCGGGGGGTCATTTTTTTGAATATGGAATGGAAAGGCACTTACCTGTTGTACCTATTTTAGAAGTTATCGTAAAATCTTACTGGTTTCATAGGCATATCAATTTACAAAAATGTAGCTTTAATATTACCATAAAATAAGGGGGCGGGGACCCAGGGCTCTAAATTTTTGTTATGTTCTTTGTATGATGTCTATTCATAAGCCTGTGAAACAGAGTAAAGATCCGACTATATTTAGGTTTGTTTTTTAACGTGCACAAAAATTGTGCATTTTTAACGCTCCATGAAGGGGGTTTGCAGGGATATCATTCTGAAAAGGATATCATAAACATAAAATTCCATCCTTTACTTACGTTTCTGCAAATTTTTTATTGAATTGAATATGTTTTAGAACTATTTCTAATTGATTAAAAAAGTCTATTTTTGCTTTGCGTATACGGCGTACGACGGTAAGATAACTATTTAAATTTACTGCCAGTTTTTAAAAAAATTCATAAAATTTTCAAATACAAAAATACATTTTTCAATTCAAATACATATATACATATGCATATATTAAAAATATTTATTTGTATATAATGCAAGTATATTGCAGAAACACCTAAATGAAAATGATTATAATATGAAAAATTCTATACAGATTCAAATATATGATAATTTTTGAATATTTGTTCGAAGGATAAAATTTAAATGTTTCATTTTTGTATTCGCATATACTCTATAGAGTCAGTATTAATTCGAAAAAAATGTATATATATATTATTATGGCTTTATATACCTACTAGATAAAAAAAATCGGTATATAATATATATATATATATCTCACTATATATATTTGTATTCATATATTAAAAATTATAAAAAAAGATAAAAATTATCATATATATATTTTTCATATTTCATAATTGATAATAATATATGTAAACATAGAATATATACATATATAATATATATATATATATTGTATGTAAAACTACTATTTACTTCCAGTTTTAAAAAAAAATCATCTAATTTTCAAGTACGAAAAATCACTTTTATATGGAATTGTTAAATAACAACCACTCAAATCTGGTTGTTAAATACCAAGTGTCAATAAAGAAATTTAACAGCTTAACAATTATCTTAAAAATTTCTGAATAGCAATTTTAACAAGCCGTGGTGAATTTTTATCAATAATGTGAATTTTTTCATACAAAATTTTGACATTGTGAATTTTTATAATATACCAACTTGTTAAATAACAATGACAGTTCATACTGAAGGAATTGTCATTTTCTTAACAATTTGTGAATAGCTATTTTCAATTTTGCTTGTTAAATAACGACTTAAGAGCTTAACAAGATAACAAGTCGGTTTATGAATAAGGCTATAAATTAAATATAGAGAAAGTTTGATCTTGACAACGAAAAATTAAAAAAAAAATTTATAAAACGAAAGATTCGTAATAATTCAAAACTTTTTCTTGTTTCTCTATGTTGAAAGATAATCATTGACTCACTCAAACTTAATCTAATTATAGTACATATTATTTTTCCACCAAACTAACTTATACCTGACTTATACTAACTTAGTGGTGCATAATGCTAAATAGTTCATTTAAAGTAAAAGTTTCATTTATAAAAAAATAAAAAAAATTGAATTATAATTTTTTATATAAAAGAACCAAATAAAATATTTTAATTTGGTTGTAAATCAAACGAACTATGAACTAATTTTTTTCCTAAAAAAATAATTATGTTCTTACTTGTTTAAAGTTTTAATATAAAATTGCCACCGATCTGAAATCATCCAACCTAGAAATAAAATATTATATAGAGTTTTATGGATAGATATACCACAATCAAAACCTCTAAAAATTAGTTACAGTTCAGAGAATTATATTTATTGTAGATATATAAATATTTTGTAAATATTAAATATTTTTCTTAATGTTCTTGGTAATTTTAACAATAAAACTAATGTTTTGTTAAACCAATTAAGTGATGAAGAGAAGGGAAAATGATTTCTATAGTGTAGTTGTAAGTAGTGTATAGGTGTCTTTTTTTGTTATATATATAATATATGTATATATATATAACAGATTAAATCTATAAAAATACATTATACAAGTAAAGTAATACATATATTTACTTGCTTGAGAAAATTGTTATTAATTTATAGTTTGTTTAGAGCGGCGAAAATTCTTTAGTAAATAAACTAACTATCCAAAATTATGTACCGAAATGAAAAAATTATATATGTATATATATATATACGTATATAAATTATATATGTATATAATAGATATATAAATATAATATAATATACTGTATATATGTATAATACATATAACATATAATGTATATATGTACATAACATAATCCTTGAATAGATATTATTAAGCTGATGTTTACGAAAATATTTGTTGGAAAAAGGGCATACATATCTATATCCTTCGAAATTATACATTTAGAGGGGAGAAATTTGTAAATATGTAGGTATACAAGGAAATGTATAGGTAAACAATAAGATTATATTTATATTATACATGCATATAAATTGTAAAATAAATTAAATAGATTTAGAATGTCTATAAGAAAAATTATATAAACAAGTATTTATCAATAAATGTCTCACAACTGCGGAGTAGTTTCACAATCACAAAGGCTTTTTTCGTAAATACTACTTATATTATGCACATTTTTTATTATCTTATTTACAAATGATTTAATTATCAAATTCGGTGAACATTCAACATGTTAACTCAAAAGTTTTGCTTGTCTTACTGCCAAAAGCAAGCGGCAAAAGCAAACGAATTATGGAAAATGTCTGTATACCTTTCGTACACGTGCTTTCCTTTCATTTTTCGTGAAGATTCACCAAGTTAAATTATATTTTTAAAAAATATTATAATTACATATATGTTACGCTCTCTAGCGCCATAAATTAAATTTATATATTAAATGTGATTCTGGTTGAACTATTTACTAACTTTCAGATGCGGTGGGGCCTATTTATTATTCGAAATCACATTATCAAAATTAACATTTATGATATTTTTGCTATTTAGGAATATTTACATATTTAGGAATATTTACAGTTACAGGCATCGTATTTAACTGTAAAATACCTTTCCAACAAAAACTTAAATTTTAGTGCACATTTACTATATGAAATTGCAATTTTATCGGAAAAAGGTGCTTTCCCAAAATACGAATAGCGCCTCCTACCAGCAAAATTTTAACTTTCTATCGATTTCATATGTTTCTCAATAAATTAATATATATATGTACATTAACTGTTTCAAAAAACTGTTTTTAATTGTTTACATCGGACGGACGGACAGACAGTCGGATAGACAGACAGAAAGTTTAACATAAGGGATTTTTTTTATAGAAAAAAAAACCCTAAAAAGGATAAACATATAAAAAATTCGATTTATGTATATTAGAGGATTAGAGCAATATCAGATTTTAAGATTTTATTGTACAATTAATTATATGATCTTTTGGGAGTTTTGTAAAATTAAAATTGTAAGAAATCGAGTCTTGGATTGGACGGGGGGATGCACCACTATACATTGTTTGGAATTGAGTGAACCAAGTGAAAAATCATAATAAAATTGCAAAAGATATATTTTTAAACCATATCAAATTTCGACATTTATTATTGACAAATGTGAAATGTATGTTAATTCTAAAAATGTTTAAATTTACCCCTGGTGGAGGGTTGAAGGTATGTGTCTCGTTTTTTCCCACAAGATGTAGAATAGTATTATTGAGAAATTAACTTTTAATTTTTTTAATATAAACCATCCCCACCGGAAGGGGATGGTTTATAATTTTCGGTGATTTCAAAAGATTTTAACCTTACAAGGTCGTATCAAAAATCTGGCACATTTGATAACCAATTTCAAATTCAAAAATTTAATTTTCATGCAACATGTTGTATTTATTTTGAAAATGTCGAAATTCAAATTCATATAACTTAAACGGAGTTGAGGGGATTTTCCAATTTAAAAATATTATTACTTAAAAAACCGTTTTCTCATTTTCAAAGTAATCCCTCCGGAAGAGAAGCTTGTTTCCTAAATGTTTACTCTCCAGATCACTTTAGACTTTAGAGGACGCATTGATTAAAATGTTTGGTAATGGATAGGATAGGCTCTAACCTATTGTAACTAACTTAGAAGTTGCAAGGTCATATCTAAAATCTGGCCCATTTTATAAACATTTTAAATTTCAAAAATTAAAATTTTATAAACTATAATAAATTTTGAAATTAAACATTTGTAAGTGATGTAGAATGTAAGTGATGTAGAATATTGCAGATTGCAGGTAAGTAAGTAATTTTTTGCAAAAATGTGTAAAATAGTATTTTTCATTCTTTTCAAATGCGTTACATCCCCAATCGAGTATTGACCTCCTCAAATAGTGTTTTTAAGAAATTAATTTCTTATTTTTTCAATCCATTTTTCAAATTCCAAAAATTCCAATTTAATAGCCCCATAAAATTTCTTTCATCTTTGTATAACATGAACAGCGATGATGGTAAAGTTCTGATATTTATGCATAAAGTATAAGATGGTATAATCAAAAATTATGTATAACTAGATGGATGTTTTCATATATCTGGCTATATATGAAAATTCAATTTCTATATTATAAATTGTAGTACCCCATTCACTCAAATTATTATTTTTACTCAAATTCTATTGAGTTATTAAGGCCAATGACTTAAAAACCAACAATCAACGTGCGTTTATTTTCGTTAGAGAATTTTTTTTATTTTCAAAGCAATAATTCATTTTATATAAAAAACGTTTTTTTTTTGTTTTTTTCTTCGCACATATGATTGTATTGTATAATCTTATAAATAGTTTTGTTGGTATTCGCACATTTGAAAATTTTCTAATTCATAAATAAATTCTAATTTTCAATTTTTAGCTAAAGGAAATATAGTTTCTTCTATATTTGAAGAAAGCACAGGCGTTTGGGTATTTTTGGTAATATCGATTAAACAAATGCATGCAGGAATAGTGCATGATTATTAGTAGTTTTTTAAGGGAATTAAATATGTTTAGAAATATAGAAATATATCTAAATTGAATTAATAAATTTTTCATTTCAATTCACATTTTTTCAAACTAAATTAAAGCTAACCAAATTTTAAAATATAGTTTTAAAATTTATGAATATAATATTGTTTAATCAGAAAATATTATTAATTTATTGATTTGTTAAATATATTGTATAATCAGGAAATATTCCATGCATTTTTTAATCGATATTACCAAAAATACCCAAACGCCTGTGCTATTCTTCAAATATAGAAGAAACTATATTTCCTTTAGCTAAAAATTGAAAATTAGAATTTATTTATGAATTAGAAAATTTTCAAATGTGCGAATACCAACAAAACTATTTATAAGATTATACAATACAATCATATGTGCGAAGAAAAAAACAAAAAAAAACGTTTTTTATATAAAATGAATTATTGCTTTGAAAATAAAAAAAATTCTCTAACGAAAAAAACGCACGTTTATTGTTGGTTTTTAAGTCATTGGCCTTAATAACTCAATAGAAGTAAAAATAATAGTAAAAATTTGAGTAAAAATAATAATTTGAGTGAATGGGGTACTACAATTTATAATATGTATAGAAATTGAATTTTCATATATAGCCAGATATATGAAAACATCCATCTAGTTATACATAATTTTTGGTATAATTAAGAAACTAAATTTTCATTTCTTCAATATGGACTTCCCCGCTGAAGGTGTAAAGTGGAAACTTGAAATATAGAAAGGAACTAACCTCTTGTACATAAATAAGTATAGACCTTATCAGAAATTATTGCCATTTATTAGGAGGTCTAATTAACATTATTATTGGAGCGTTACTCAAGCTCCACATGAAAGTGTGTTGATGTGGTATTATTGGCTTGTTTATTATTTTTTTAGTGAAATATTACTAAAAGGTTAAAGTATACCGTATTTAAAAAAAAAAAATGTTTACTATTTCATAATCGTTTTATATGAAAGTGTATAAAAAAAAATTTCTAATGTATTTATTATTTATTAATCTACCCTATAAAACAAATATTTAACTCTGTATATTAATATTAATCCACTCTATGTGTTAACTTTACTCAATTCTTAAATTCTTGTTTTTCTTTAACTATATATATCCTTCGTACAAACATGAAACCTAATCCCCAACGAAAACAAGTATGTATATTATGTTTAAAAACTAGGTAAATATTTGGTAGTATTAATTTGAAAATCAATAGATTAGACGAAACACTACATAAACATGCTGTCGCGCACCAGAACTAGTCCGCAGTAGTTTCATAATAACGTGCTTTTTTGTTAATAGGTAGTATCACACGAATTTTATTTCTTATCTTTCTTACATATGATTTATAGTCAATTTCGGTGAACATTCAACATGATAATTGATATTTTTAATTGTATCTTACTGCCCCCTAGCAGCGAAAATTAAACTATGGGAAATGTTCAAATTAGCTTTCCTATACGTGTTTCTCTGGCATATTTGGTAAAGATCCACGAGGTTTAATTACATTTGAAAAAGCATTATAATTATATGTTGCACTCTCTAGCGACATAAATTAAAATAGTTACAACTGTTATTCTGTAGTTCTAGTTACTATTTTCTAGTTATGTTGTGCCAACTCTAATCTTTTAGGCTTGTTTACTCTGTTTGAAATTACATTTTAAAAATTAAAATAAAAAATTTGAAATACGTTTACTGGCACTGTATACCTTTCCAACGAGTAGTTGCACTTCATTTTTGGTGCACACTTACTAGTTTAAATTACAATTTGAAACCGAAAAACATGTTTTAGAAAAAACCAATAGCGCTGTCTACCGGACGAACTTTAAATTAATAAGTGTAAGTGGACATTTACTGCCGCAAAACTACTTCTTATTTCGATCAGACGAACGGGCAGACAGACGAATAGAAAAGCGTTAATATAAGCAATTAAAAAAAATGAAAAGAACAACATTCTTTAGTTAGATACTCGTCTATACTTACAAGATAGCTATCTTGTAAATACCTACCTAACTATATAAATTTATATATAATGTATGTATATGTATATTCATTTTAATTTAATCTATTATCCTCTTTGCATCAATAAAAATATTTCCTTTCAAGATAATTATTTATGCTTTTCAACGAACGAAAAAAAATTTCAAGTAAAATAAAATTAGATTCTAATCTATGTCGACATGTTAAAATGTCTAAAAACTTAGTATTTACGCAATTATATTTATAGGTCCTTTTTTATTTTATTTTTTATTTATGTATTTAATTTTGTGTGTGGCTTCATGGCTTTTCAATTATTTTCCTTTAAGCTAACGTGGTAATTTTTAAGATGTAAACGGAATAATAAAATTTTTTTAGGAGGGCCAATAAATCTTCTGCTTGCGTAGAAGTGAAAGAAAAACCAAAGAAAGAAAAAATGTATTAAAATTTATTCCCATTTTTTCAACAACAAAAAACAGTGAATGATTTTCCAATTGTAGTTTTTTACATTCTCGTAAAAAAAATAATTTCCCTATACAAGAAATACAGATTTTTCATTCTTAATATCAAACTAGAGTAGATGGGATGTTTTCATACAACTCGTTTGTGACGAAAAAAGACAACAATCAACGTGCGTTTTTTTGATTAGATTAGGAAATATGTATTATGACTATAGTTCAATATAAAGAAAATTTTTCAATCATAATATTTCTGATTTCACGAAGTTAAATTTGTATGAAAATTTAATTGCACTCGACTAAGCTTACAAATTGAAAACTAGAATTTACTTATGAAATTAGAAAATTTACAAGTTCACTAATCGAATACCAACAAAACTATGCATTCTTATTGCTTTCAATATAAAGAAAAGTATCCACACACCCATGCTCATTTATTAGTCATAATATTTCCTAATTTAATGAAAAAAACGCACGTTGATTGTAGTTTTTTCTTCCGTCATTGGTCATAAATAAACACAATTTTGAATACAATTTTAAATTTATAATAATAAGCGTTAACTCTTCATAATTAATTTTGTTCGAACATGTTAACTTTAGCTACTACAAAAAAATAATAAAAAATAAAAAAAAAAAACCAAAAAAAAAACAAAAGTCACATCACAATCTCCGCAACCTCCACGTTGGTTGACTCTGGGTAAGGCGAATGGTGAGGAAATTTCAATATATTCAATTAATTATTGCTAATATAATCGCGGTGAACATGTTCGCGGTGAAAATGTTCGCGGTTAACATTAACATGTTCCGTGCGGCGAACATTTTCGCGGTGAAAATTCCATGCGGTGAACATGTTCGCGCTGAAAAACCCGCGCAGTGAAACGGCCGCTGTGAAACAACCGGGTACGATAATTTAATGTGAGGTCTAAAGTGCAAATAGAAATGTGAGGTCTAAAGTGCAAATCTTCTAAAGTCAAGCAAGATAATTATACCATATTCATCAATTTTCATCTTTCGGTAATCGAAGTCTTTAATCATTTCATTGTTCTTGAAAATATATACAAAATAAAATAAAAAATTCTATAATGTGAATGATCCATTAATACTATTAATATATAGCTACATGTTAAATAGATACATTTTTCATTTCACATATTTAAACTACTGCGTTATAATAAGCGAAAAAATATAATACATAATCTCTATCTTATGGTTATAATTAATTAATTGAAAAATGCATTATCTACCACATATGCTGTTACGGTATGTGTACCATAAAAATGGTTGGAATGACTTAAATTATTCCGATTAGGAAATATTTTTGTTTTCAAAGCAATCATAAATAAAGCTGAAAGCAAAGCCGTATATAATATATTAAAACACACATTACATTTAGAAATAGTTCGCCTGGAAAATCAATTTTAATTATAAAAGTAATTAGAAAATTGTATACATGGATTCTTCATGAATTTTTATACATTAGAATTTTCTCTAGAGACGACAGACTATTATCTCATTTTAAATTTATTTAATTAGCATATAATGAGGATTATAATATTAAAACTAAAATATTCAAAGTAGTGGTATTACGCACAGCATAAATAGTAAAATTTTCGATGGCGATATTATAAGTATTTTACGCAAAAGTCGTTTGATTATACGGTATGGTAAACTGTAATGATAGAACAAGATAAATTGAATAAGCACTTTTCAGCTACACTTGTATATGTAGTACAAATTCTATTAGAATTTTAGATGCTAAATTTGGAGTATTCCAAAAACCTATATTTCTAGCACCACAAAAAGCGACAATAAAAAATAGCAAGCAGCAAGAAAACTTTTTAATGAAAGCAGAATTACCGATTAGGTCAATGGAAATTCAATTTTTTGGAGCAAGCATGCTGGTAGATCGAATTTGTATACCTCTTCAGCTGAGCGCTAAAAAATTCAGGGATCCATATTTTTCATTTTGTCATAATTTTTCATAATTTTGTTATTTTGACAGATGTTAAGTTTGTCAGCAGCCACGATTGATTAAAATAGAATATACAACTTTTCAAATTCCTTATACATATTACATATTTACAATCAAAACAATGTTCTACAAATAATAAACGTTTTAATTAATAAATTAGAATTTAATTGAATGAGTTTGAAAACATTTCAATATTATACAGTTTCCTTAAACAAAATTCAATAAATTCATGTTGAGAATATTAAATGACCTACCAGCACATGCCATTTGAAACAAAAAGTTACTCAGTTATAACAATTAATATATACTACGATGTACGACCAACGACATATTATATATGAATTTATCTATATATGTATTTATATATTTGCTCTCTTTTTGGAGTGAACATATGTGGATTTCTATTCTATACAATATTTCAATAATTTTTTCATTCTTATTGATTATTTATTATGCTTTGCTTCGTTTTATGCAAAAAAAAAGTTATCATAAATTATGTGCGCTTTGCACGAATAAATTCCATTTTTTATATGTACTGCTTGTATTTAGTGTAAACTTGCAATTAATTACTTTACTGAATTTCATAGTTCCTCAAGCGTCTGTCTTAAAAACATCGTTATTTATATTATTTATTATTGAACTCGTATGTCCTATCCCTTGAACAAAATCCTATACATAGTTTTACATAGTTTTGCATATATGATAGCAATTTCGATCAAAAATATTCTTGTGAAAAAGCTTCTGATGCAGCCCAAAAAATAAGTATTTTTTCCAAACGATCTCCTTCATACCTATAAAGCTTATATTCGTCCGAAACTTAAGTACAATTCGCACATTTGGGCAGGTGACCGTCAACAGCTCTTTCCTGTCGAGATGGAATTCAGAAATGGGATTGATACATGCCAACAACATCTCTGATAGCCCATAGCAACTCTTAGTCACAGACGATAGGTGCTCTATCCTTGTTACAGGTTGGTAATAACCACTTTAAGGGTATTTTGCCGCCGTTAAAGGTTTTTCAAAGAAGCTTGTGTTCGACCACCCACGCTCACCGTGTCCATGTTAAATTCCCACCTAACCGCACAACAAAGTTAAAGAATTCATTTATATCGCGTACGTCGATATTATGGAACTCAAGACTATTCCCCCGTTAATAAGATTGAGCATTTCAAAAAGCTTATTTATTAACATTTATATCTCCTTTCACATCCGTTAATCCTTTAGCCACTAACTTTCACATCCGTTAATCCTTTAGCCACTCCTTTCCTAAACCTAAACACTGTAATAGCAATAAAGGGTTGTCACATGCGTTTAGGTTTTGCTTTAATATTAATTAATATAAAATATTTCTTTTCATGTTTGAATGTCATTTACAATTTTATTTTCCATTAATTATATTGTTGATATTGTCTCGTGTTTAACACACATTGCAGTTTTATAATTTACTTACATATATTAAATTTTTCCCGGATTGAAAAGTCAATCGAAACAATTAATAAATTGTGCAATTAAAATTTTTTTGTTATTAATTGACTTGATGAATCTTTTTCTTTATAAAAACTGAACAAATATTTGATTGATTAGTGGGTGGTGGAAAAACACTTAAGAAACATTATTTTATATGGAATTTTTTAAATTATGTAGCATTGTTAATTACTAACATAACAAATGTAATTCTACATTGAATTCCACTGTGGCAATTTGATTCATAGCTTCGTCTTAGTAATAGCTTCTTCCTATATTTATTGAGACATCTTACTGCATAAGAAGCCTGCGACCAGAAATTAAAATTATATCTGGTATACTTCGTTTTGTTATGCTATATGGTGTGTATAACAATTTAAAATTCACACACAAAGTGATCAGCAAAACATATTTTGTATAAAACCAAAAAAATATTATTTCTCTGGTTGGTTCTTGACCCTTTTTTATATTGGTTAGCTATTATGAGTTTTTTTTAGCACATTTCAAACCAATTTGGTAGAAATGTTTATATTAGTTTCAATAGTGTTTGTCCGTCTGTCCGTTTACACAAACTTCTACATCTATTAAGATGGAGTATCAAAATTTTTACCACAGATAGAGAATATTAAAATAATAGGTCCAGTAGAACTTCTGTCTCTTTCTCCCTTCGCGTTATTCCCCCTCCAAGTTCAAAAATAGCTCATATAATAGAACATCTAATAACTTAAAGACTTTTAAGGTCTGTAAAAGCTAAAAGCTAGGAAAATTTTTGTACTTTTTGGTGAAATTAACAAATTATACAAAAATTTATTGTTGTATAAAAATACCGTTATCTTCATATAACATTTTTTTAGTTTTTTTTAACACTGTATTTCCCAAACTGCTAATTATGGAAGGCTGAAATTTATGCACTGAAGAGATATCCAAAAAATAACTAGAGTTTCTGAAGAAATTGTATCCGTATCTCTCCTCCCCTTTCCGTTTTGCCCCTTGGAAAACCAAAAATTAAATTCTTAATTTACTTGTAAAATTATAACTGCACAATATTTTTAAAAACAAATATTGAGAAAACTTCCGAAACTTATTTCTTTTAAGTGCATTTATTAATAAATCATTTGCCTCACTCTTATAATTAATCAAAATCATGTAAAATTTAGCAAAAAACGAATATTTTGCATATTTTTAGGTGCAATATAAATGGAATATTGGATATTATTTCACATCACATTATGTTCAATTAAAGGCAATGATAAGTTTATATATATTTTCCTGGAATGTTCAATTAAAGGCAATGATAAGTTTATATATATTTTCCTGGAATAATAACCTTGGAAGGAAAATTAATAAAATCGAACAGGGACACATTTTTTACCTATATTTACCATTTCATTTTTTTCTAACAAATACTATATGGGAATTCCCTTTGGTTTAGAATAGCACATAGTTTTACCAGAGGTGATTTTGAGGAAATGTGCTTTTGACAAACCTGGGGTTTGTTTTTCATATTTTTATTAAATAATTTAAATATTTTAAATGTTTTAATAAGATATAATGTATATAACAAAAATTCTTAAATTATAGTGTATGAAACAAATTGATAAATATTAAATTATGCTCAAGTTCATAAATATGTAATACAACTACTGTTGGTTTTTTTTTAAATAATATACATAAATTAGAGCAGTCCTCTTTGTTGGTATAACAAAAATTACAATTTATAAATTTAATTAATTATAATATTCATTATTATAATTAATATTATTTATTATAATTTAACTAACATTCGCGTTTAAAAATGCTTTTCAGTTTTCCTATTTACACTTTTTTCATAATTATTGAAATTTCAAATTTAAATGAAAATATTTACATATAACTAAACTGTATAAGAAAATACCAAAAAAAAAGTATAAACAAAAAATAAGAAAGGATATATTGAAAAACGAGATAAATGTAGATATATAGTTACAAAAAATAATATCGCTTATATAATCATTTACAACCGGCGCTCCTATTGGTAATTAGTAGAACTACTGCTCTGCGAAGCAGTGTTTCATAAATACTTCTTGCCTCCAAAATTCATATAAATTGGATATAATTTGTGGAAAAAATCGAGATCATGCGATTTTATTTTTTGTATGGAGATGAAAAAATATCTTAAATTTCCCGACAATCTAAAAAACCTAAGATGTAACACAATAGTCTGTTTCAAACCATTTGCAAAAAACCGGATCAAAATCCGCTTCAGCCTGTTAATTTGAAAGCTATATAGTAAAGGCATAAATTACAAATCAGTAAGGATTGCAGATATTGAATTTTATACAATATTTGTATTTATAAAGGCATCATTCATTCATGAACTATAATTTATTTGAAACAGTAATTGGAATTGTTAGAAGTTTTGCATTATATAAATATTTAAATTCAATTAAATTTACGATGGATAAATTTTTACGATATTTTTACGATATTTTAATAAAAATATAGTAGCAAAATATTTTTGGCATAATACGAAAATATTGTTATAATAAAAAACTACATATTTATATTAAATACCTATAATAAATTTATAGAGTAATAAATTTAGCTATATTAAACAAGGTGATTAAAAAAATTCTAAACAATTATAAAAAATATTAAATACCCAAGGTTTTTGAAAAACCGCATTTATGTTATTATACATTTTAATTAATTCATAAAAATATTTAATGTCAAAACGAGCAGAAAATTGTGTAATAAAATATTAAGAATGTATAAGGTGTGTTATATACTAATAATAAACAGACTACATTTGGTAACACTGTGCATTTTCATTAATATAATAATAACGAAAAATGTATGTACATAATATTGACCATAATTAATTATGCAAAAAAGTAATTACATTCAGTGGAGCAGTGTAAGTTCTATATTCATAGTGAAGTGTGGAGCAGTATAGTAAAAGCTACATTCACTGGTGCATTGTAGATTCGCAGCGAAGCTGCATCACACATTACTTATTGACGATATACAATTATGGCAGTTGCAGTTTCAAGAAAAGTTTGTTTACTGGGTTTTTGAGCTATGGAAAGGCAATCCAAAATAAAAACAAATTGTGAAATTACTGAATTTTATTCTTTACATCGGACAGACGGACGGACAGAAAAGCGTTAACATAAGGGATTTTTTTTTTAAAAAGCAATAAAAAAATAGTAAAATTTTAATATGTCTGATCTATGATGCATCATGTCATGTATCCCAATCCCAATATTACTAGTCCAGAGCTAATTAAGTGGTATACTTTTTGATTATTACTAACTTTAAAGTTTCCACACTTGAAAAATATTTAGTTCTCACATAAATGATATTTTAGCAAAAACAAATAATGTGAAAAAAAGCTGCCAAGTTGGAAGAGTGCTTCATACACCCTTTTGATCCACCTAGGATTTAATGAAAACAAAGATTTAAGTAAAAATTATCATTTTTACAAAACTCCGAATTTTATACAATTTAAAATTACAATCAAGTTTTTATAAATAAGTACTCGAATTTGTAATACTATATTTATACTAAATACTCGAAATGTAATACAAATATACCCATATGTTTTTATTCTATAAATTTCGAAATTTTTGCCCCTGTAAAATGAAGAGGGTTGAAGGTACGTGTCTCAATTTTGTACACAAGGTGTAGGTGTGTATTTTTAAGAAAATAATTTCTCATCTCAAATGTGGCTTATTTTATAGTCATTTTAAGTTCTAAATATCCAATTTTCATAAACTAAATAATAAATTTTGAAATGTACCATTTCTAAGTAATGTATAGCTTAGAGGGGGTTGCAGGTAGGGTAATAAATTTTTGGCATAAGTTGTAAGATAGTATTTTTAAGAAAATATTTTCTCATTTTTCAATCCAGTCTCCCGCTGAGGTCCTGCAGCCTCTTTTATAAACTTACCCCCTCAGGGCCCCTCACCCATTAAAGGGGTGATTTTGAAAGACACCAACTTATTATACCTAACTTTAAAGATATAAGATCCTATCTGAAATCTGGCATATCTTATAACCATTTTAAATACCAAAAATTCAATTTTAATAGTGCCATAAAAAATTTTTCACCTGTAAAATGAAGGGGGGTACAGGTACGAAGCTAATTTTTCTGCAGTATGTGTAACATAATATATTTAAGAACATAATTTCTCATTTTTTCAATTCATTACCCCGCTCAAGGTGTGTAGCCACTTAAAGAAGGTGGGGGTAATTTTTTTTATATGGAATCGAAATATACTTACCGGCTGTATCTATGTTTGAAGTAACAATGTTTTATATTCAATCAAACTGGTTTTATAGCCATTTCAAATTTCAAAAATTTTGTTTTAATAGTACTATAAAATAGTGGGGCTAGGACCTAGGGCTCCAAATTTTTATAATCTTCTTTATATCGCGTCTATACATATACCTGTAAAACAATGTACAGATCCGACTATATCTAGGGGTATTTTTTTGAAGTGCACAAAATTGTGCATTTTCAACGCTCCGCGAATGGGGGTTGCAGGGAAATTATTCAAAAAAGGATACCATATACATACATTTCCATCCTTACTTTATAATGTTGCAATTTTTGTCCAAATCGCACGAGTGCTTATACTATTTGTAAGCGTTTAAAAAAGTGTATTTTTACTTTGCGTACGGCGTACGGCGGACACGGATTTTTTTTTTGCTGATTCTGAATCCCTGACATCTAAAACGTCCAGAAAAATCAAAATTACGAAAAAAAAATTTTCGAATTTTAGACCGCACCAGAAAGCTTCATATATTTACAATATACCCGCCAAGCATTTAAAAGTATATAACTCTAAATTCCGAACGACAATGTAATGTTAACGTAAAGTTTTTTTTCTACTATTTCAAGTGTACGCTTCTACTATTTCAAGTGATTTTCTTTCTATTGTGCTAAATTTGGTAAACACATTTAAATTAGTGGTCTGGATGAAATGATGGAGCACTAGCATAATTAACTATAGAACACTATAATAAACGTGTTTACCAAATATCAGCCCAATCCATGCAGAGGTACCAGAGAAAATCCCAGATGAAAATATGGCAATTCATCATTTCATCCAGACCACTAATTTAAATGTGTTTACCAAATTTAGCACAATAGAAAGAAAATCCCAGATGAAAATATGGCCAGTGATGTGGAAACGGATTGTTTACGGCAACCGAATGTTATTTTAGGGCGGCATTTTTCAAAAGTGGACGGGGCGCAAAAAGGGTTAGCACCGGCCCTGTGTATACGCTAAATTCCGAATGAAAATGTAATGTTAACGTAAAGTTTTTTTTTCTACTATTTCAAGTGTACGCTAAATTTTTTACGGAAATGTTAAGTGTACGAACGCCTAAAAAGTTACGAAAATTTTTGTAAAAAGTTACAATTTTTTTATTCATTATTTTTTTTTTTATTTTTATATATTAATAAATATGAATTTATTTATTTTTGTTTGGAAATATATTATTAAAATAACTAATTTGTTTTTTAATTATTAAATAAATTCGAATAAGCTACATTAAATCAGTACGAAAAAATTACGCTAAATTTGTACGTATCGTTACACATAAACAGTACGCACAAGTTACGCTAAATATGTACGAATACATTACACCTAAACTGCATAAGCTAAGAAAATTTTAATATTGGGAAGCAAAAACTTGGTTTTAAATCTTTTTTGGGACGCAAAAACTTGGTAAAAAGTCAATTTTAATACTGGGAGGCAAAAACTTGCTGGAAAATCACATAAAAATTATGAAAATTTGACAAATATAAAAAAAAATCGTCTGGCTTTTTTAATAAAAGTTAAAGTTAACGCTATCGATTAAAGCTCCAATTCTGCGCCGGCCTTAAAATCCCAAGGCGCCGGCCTTTACTAAAGCGTCAAAATTTCCTCTACCACTAAAATTACAAATATTATTTTATAAAAATATGACAACTAAATATACTTGCTCGGTTGTAAATGATCAGTGAGTATTAGTAGTGAGTATGAGTATCTATTATATTATACCGCTTTCCAAATTAACCATATATGTACGTCGGCATAAACAGCGGTAAACTGAATAATATTTTAATCCAGAACCTTAGTAATACCGATACTAAAGGTGATTTTCATTGCAATAACATACTTCGATTTTCATTAGAAAAAACTTGAAGTTGTCGACCAGTACGGGATGCAAAATACATATATATTAGTTGTAAGATAGAGAGATAAGATCATCTTTTAAAAAAAAAAAATTGACATTCATATCTTTTTTTGGCAAATAACATCTGCTTAAAATTAGCTGAACCCCAGACTTGAGCTCCATAGCAGAATATTATATTCTATAGCTGTAGCTGCAGCGAATAATTTGCTGTGGTTCTGTTTGTGTTTACTATACTTGTACATATAGAAATAAAAAATTTTTATGTAAAGTTTTTGATCAAAATCGAAAAACTACTAAAGTTTTAAATTTTTATAAAATTTTTACCAGAACAATTATTAAAGGGAAAAATATCGTGTAGCACACCTACCTAATGGGCAGTATAAAATTATTATTTACTTATATACTCAACTATTATTTACTTCAACACGTTTTTCTGTCATCTGTCATAGATAAACTGACAACAGCACGCATTTTTTTTAATTTTAAGATTGATTTAAATTTAAATTCATTTAAAACAATTTAGTATAATTACAATATTTTTCTACATATTTCACAATTTACATTTACGGTTCTTATAAATATGAATATTTATTTAGATTATGTGATTATGAAATTATGGTGGTCACCCAACTTCACATATAAATTTGAATTAAAATTAAATCAAAATAATCCTGTTTATTTCTGGTTTATATTTAATTCCATATATAAAATTATTATCGGTATATAAAATTATTATTAAATCGTAAATGCTGAATTAAAATTGATTTCTTTTACTTTAATGATTTTTAATAAAATAACGGTTAGTTAGCCAAGATTTATAGATTTTACTGTGGTTGTTCGTTGAGATACTTTCGTGCATGTAAATTAATGCAATGTTCTTTTCTGATGTACAAAAGTTTACATGACTAAAAACTTCAATAATAAATTATTATACTATACATACCTATTATGTATGCATGTGGTATATCATGATAAGTTCTTATATTGGGAAATTATGTTGTACAGAATTTATGTTTCAAGGAAATGTTTTATTGATGAATAAATTAAATTAGCAATTAATTTTAAGTAAAGATAATTAATAGATATCATTAATATTTTTTTAAATAATATTTTCTATATACAAAGATAATATGTAGGAGTAATATTTATGTGAAAATATTCATTACTGATTTAACTTTAATTTAATTTATTTCCAATCCAGTAAAAATTTAAATTTTTGATACAATTGATTTGGCAATATGTTAAATTTTGGACAATTTCTATTGATTGTGATTGAAATTTTGTTCGCATGGAATGTGATATGTGAACATAATTTAATCTATATGGTTAAAATTTGGATTCTATATCTTAAGAGATGTAGAAGTTAGTTAGTGTAAACGGACGGACAGACGGACATACAGAGTGAAACTAATACGGTATACACACAAATACACAAAACTGTAACTAGTTATTTAGTACTTGATTTGTGTAGTGAAAATATTAAAAAAATATATAAATATTTAAAATAATTAAATAATATACATAGCTTTAGCTACATACGTATTTTTTATTATAAAATTTATACCAATTTCTTATCAACTACACTTTTCTACACTCTACGTGGTATAGGAAAAATTTCATTTTTTACTACACCCTAAACCCCTTGATATATAGGAGCCTAGAAAAAGTGTGCACACTTTCTACCAATTATTTACGAATTGTGCTACTGTCGTTCTTGGCAAAATTATTTTCTTTTGTTTAACTTCAAATGCAGAATCAGCTTTCTTTTGATGTTTTTCCAGCTGTTCTTTCATAAGAACTTCATCTTGCGTTTAGTAGCTTTAATTTTAGTATTTATTTATAGGTTTGAATAAATCACATTTATGATATGTGCCTTATTGTGGCCTTTTGAACTTTACTTTCATTGTGTGAGTAGTTTGGCAGTACGTAAATTACTTAAATGTTCTATCCAAGCCGTATATACTATAAAGATATTGAAAAATTGAGAAAGACTTAAAAAACTGAAAACATTATGTTCCCAATATGATTTCCACTGGTGAATATATTTTTGTTGAAATAATGAGTTTGTGGATAAGAAGTAGAAATTGTGGAGACGACAGAAGGAAGAAGGCACACATTTTTCCAGATGAATTTTAATAATAATATACGCTCTTCTCTTTACTTTCTCTATACTATACTATAATATAATATTAATATAGAAAAAAAAATAAGGAAGAAAAAAACAACTCTTATTTCTACTTTCTTCACAAAAATATATTCACCAATGTGTAACTCATACTGGGTTTTCAGTTTGTTTAAGTCTTTTTCAATTTTTGAATATCTTTATAGTATGTGGCTTTGGTTCTTTTTATATATAAGGCCAAAGAGTTCAATTTTTTTTATTAAATTGGTTTATTGGGGAGGTAACAAATGCTCTCCATTTCAGCTGTCCTAACCTAACTCCTTCCTAACTAAATGATATTCTGATTGAAATAACAAAATAACAATAAAAGTATACTTTATAAACTTTTACAATAGATTATAAGCAAAACCAGATGGTTTTCATTTCGATAAATTTTTAGTAATCTACTACGACATATTCAATACAAATGAAAGAAAATTTTCAAAAGGAAAAAATACTTGTTCCTATTTCTATAGTAAAATTTACCATTTTAAAATATTACAACCTAAATCTTAAATTAATAGAAAAGAAAATTATGTGCACATTTTATAAAATATATTTAAAATATTATTTAATTTTTTGTATTTATTTAGTATAATATTTATTTATTTACTTGCAAAATTTTGATGTCAATAATTATTAAAAAATTTATTTAATATTATGCAAATCATTCTTTTTCAAAGTATAATTTCTTATATATAATATTCCTTCATTTTCTGCATGACAAAACATCAATTAAAAAGAATCTCAATAACGACATTTTTTATTATATTTTATAGAAATTAACTTTTGGCCTGGAAAAATTTATCTCACTATGAACACAGAAAAACAAAAATAAATAAAAGAATCACCGGTTAATTATCTTTATCCTGGGAAAAATAACAACAGCAACAACAATATGGATGTTATATCCTTGTTACTAAAACTAAATTTTATCTATGACAAAATGAAGCAAACCAACCGACATAGAAACTTAATTAGTAATCATCATTCATTATATAAAATAAACAAAAATCTTCTCAAAATTTGTAAAAATATAATATCTACTTGAATTTTTCATTCAAAATATTCCCGTCCCTTTTTAACTATAGCGATATATATATACATATATATTATATATATATATATATATTATATATATATATATATATATATATATAATAATTTAAAATTTTGTCCTCTCTGCCCTTCTATATAGTCAGCAGAACGGAAACATAAAAAGAAGAAGATTTATTATCTTTCCATTAAAGCGCATATCCCTAAGTTTCATGATTTTTTTTTAAATTTATATACATATAAAAAGGACTTTGTTTTGGTATAAGGAGATTCTTCTGTACTCGTAAATACGAAATCCTTAAATAAATTTTCTTTTTATTATTTAACATTTTGAAGTTTATTATGATTGGAAATTGTAAGAATATTATAAAAATTTTAGTTTTTTATGTTATTTGCAAATCTGTCTATTGAAAATGTTGGACTAAATTTGAAAGTAATTGTTCCGCATTACACACCAAAACCAATGTGTATTAAAATAATTTGTCTTAGAAGAAGTTAATTTCAAAGGCTTTTCCAAAAATAACGTTCACATTCGCAAATCTGACGTTAGATCCATTAACAACATCTCATTCGACTTTATATGTAGTCGAATGAAATGTTGTTATTTGCAAATGCCTCTTTTGTGAAAGGAAACATATGGGCTGGTTTTGACAATACGCTACCACATTTGGCAAGCGTTTGAAAATAATTAAAATTAAACTACATTCGCGGCGACGGTTATAACTGAAAACATTGGTTTCCATAAGTATGAGGTTGGTAGCTGTGGTTGTGGTTGTGGTGGTAGTACATGTACAATTATAACCAGCTCATACATTTTACATATACTAATTTGTTAAATTTAGGTCGGTTAGAATAAAAAAGTTTAGTTAAATTAAGATAATTGAGTGAATTTGAATAAATTACCGTATAGATTAATTTTGTCGTAGCTCCCAAGCACAAATTGAACATCTATTAACTTTTAAAGTAATGAAATTTTTGTATGTCTGTAAAAGCTATAAGATAGTAAAATATTTTATGTTTTTCGTAAATGTTCCAAATTATCGAACATTTAATTCCTTGTTGAATAAAAATACCATTATCTTCACACAACTTTTTTTAATTTTATTAACACCCTGTATTTTCTAAATGGGTTATTATGGAAGGAAAGCTGAAATGTACAAAAGAGATATACAAAAAATAACTAGTCTCCAATGAAATTGTATCCGTATCCCCTTCTCTTTCCGTTGTGGCCCTTCGAAAATTAAAAATTTACTAACCAGTTTAATTTTTTAATTCATATAACTACACAATAGTTTTAAAAACAAATATTAAGAAAACTGATAATAATTAATAGGTAGTTCATTTTCCTGGAATAAGAATCTTGGGAGGAATTTTTTTTTAATAAAATCAAACAGGGACGAATTTTTAACATTTATTTACCATTTCATTTTTTTTTTCTTAAAAACACTATATATGTGTTCCCTTTGACTTACAATATCTCACAGACCTATATCCGGCGATTTTGAGGAAATGTACCTTTGACAAACCCGGGGTTTCTTTTACATATTTTTATAACTATTTATCCATTTATCTTATCTTAAGCCTGTTTTTCACTAAATAAATATTAGCCGCGGCTGTGCGTGTTATCTGATTTCCGCCAATTAAAATACGGGGAAAACATGAGGCTTATAAGTTGGAAGTATGATGGGGTGTTAGCCGCATGTATGGTTATTGTCAACACTTTGACATTTGATTTGTTTGCAAAAATAAGAAGAAATTAAATATATTTTTAAAATATAAATTATTTTGATTAATAAAATTGCACTACAAAATTATTTCTTTCTCAAATGATAACATAAAACGTCACTTTTAAATCCGACTAATAAATTATTTGCTAACAGACACAGCACACAGAAGAATCGAATAGCAGCCGGGCCAATATTTAATAATTGCAAAAAAAGGCTTTAGACATCGCCAATTATGTGGGTTATGTTGTTTTTTTTCGTGAAATTTTCCTTATTTTATGTAAATATGTATATGGTATAGGCATAGGGTATAGCTCATATATTGTTTGTTTTACAATTTTTCGTAATAATGATCATTTAAAAAGCTATTTCTAAATTTAAATACCTTATTATTCGAGTTCAATAAATTTATTCTTCATATATAAAATCAGCATTTCATTTACATAATATTATTTCTAAGTATTATTTTTTTTTATCAAATTCACCTAAGTATGTTTACTAAACAGATTCTTCAAAATGATTGAATTTATAATATAATAAATTTTTGTAAAGTGGTTTTAGTATCCTGTTCCTTAGTAAAGCACATACATTATGTATATAATATACTACATTTTCAATTTGTCTCTATGAATCATTATTAAACAAACAAAATAAACAAATCTATTATAGTGATTCTTGAAAATTGTATTCAATTTATTTTCTATTCGAATTTTGTAGCCACTACAAAATTTTCCATATATGTATTAAGATTTTTCATGTTGGCAATGCAAAATAGACATAATATACAAGACCCAAGGCACACTAAAAGGTCAAATTTAAAGCAAACATGTCCAAATAATAATAAAAAAAAGAAAACAGATTTAAATTTTTTTTATTGTTATTTAAATAAAATATTTCTTCAACAACTATACAACAACAAAAAAAAGGGCCAAACTTTTTATATATATTTTTTTATGGTTCGATCAGAAAATTTTCTATAATTCTAGGAAAAACAATACAAATATTCTGGATAAAAATTAAATCTCATTTCATATATACATATGCATATGAAGTATATATATAAAAAATAAATTATTTGTTTTAATTATTTTTTAAACCTTTTTCCAAGTCTTTTATAATTCTACTTAATTACGGTTAAACAATTTTTTCTGTTATAAAAGGTTTTTTTTTATTTAATTCAATTGAAAATTGATATATATGTATGTATGTAGCTAACATACATAGATATATATCAATTTTAATTTAATTATTTATATGTAAGCACAATTTTTTGTTAATTTACAATAATCTCACCAGGAATTTTTTGTCCTTGAAAAATTGAAAAATAACTACTAAATTACCATTTAACAAATTTATAATTTTTATGTGTTATAAACCAAAGAATCTAATTTATTGTTTGTTTTATGTATCTAATTAAGTTAAAAGTTATAATCTATGTTTATATAATTTATTTCAAAAAATTAAACATAAATTTAAGAGAAAATAAATTAAAAATTTATTTAGATAAGCTAGATAAATTTATATATACGGTATACATATATATTAAATATATGTACATCCAAACATGAATGTATATAATTAGTTAATTATGAAAAAAAAATTTGATATTAATATTGTTTTTGTGTTTGGGCAACCAAATAAAACATTTTACTTATTCTGTACATTATATGTATATTTTCAATTTTAAAAATATCGATAATATTATTATAATATAAATAACATTATAATTAAAACAATAAAATAGGCAAATATAATTTTCTAATTTAGATATTATCTAACGAAATATTATATCTTGATTACCTGGCTTATTGTTTATTTTAACCAATTTCGATTTGATGAAAATATCACTCACGATATAAAAATAGCTCTTATAGTATAATAATATTGAAATTAGTAAGGTACCAGCTTTTGATTTAATCACTAATATTTTAATGCGTTTTAAGCATGCTCCATAACAAAATTAAATTAACAATAAACAGTTTCATACTATAGCTTAGTAACCGCAAAGAAAACCTAACCAAACTGACATCCTGTTTATCCTAACCAATTAAAATTTATAATAATTGTTATATATGTACATAGAAATGTAGATTTTGAATATGTTTTATAGTATTTAATTTTTATTGTATATAAATGCGCTTTGTTTTGTAAACAAATATTTAATACGTGTAATTAACGTACAGTAAATAAATTATTGTTAACTTTTCACCCTGCATGAAACGTGATAAATTTGAAAATAATAGTTGAATCCAGACCATTAAACAGCTTGCAAACAGCTAAGAGCTTAGGGATATGGATGAGGTGCTTATTTCTGTTCAATTACTTCAAATAAAATCAAAAAATTTCAAATAAAATCAATTAATAATGGAGGACTATCATAAGACATAATAACTATCAAATTTTATTTTATTTCTATACTATTATATTAGGTACATTATAATACATATTATTATACTACATGTTGATAACCTCTTTGAATCTAGTAAAAATGAAATAATTATTTTTAGATTATGTGAGGGACCTAGTTTCAAAATTAAATAAGTCCACTTTTTGAATTTTTTTTAGATTGCAACGGTTTTTTTATAGCTCAAGGATGAGCTTAATGTGATATGCAATTATCAAATAGGAAAGGAACTAAATCACTTACAAAGTAATTTGCCCTTCCATTTGGGATTTTTTTTCAAAACTAACAATATGCATATTAAAGATAATATTCAAAACTGACAAAATCCATATACTGACCATTTCCAGAGTTAAATATATAAAATTAAAATACAAATCATCTCCGACTTACGTCGTTGTTGTGTTCTTCAAAAATGCAATGTAAATAAAAACAACGTAAGTCATATATATAATTCACAATAATTCAACAAAATAGTTTTTATTAACGTTTAATTCATATATGTTATCTTCATAGTATTAAATAAAAGCGAAATTAAATGGTAATTAATTAAAAAATAAACTAATACATATCCTTACTTATATGTAGTTATAACTATATTAATAAGGCAAAATTGAAAATAGTACCTAAAGGATCATAAAAAACCATAAAAACCCATAAATGAAGGTTTGAAATTCTATTTTAACATAATATATGTATAATCCCTATAATGAATATTTTGAGGAAGATAGTGTATCTGGTAGTGATGCTGATATATTTTGCGAATATAATGCAGATGTAACTGAATACAGAATCTAGAAGATTAGTATTATTTATAGTTATTATTTCTTCATTAAATTAAAAGTTTTATTTTAAAAACTAACAGTATCCTTTTTTTATTTCCAAAACTACCAAACTCCTCACGTGTAATTCTCAAAACTAATAATCTCCATAGGTAAGTTTCAAAAGTCTCGATATCCAAATTTAAAAATCAAATATCTTAAGTAATTGTGATTATCTTTAAAGAGTGCGTAGACAATGGCGAAATTGAGTGTAGAATTTTTTTAAAGGATGGATATATATATTTATGTACAAATGCGGTAGAGCCAGCAATATCGTCCACAATTTTTTGTTGGACGTCCAAATTTAATTTCGAATTGGACGTCGGCTCTCGTCTTGTGCCATAATTGGACGTCCAAAAGATGAGATTTTATATAAAAACTATAGATGGCGTGAATATAATATATATACAAAATTATATTTTGTCAAATTTTTTTTTTTAAATGGCAAGGTTGTGAGCAAAATATCATATTAAAAATATGTAAATATAATATAATATAATCATACTGAGTACCCATGTGTATATGACAAAGTAAAAACTAAGAAAGAATTTTTGCACCTTGTAAAGTTTTCGATATAAAATCATACTTTTTTTTAACTGATTACTAAGCTTTAGGTAAAAAAAATTATGACTTATTTTTTTTCAAATAAATTATTTACATTGTCAAGCAATATTTTTTAGGAATATCAAAAAGTTCCTATAGTTTGCCAACTAGACTAGATGCTATAAATTCCCAAACCAAAATTATTTTTTTGTTTCATTCTTTCGTTAGGCGAATTTTAGCGTGCTATCTCGTTACATTTTACCTAAAAAATATAAGTTTTGTCATTGCCTAATAAACCCTACACCTACATTATATTTTATGGAAACACTATTAAATTAATAATAATAAAAAAATAAATAAAACAAAAACGACAATATAGCGCAGTTCGATTTTCGATTTTGTCGAAAATCACTTAAGGGGACTTATTTAGTTTCGAAACTAGGCCCCTCATGTATCAGTCACAATAATTTTAATGTAGTTTTAAAAAATTCACAAAAAATATCACCACAATAGTGCAATACTAACTAGCGTATTTGTTGACTGACAATGAAAGAAGGAAATTTAGTATTGATATTTTTTTTTTTATTTTTTTCAATGAAATTCAAGGTGATGAAAGATCAATCAACATTTACTTGATATAGGTATATACTTATTTGAATACTTTTTTTATTATGCAAATAATATTTTTATAAATATTTTAATTATAAAGAATCTATAAGCAAGTACATAAACATAATAAATCAAAATTATTGAAAGTGATATTTCAAAAATAAAAATTAATTATTTTATGAATATACTTAGGAGTGTATAAAATAAGCTGATAAATGAATTATTCATAACAACATAAACATACAATTGATAAATTTTTTTTCTAGTCTTGGTTGCATCAATAGTTTCTTTTAGAAAGTTTTAACAGATGCTCTTTTCAAAATCCTCTGTTTAACCATAATAGCCCTGTTTTTTTGTAGACGGGTATGTTGTATTGCATTAAAAAATAGCAATTTATTAAAGAAAAAAAGGAAGTTTTATATTTTAACAATCAGCAGTTGATCTCAGTAAAAGGTGTAATGTAAATATATATACATACTTTGGATTCGTAACGACAATACCAAATTTAATAGCGCATTTCATATTTTATTAAAATTCTCCACACAAACCAAAGGTAATGATAATAATCATTCTTCGACATATCAATTAACGTATGTATTTGTTGATTTAATTTTTATTTTTGAACAACATACGCGTATACCTTGGAATTATATTAAAAAGATTTCTCATAGGTATATTTTTGTTTTACTTTATTTTTTTAACTTTTTTCTTATTTTTCATACCAATTCATACAAGATTGATTGCAAGATATTCTATTTTTTGAAAATTTACATTTGAACAAAAAATTTATTTTATTAGTTAATTTTAATTTGCAAAAAATTTTTTGTTACTGATTGGCAAAATATTTCAGACATTGAAATTTAACATTAATTTTTCATATTTTTAGATAGAAAATATTTTTCGTTATTTTGATTAATTTTTTAGTTGAGGATTTTTCAGTAAAATGATTGAAAATGACTTTTGGGTAAGAAGATTATAGAAAAACAAAATCAATAATTAAATAAAAAGAGTATGCCACAGTTTATGCTAGGCCAAAGCGTAATGCTAAATAAAGTACCATTTTAAAAATAATAATAAATACATATAGAATTTTTTTTTTCTAAGTTAAATATTTTCTCATTTGTACATTTGCCTACATACATATATCCCAGCGGGAAATTGGGCAATGCATTACCTTTTAGAAATGATGAATTATTCAATTATCTAGTAATGGAACTGGTAATGTGTCAAATTTTGTTCTGGATTGGATAATTTCTGCATTACCTAGTAAGGGAGAATGTAAGAAATCAAGTTTTTAATAAACTTATTCGCAATTTATGTGGAATTTTTATATTTATTTTACGCGCAATTTGTTTATTTATATTGTAAATGAAATTACTAGAGAATTTCTGCATTACCTAGTAAGGGAGAGTGTAAGTGATAGAATTTTAACTGCGATTTACGCGTAGTTAATCGAATTTCCGGAATAATTTTTGTATTTTTTGGAAAAGTTTAAGAGTTAATACGTTTATTTATTTCGATTTTTTATTTTAGTCTTAAACAGTAAGTCGTGAGGTTCAGATCGGATCTGTGGAAACTAAGTGATTTTTGAAAACAATTTTGTGAGATACATATATACATATATTATAAATATATTAATTTAATATTGTGAAATAATTAAATGTTAAAAATAAAAGGTATACTCAGAATACTCTCTTTATTTTATTAAGGTATGCTGCTCTAAAGGATTTGAAGGAATACCGAAATATTTACAAAATTGCATAGTAAGGAGCTTATTTTAAAAGAATATTAAGTATACATAAATAAATTGTATTTTGTAATATATAAAATGAGAAATTAATAAATTTTTATATAAAATTAATAATTATGAGTTTTATTATTTACTTTATTAGTGAAAGTGAATGTAACGGAAAGTAGATGATGCAAAATGACTGATGAAAAAATAGATTATGAGAGAATCACTTCAAATTTTAATTCCTTTGTAATGTAGGAAACCATTGATTACCATGTAATCGAAAGAATAATCGTGGAAAGGATCAATTTCCACGTAATTGAAAAACCGGTCGTTGAATAAGTCGATTACCAGGTAAGCGAGAAACGGGTCACTGTTAAGGTCGATTACCACGTAAGCGAAAAATGGATGCATTACATTTCGTAGGACATCGCCGTGTTAATTTTCACCGATTCTGGAAGCTATCGCTCATATAGTCTATCGATTACCACTTCATATTACCATCGCTTACCACTTCCCGCTGGGATGTATTAATATTATATACTAGAATAGAATGAATCGTTTTTTTCTTATTATCAGGTTCAAGAAAAATATAATATAATTAATTATTAATTTTCCATATTTGCTGGTAGGCAAAAATTTTTTGTCATAGTTTTCGAGAGTATATAATATGTATATGTAATATGTTATGTATCACTAAAATTCTTTGTTCGGTTGTCTCGGCATTTACGAGAATTACATGTCTCATTGACAATTGACATTGATGAGATAAATTGTTAATTGCGATAAAATAAAAGTACCAGCCAAATCGGATTTGGACCAAGAGATTATAATAACGACATTTAATGAAAATTTAAAGCATTATTATCATCGCTTTTATAAAGAAAAACTATTTTCAAATTAGTAATACAAAAAATATATTTTTACTTAAATAAATGTGTAAATTCTGTAAGAAAAGTTTGTTATCACCTATTTCATAGAATGACTTTTAGGGCAGTTGCATACCGACAACTAATACAGGCCATAAATGGTTTACATACATTATTTTATACATTATTGTAATTTATCTATACTATATTAAAATTTACATTTGCCCGTCATATAAATTAATTTATGTTAATGGTATCGTATCGTTGTTACCTTTTCTCTATAACCATAATAAAATTGAGATTTTTCTTCAGCCTTCTTGTTATATGTATATATATATAAACATCATCAACAACAAATCATTGTTATTGTTATTGTTATTGATTATTACATTTATACCACACGACACAAAAAAAGAACCAAAATAAAAATGAAATCAATCATTACAAAAAATAAATAAAAATAATTCAAGGTTTACAAAACGCAAAAAAAAAAACAACATAAAAAAATATTCATTTAAGACAAATATAATTATATAATTTTTCTAGTTCCCCACATTTTTCATAATTTTTTTTTGTACTATATAATGAATAATTATAACAAAAATGCCGCGCAGCCGAACTACTGATCAGTAGTTTTATAATTATGGGCTTTTTTTAAATGCAACTACTCTAAATGCATATTTGGAGTATATGGCGCACCCTCTAGCCGCAGAAATTAAAATTATAACTGATTTTATACTACTAGTTACTAAATTTCAGATGCGACATTAAACCTATTTTTAGGGCTTTTTTTTAAAAAAAATCCCTTATGTTAACGCTTTTCTGTCCGTCCGTCTGTCCGATGTAAACAATAAAAAGCAGTTATTTCACATAGTTACTGTACACACAAGTTTATGATAGACCCACCGATGGAAAGCTTGATTTATTGAGAACCAGATGTACTTGATAGAATTTTAAAATTCGGCCGATAGGCGGCGCTATTCACATTTTGCCAAAACATCTTTTTCCGAATAAAAATGTAATTTTATATAGTAAATGTGCACCAAAAATGAAGTTTGACCACTCGTTGGAAAGGTATTTAAGAGTAGAATACGATGTCAATAACCATATTTCAAATTTATACCGCTAGAGGCGCTGAATGGTAAAATATATAAAATGTTAATTTTTAAAATGTGATTTCCAATAGTCAATAAACCCCAATAATAAGGTTTAATGTCGCATATGAAAGGTACTAAGTAGTAGTATAAAATTACAGTTGTTATATTTTCAGTTTCTGCCACTAGAGGGTGCAACATAATACTCAAAATATGCATTTACAGTAGATAATTTAAAAAAGCCCATGATTATAAAACTACTGATCAGTAGTTCGGCTGGGCGGCATTTTTTTTGAGCTTATTCGCAATTGGAAAACAAATTTTGAAAACTCTTTTTCCATATCTTAGTATTCTGCGCCTTTAGCGGTAGAAATTGGAAATAAAGTTAACGGCATCGTATTCTACTCTTAAATACCTTTCCAACGAGTGGTCAAACATCATTTGTGGTGCACATTTACTATATAAAATTACATTTTTATTCGAAAAAAGGTGTTTTGGAAAAATGCGAAAAGCGCCGCCTACCGACGAATTTAAAAATATTATCAATTACACTTGGTTCTTCATAAATCAAGCTTTCCATCGGTGGGTCTATCATGAACTTGTGTGTACAGTAACTATGTGAAATAACTGCTTTTTATTGTTTACATCGGACAGACGGACGGACAGACGGACGGACAGAAAAGCGTTAACATAAGGGATTTTTTTTAAAAAAAAGCCCTAAAAACAAAATTAATTACATGTTATAAACAACAACAACATAATAAGTACAAAACATAAGAAAATATATAAGGATTTCATTGTTTACTTTCAATCTCATGTTTTTGGCCAATTATGAAAAAGTAATAAAAACATTTTAAAAAAAACTGAAATATACATCAGAGTAAAAATATCAAAAAATTGTAAATTAAAAAAATATACAAGTAATAATAATAATAATAATCCAAAATTGAAGTAAAAATAATCGTATACATAACAAAACTAGACCCACTCTACCTTAATATAAATTTATGTACCTTACCTATTAGCTATTATATAATAATGTAGTGTAGATAAATATTTTTTATATTATTTTCAAATTATAAATGTTAGAAACGAAAAATTATGATTATTTTAATGAAAAATTATGCTCATTAACATCACAAAAAAATACCACTTTTATAAATGTCTAATATAAAATTTATTAAAGCTCGCGTGCTCAACAGTTGGGTGGGAGGAAGCTTTTATTTGGCTTTACTTAAGTATAAAATAGTTTTTTTTTCGTTGCATGAGTGGGTCTGGGTGTAATTCAGCGTTGCCAGATGTGACGATTTATCGTCTTTTTGACGATTTTGAACTCTTATTACGATTTGACGATTTAGAGTTATAGCGCAGAACAAAGCTGACGATTTTCATTTAAAGTCATTAAATTATTAAATATAAATACATACATTTCCAATCATCAAATACCTACATCAATTTTTTATGCGGTTAAAATGAAAATTTCACTAAAGGAAACGCTGCGTTTACGTTTATTGCTCTTAAAACAAACGATGCGTTTATTGTGCGTTTTATAATTCAATCGCTTTTTCCTTAAGGGCTAGTTATAATAGACTTTGCAAAACTTTGAAATTTGGAAAAATTGTATCGAAAGTTTTTCCAAGTTTCAAAGTTTTGCAAAGTCTATTATAACTATCCCGAAGCAAAATTTTTCAAAATTCAAAAAATATTTATTTTAAAAAACAAATATTTCAAAAAATTATTGTTTGCCATTTGTATTATGTTAAATAATTTTAATAATTTTCAAAGTTTTTTTGCGATTCATAGCGCACCAACAAAAGTTTTCGAACGAAAAGTTTTAAAAAGTTAACGAAATTTGCTTGAAGTATATTATAATCATTTGTATGGGCTCCAGTACAATCGCCCGCTGTCATATTTTTCAAAAGTTTTGCAAAGTCTATTATAATTCCCGCACTTAAATGGGAAAATTTATATTTAATATTATAAGTTTACCGAACTCATCCGCAAACCTTGAGACTATTTTCCCAAATCAATTTAAATAAAACAAAACAACGTAATCGTTTAGAAGTTGATGCTCTAAATCTAAAGGATATTTTATTTAGTAAGGATTATTTAAAAATGCATAATTGTTCATGATACAATTTAGAAATAAATAATTTAGTATTAAAAAAATTTATAAAAAATATATGCGAAAAATAAATAAAATAAAAGTTATTTAACGATGTGATAATAATGTATATTAAATATGAACATTATGAATTATTATTTTTAAATAATATACTTACTAAACAGAATACCCTTTAGAAAGTATAAAAAAGTACTAAATAATTTAATTTACAGTATTGAATTATAAAATTTTATTTTTGTTACTTTCTCAATAATTATTTTTTATATTAAATAAATAAATCAATAACATGTTTAACTCTTTTTCGTCTCCTGCTTTGACTATTATGTTGCATTTTACATATCTTAGAAGCTTAAATCGCTTTAATTTATATAAACTTATGAAAATCAAAGTTTGCAGCGACATCTCTTGTGATTTTACACAGATGCCGATTTTGACGATTTTCATGTTAAAAAAATGACGATATAAAAATTTTGGACCTGGCAACGCTGGTGTAATTAGAGAAGAGCTGAAAAGGGATGATATGAAGATTTCATATAGGCTGATAATTTAAATTCTGTGTTGATCAATAAAAATAATTCCGAAAAGAATTTCCGAATCTAAAAAAGAAATTATTTTGTCAGCTGATTTTTGTTTACGTTTTTTTGTTTTGCTGTTTGCTGCTCCACTTCCAAAAATAAAAATTTATTTTTAAACTCTTTTTTTTTTTTTTTGTCTTGTCTTTAATTTAGCATTCACATCATGTGAAAGCAAATAAGTTAATCGAAAATGAATTATATTTTTTTTTTCGTTTGTTTGTTTACATGTATACACAAAAAATAAGATTTTTTTTCTTATTCACTTGTAATTGTAATGTTGTCAGTTCACAAAAATAATTTTCAATGAAAATTTTTTTTAATTTTTGGATTATAATTATAATTGAACTTTTTTATGTAGTACATATGTATGTATGTTATACATACATTTATCTTATATATGAATTTTCAAAAGCTAAATAGAAATTAGTAAGTGAAATGAAAAAAAAAACAATATGATGAATTAAAACAGCTTTAAAACTATACATATTTGATTTAGCAAAAAAAGTGTATAAAAAATTAAGTAAATAATAAAATATTTATTTTTAGCAGGTAATGGAACACATCTGGGTATATGTATAGTTTTATTGGAAAACCAAAATAATTAATAAAAAATTCTATATAAAACGAAGCGACAGAAATGTTAAAATGTTTATAACAAATTCAAGATGAGCCGATTATATATTTGGTTTGTTCAAATGAAGCTTACCGTGACTACACTCAATTATATAACGAATAATTATTTATTCTCAAAATTATTAACGTATGAAGCAAAATAGGTACGTTGACATCTGCCGGCCACTTCACGGTTAACTATAGCACACGCTTTAACTACCTTTTAACTACTGCGAAGCCGGGTAATAAAGCTAGTTTTATATACATTACATATATGTATATGTAAAATATGTAAAATATCTTCACTGCATTTTGTTAATTTTATTATTTTCATAATGTTGGAAAAATAAATTCCACAATAAACAATTCGAATTAAATCACTAGCATTTCACAAAGCAATATGAATAAAATAAAACCAATCAAATTGAAAACTTTATGTTGATTTTATTTATTTTATTTACGTCTACGAAAATACAATTTTTAAGGACTTATGGGATTATAAAAAACTCTTATGAAATAATTTGCATCATTATAAAGAAATATATTAATATAATTTATAACAATATATTTTTACACAAATGAAATGATTAAGCACAAAATAAGAAAGTTAAAGGCCAAAATTATTCAACCGCATATAATTTACTCTAATAAAAAACTTTTCTCTAAGATACAGATCTCCTACATTATTATAGAATGAATTAAACAATCCATAATTAGTATGATGATGGGAAACTCGTAAAAATTCATGTTCTCGAAGATTTCTAATTGCTATAATACGTTCACGTATAGCAGATTTAACAAAGTGGGACAAATGATTTTGCCACATAAAATATCACGAATGAAGGTTACACGAAAAACTTTTCTGCATGTTTCCAGATCATCTATAAACCGAACAATAAGCATCTTGAGTTATACTTAAAAAGGTGGCATATAAACACACGAATTAAATTTTTTAATCAAATATTTATAGTAAAATTTTCTGTATACTCTTTCTAAACGATTTATGTGTACATTATAACCAGGACTCTAAACAACCGCAGCATATTCTAAAATCGATAATAATATTTTTGGTGTATAAGGATTAGTAAAGTCAGACGAATTTCGTTTAATGAAACCACACATTTTGTATGCTTTAGCTACTATGTAATCAAGGTGACAATTAAAAGACATGATTATCATACATAACTCCCAGGTCCTTAACTACCTTAGTTGACTCTAATATAGTGTTATTTATGCTAAACGACCGGACAAAAGTTGTACTTTTCCTATTAAATGTCATGACCTTACATTTGTCATGGTTTCGAAATAGACAATTTATATTACACCAATCAACTAGACTAGACTATCTAATTCTTGAAGTTGATTTAAATCAGATTGATCTTTAATAATTTTAAATAATTTAACATCATCAGCAAATACTGAATTATTTGAAAATTTCAATATCATTTGATGAACAATTAAAATTAGATAACCATTCTAATTACATTTATTTAATGCTTTTAAATTACAAATTTTTCATTTGTTTTTTGTGTACCTGCAAAAGGACAATGTTGAAAAGGATAACATTCATAAAATATTCATAAAATTAAATATATGATTTCTAGAATTTTGTTAATATTGTATGGTAGATTTTTCAATATGTATATTTGTAAGAATTATTGGTTTTATAGTTAAAGTCTATTTATTATTTTAAGTATTATTATAAATTGTAATATTGTAAGAATTTTATGCCTGCAATTGTATATGTGATATTTTAGTATAAAAGGAAGCTTAATTAAGTTAAATAAATCAGTATTTTAAAAATTATTCAAGATAAAAACATTGTTTTTCTGAACACTTTATACTTTAGGTTTAGACCTAACACACATTAAACTAAATATTCTCAAAAGAATTCAAAAGTTAAATGGTTAAATCATCTAACTACAAAAATATTAAGTCATAGAACATCATTTCATTCTAATTTAAAATATTCTATCAAAAAAATAATATATGTACATAATTTTAAAAATGCCTGAAATAAATTTTATATTAAGGCTGTGTGCCAAAGAGTTTAAATTTTAAATTTTGACACAAAAAATTAAATTTTTTTTGCTGGTTAGTTCTTTTAATATTTACTAACAAGTTTGCTGTGCCAATTGGTTTAATTTTTAAAAAACGATGTATGAAAATTTTCTTTTTGTTTGCTCTCTTGCTCTCTAATTTTTTTAAAAAAATTAAAAATTTTTTTTAAATTTTTTTAAAAATAAAATTATAAATATGTACGAGCCCTATCTCATATGTATTGATCCATTACAATACTTTATAATTTATATAACATTTTTTTTAATCCTTTTTTATTATTATTAATATTTCTTTAATTTCTTGTACAAAAATAAATTTATTTTTATTAATAATTCTAGTATAAAACATTAAAAAAAATCATAAAATATTGGAATGTATCAATACATATGAGATAGGGCTCGTAAATAAAAAATCTGATATATGAATATTAAATAAATCAAAATTTAATCTGAAGTGTCAAATTTAACGAGGTCTGGAAGGTCGTTAAATTTTGACTTTCTATATTCACCACGCTAGTGTCGTAATTTAATTTCATCAGTCATACATAATTTAATTTTAAACTACAAATTTAAACCCTTTGGCACACGGCCTAAGGGTGTGTGTGAATTGGTTAAAAATTGGTTAAAAATTAAAATTATGACAGTAAAATTAAAATTTTTGAAAGTTTTATTCACCACAAGAAGGCGCCGAAATTTTATCTGCTCTGGACCTAGTATAAATTTTGACACTTTAGTTAAATTTTTGATTGAAATAAATTAATTTTAAATTCATTTATTTTTGAAAATAAATAAATTTTTGATTAAAATTTAAATTGATATCAAATTTGTATCAAATTTTTTTTTTGTTTTTTAAGTAAAAAAAAATTAAAAATTAATAATTAATAAAATAATAAATTTAAAAATAAAAATAATAATAATATTATATTATTATTATTATTAAAAATTTAATTTTGTTAAAATTAGCAAAATTAATGAGAAATATATTTTAAATACTCTATTCATATTGAATTTTCCTTAGAATTTAATTATGTAAAATTTTTAACCAATTCACACAGTTAAAATTTTTAAAAACACCCCACAGTTAAATTTTTTTTAACCTCGTGGGGATTTTTTTTAACCAAATTATTTTTAACACTTTGACACACGCCCTAAATTAAACTACAATAATTATATATAATTAAAATTAATGATTTTTCTCTTTTTTTTTTAGGTAAATTGGAAAAAAAATGTTAGGTCTAAAATTTAATGTCTACCTAGTATGTAAGTATTTATATATTTTTAGACTTCGTATAAATAAAAATAAACATATCATTCCGCACATATTATGAAACTCATTACCCTAAATACGTTCCTCCAGTTCTGTCAGCCACAAAATCTAATTACATATGTATATATAAATTAACTTAATATTAAAATAACTGTATACATATATAAAAATTAATAAAAAGCATAATTCGACTGTATTAAAAAAAAAAAATCGAGTAAATTGAAAGTAACCTTTTTTGTAAGCCCCATCAGAATCACCATTTAATTATTTCAACACTCATTAACTATTTTTGAAGCCCTCTGGGTGGGTCTTCCGTAAATAAAAAAAAGTTGTTAAATTTTTTTCAAATGTTACAGTGTGATGACTGATTACTAATTATCTGACAAGCTATATACAAATAACATCAACAAAACAAATACATCACTTACACGTGCTCTTCCTAATTTCTTGCTTGTTTGTTGATATTTTATTGCATATACATATATAGTAATTCTCATTAGTATTTTTTTATCCCCTTTTCTTTTTTTGCTGAATTTTATATTTTTTAATTTCTGGACCTAATTAGTATAAAATTGTAATTATAAAATGAAAAATTGTTTAAAAATGGACACCAAATGTGAAATAAAATTAGTTGTGTTATAATGAAAAATATAAGAAAATTTTTAATGTCCACAGTAAAATTTCAAACTGCCAAGCCAAGTCTTTCTTTATAAAACTGTACTGCTTCTCAGAGTCGGAATTTTTATTTCGAAATATTTATTTATTTAGAGCCAAATCAAAGAAATAACTTTTTCCCAAATTTGCCAAAAACTTACTTTTTTGAAATTGATATGCAGAAAATAGTTTCACTATAATTACCAATAGGATGGTTGTAAAATATTTTGTGTAACTCTATTTTTAGCACATTTGCAATCAATTTGGGAGTAATGTGTATATTTGTGTCACTGCGTCCGTCAGTCTGTCCGTCCGTCCTTTTACACAATCTTCTACATCTATTAAGATATGATAGAGTATCAAAGTTGGACCATAGATAGATAGTAATAAAATAATTCACACATCAAAAAAGTCTAAGGAACACCAGGTAAATTGGCCGGAGTGGATTTATTTTTCCACAGGAGGTACATAAAGAGATTATACATAAATTTATCATTAGAAGGCAGGGAAAGGTTCAGGTCGGGGGAAGAGGTACATAATAATGCAAAAACCCATATTTTTAGGCTTTAAAGATAATTTTTATTTAATTTTAATTTCAATATTTACAGGGCAATGTTTTTGTTTGTTTGTTTTTTAATACGAGGTGTTGCCTCCTCTTGCATTTAGGACAGCTTGGTATCTTCTGGGCATGGACCTAATTAAATCATTGAAGAATTCTGGGGGGATTTGTCTCCTGTGTTCTTGAAGAAGATTGCACAGTTATTTTCGCGTTGTAACTGATGACAAATGCTGCAGGACACTTTGCTGAAGTCTATCCCACAAGTGTTCAATGTGATTTAAATATGGTTGTGCTGGCCAGCGTAACACAGTAATTTCCTTTTCTTCCAACCACTCTCTTGTGATTCTTGACGTGTGGTCTGGCATTGTCATGCATGATGATGAATTCTGGTCCGATTTCTGATGAGAATGGAAGCACAACAGGTTCTAGTATCTCATCAATTATAGAGGCCGCACTTATGTTGCCTTCTCGAAAAACGAAATAGGTTCTTCCACCAATCATAATTCCAGCCCATGCCATAACAGTTCCTCCACTGTAACTGTGGACTTCTGCACATCTCTTAACCTTTCTGCCATTCTGCCGTGGACCATTGTTCTTCTGTAAAATTTTTATGAATTTCACACATCTCAAAGTCTATTGTAGTCTATTCATGATGGTTTGTAGTCCATTCCTGATGGTTTCACAAAATTTTGTCAATATCAGGCAATCTGACAGCGATTCCAGGCACTCCGACAGCAAAATTACATATAACTTGAAAATTTAAACAACTTGTAGGGGCAAAATTATGCTATAGCATCTCCTGATATTATACTCAAAGGTTTGACACCGCATCTGAATGCTAGTTTGTAGTAGTACAAATCTCTGCTGTCTCAATTTCGCAGCAGTGAGTTTGTACCCGCTAGACTGCGTAACATAATTATAATGTTGTTTTAAAATATAATTTAACTTAGCGAATATTCACCACAAATGAAAGAAAACCAAGTGAGGGAAAGCTAATTTAGAGTAACATTAATTAGACATGTTCCATAATTCGGTTTTTGGCCGCTACAGGGTAGTAAGATATGTACAAGTAAAAATTGTAATTTCGTATAGTAAATATTCACCACAGTTTAAGTGGGACAACTCGTTGGAAAGGTATTTGAGACCAGTACATATTACCTATTTTTATCGCTACAGTCGCTGAATACTCATGTTAAATTTTAATCTATAAAATGTAATTCAGAATAGTAAATAAACCTCAAAAATGGGGATTGACACTGAATTTGAAAGCTAAGTACAACAGAATCACAGTTAATTTAATTTAATTTATGCCCTAGAGAGAATAATATCGTCGGTCCCATGCCAAAACCGCGAATGTGCAATATTACAGTTTCGAGAAAATTGCGTTTTAATTTTTGCCGATTTTTGAAATTATTATATAAGCGATATAGAAATTTTAATATAAGCGATATAGAAATTTTTTAATACTAAAAAAACTACGACGAATTGCACATTTGTGATTTTTGCATATTGTAGATTTTGAAATTTTACGTTTTCAGGCATTAAAAACTCAATTTCATAAAAAACGCACATTCGCGGTTTTGGCATGGGACCGACGATATATAATTATATTGTTTTTCAAAAATGAATTTATTCTTGGTAGTGTGTACCAAAAATGAAGGGACACCACGTGTGCAGCAGAGCTAATCCAATAATTCGATTTTTTGTCGCTAGAGGCTGTAAAAGAAATGTAAAAAATTCAGTTACTAATATTTTAAAAAAAGCCTATGATTAGGACACTACTGCGCAGTAGTTCAGCTATGCGGCATTTTTAATATCCAGTTTCGAATTGTTCTCTTTAAAAAATTATTTTAGGTTGTTTTGGTTACATGTAAAATTTTCTATAATTTAAAAATGAAAAACACGTACACCATTTTTTCTATTTCCAATAATATGTATGAATACATATGTATATGTTGTCTTAAAAAAGAAAAGAAAATTGCAAATTTTCCTAAAAAAATTTGAAGGTCAAGGCTACTGACCAACATCAACAAATAATAAAATAAACAAATAAATTAATTAGATCTTTTTACAGTCTAAGTTGTTTATTATTTTCAGCTATGAAAATTGTGAATGGTTGAAACGGTCACAGCGTTACAAGCATAAAAAATTTTCAGGTTGATAACAATTCTTTTTATTTTTAGCACATTTCCAACCAATTTGCTAGAAATGTGTATATTAGTTTCACTCTGTCTGTCCGTTTATCCGTTTACACAAACTTTTACATCCATTAAGATGGAGTTACAAAATGACCATATTGACCATAGATACATAGTAATAAAATAATAGGTCCTGTAGAAGAAACTTTTCTTCTATCCCTTTTCCCCTCCGAGATATTCCACCTCTGCAAGTTCGAAAATTTCCCATATTGAAAATCTAATAACTTTTAAACCAATAAAAAGTTTTGAGGTTTTCAAAAGCTATAAAATAGGAAAATCTCTTATCTTTTTTGTAAAATTAAAAAATTATATAAAATTTTGTTCATTGTGGTATAAAAATACCGTTATCTTCATACAACTTTTTTTTAGTTTATTTAGCACCTTGTATTTCCCAAACGGTTTATTATGGACGGCTGAAATTTATGTACCAAAGAGATATCTAAAAAGTAACCAGAGTCTCTAAAGATATTGTATCCGTACCTCTCCTCCCCTTTCCGTTGTGGCTATTCGAAAATCACAAAATTACATTTTTAATTTACTTGTAAAATTATAACTGCACAATATTTTTAAAAAGAAATATTGAGAAAACTTTCGAAAATCATATTTCTTTAAAGTGCATTAATTAATAAATTATAATCATTTGCCTCACACTTATAATTAATCAAAATGCTTAATCATGTAAAATTTTGCAAAAAACTAGTATTTTGCATATACTTAGGTGCTATATAAATGGAATATTGGATATGATTTCACATCACATTATGTTCAATTAAAAGCAAAATTTGAGAGAACTTAAATGATAAGTCTATATATATTTTCCGGGAATAATAAGCGGGGAATGAAAAAAATTAATAAAATAGAACAGGAATACTTTTTTTACCTTTGTACATAGATTTATAATTTCATATTTTTTCAAAAAAACTATTTTAAATGTGAATTCTTTTGGTTTAGAATAGCAATAGCTCATAGTTCAATAGTTCATGATGCGATTTTGAGGTGCTTTTGACAAACCCGGACTTTGTTTTTCATATTTTTTTATTCGGTTACAATAAATTATGTACTAAAATTATTATATTATTTCCTTCAATTTCTGATTTTGTTTCAATATTTATTATTTATTTCAGCAAAATTAATGTTTTTTCCGTATTTTTTTAAGTTTATATACGCGAGTATAATGTATGTATATGAATGTACGAGTAGGTACAATAAATAAGAATACCGACGAAAAATCCATCTTTGGTATGCATCTGCATCTATACAACTTATGAAAATTTGTTGATAAACTTGTCCTTTTTCTTAAGTAAATTGAATTTTATATCCGCTCTGGTTTCGATGAATAAAATACATATTAATAACACAAATGGGAGTTTTTAAAGTAAAATTTTATTTGTACATATAAATGTACATACATATACATATATAAATATGTATCCAGATTTTTCTAATTTTCTGATGGGAGAAGCTCAAGCTGTGAAGTAAAACTCATTTATTAAACGAATTTAATTTTCGTTACAATTTAATTACAATTTAATTTACATTGTAGTTTTTTGATTATACATACATCAATTACATAATACTACGTAGTGATATCGAATTAAGCTTATATTTGAAATATTATTACACCTAAATATTAATTGCAACAGAATACACATATTCATATAGGATATTTTTCCTGTTTCATATCCACTTCTTCCTTTGATTTTTATATTAAGAGGAAAAGTAATATCATTTTTGGCCTATTATTTTCTCTGTTCTATATATTTCCACAAAACACAATTTTGAAAAACTTGTATGGCATTTATAATCTATAGGTAAATTATTATTAAAGTAACTTTAAGCTAAATGAAAAAAAAATTAATAATCACGTTTCTATTCATACACTACTGTACTGAATATACCTATATGTACTCCTGCTTCTGCCTATAAATGGGAATGCGTTGACTTTTCTAAATAAAACGTTGACTTTTCTAAATAATTACAACTATAGTAAGTAATCTAACCCGGGACATTTCAGTTGTAAGTCTATGCCTTAATATATAAAATAGTATTATAGCCTATCTATACCCCCTATTTATTTTATAAATGCCTGTTTAATTGCATTAATGATTTGTATGAGGTCAATTCACTGTTATTTGCAATTCAAAAGTAATTTGCGGTTTTTTAAAAATTAATTTAATAAAGTTAAATTATTGTTATAGCAAAAAAAAGGAAAAAATATATATGTATGTATATGTAGGTATGTATATTAAAAAAAAACGAAAGCAATCTACAAAAATATACAGTTTTGTGGTTCAGGCATATTTTAATTTTGCAATATTATGTTTGTATTAATTAGATATTGTTATTTATCTACATAGTTTTATTCCGAAAACTTTTTTTTCCAAAACTTCCATAAAATATTTGCATTGCATTATAATTATATCATTGTTTATATATCTTATATAAACAATGATTACAATTTGTAATTTCCAACTGTCAATTGAAATTCCTTCTCGTATGACCAAAAATGTTAGCATCATTTTGCTTCATATCAAATCATATCATATGTATAAAGGCCGGCGCACAATTGCAGCTTTAATCAATAGTGTTAACTTTAACTCTTATTAACGCTAGCGGAAAAAGCCAGACTTTCAACAATTGTAGCTAGATTTTTTTTCATATTTGTCAATTGTTGATGATTTTTATGTGATTTAAGTTTTTGCCTTCCAATGTTAAAATTAACTTTTTTTTAATTTTCTCGTCCCAAAAAAAAAATTATTTTCACCGTTTTTGTCTTCCAATATTAAAATTGTTGAGCATTGGCGTAAATTTTTCAACATTGTTGAAAGTCAGCGCTATAGCGTATTTTTTGGCTGGCATTAACTGCTGGTATTGTGTTCGCCTTGATTTCCATATGTTGAAAATTTTTCAAGTTAACACTATAGATTAAAGCTGCAATTTGCGGATTTTAATTTATTCATTGCCGTCCTAATCTTCATTATAAATATTAGTTGCTTAACAATACTTATTCTAAACCTTGTATACAAAAACGATATCTATACCTACCATTTTAACTGGGCAATAATTTAGATATTTTTAGGATTAACATATTATTGCATATTCAATTACGAGTATTTATAGTTATTAAACTTGCTAAATATATGAAATTGTACAACATTAGTTGTATTGCAAAAAATATAACTTTTATATAACTGTTCGTTTTCCTTAAATCCTTAGGTTAATTTCAAAGTGTATGTGAAACACTCTTCCAACTTGACAGCTTTTTGTATTCGGTATAACGTCACCTAAAAGGGGTTTTAAAGGTTTGATATATGTACGCAATAAACTGACAAAAAAAAACGTATTTAACAACTTTTCTAAGCTTCTTTTATATTTGTCTTCTGGCATCCAAATTAATATTCATTGAAGTAACTTCATTTTTCTTCCCCTTAATTCATTCCTTTAAATCATCTCCAATAAAATAAAATTTATACGCATACTATTTGTATATATCCTCTATAAATAGAGATACATATATCTTTTATATTTGCTCCTTTTGCTGATTATCCAAATTTTATGCGGCTCTAGAGTATTAAACTTTTTTTTGTCATCTCTGCCAAATATTACAATCCATTTTACGAGTGATTTTCAAAAAAAAAAACATATTTTCTGATAGAAGGATAATATCCCTTTAAGTACGGTCAGAGTGCGTATAACCAGTTATGAATATATATTTTTTAGGAAACATTTAAGTTTTTTTTAGTACTATTTACATGTTTATCCAATTGTAGATACGATAATGACTATACACATCCTTAAACGTAAACTACACACATACACAAGAAATTTTGTATAGGTATACATAAATATTTATATACATATATTTTTGACAGGATAACAAATATCCTATTTGAATTTACCAATGAATAAAAGTAGATTTTTTTTTGTATTGAGTATGAAAAGCTAATAAAAGAAAATCATGTTTTGAATTTTTAATCAAAAATGTTTATATACATTTTTTTTATTATTGATTCAGTAAGAAGTATAAAAGGAGCTTGAAGGACTCTTGTAAATATAGATGTAAAAGAATAATAATAAATTTTGTAGCTAAATTAAACTCCAGAAAGAAGAAAAAAAAAAAACTTTATTATGGTTATAAAATTAACAAAAATTACGATTTAATGATAAATATTAAAAAAAAGTACGGATGAAAAATTTTTATTAGTAATATTTTATTTTGGGGAAATATTTAATGATACACTCTTAAAAATAATACCTATCTAAAAATACAAATTTCCTATAAGAAATTTAAAAATTAACTGAATATAATATTCAAAGTTTATTTGTTATTTTCGATTCTGAATTTTTCTATTCTATAATTCTACTAATATTGAAACTTGGCTCTATTAAAAAAAAAATCAATAAAATGTTTTATTTATTATATAAAAAAATAATTTAGAAATAAATATTTACTTTACAATACCCCCAACTCCAACCATAATTCAATTATGCTGCTTTTTCCATCAGCATCAATAAATATTAATTTCCTTTATTTAAAATAATAATAATAAAAAAAACATTTTTGTACAAAGATTAAAAAAATGTCTATTTTTATTACAGCACTCATATAAAATGATATTTGATATAAGTAGTTGACTCTACATATACGAACTCATGAATAACTAAACTGATTTCGTTATCCAAATTTAAGCTCACATACATAAACAGTAAGGAATTTGTTTATCAACTGTACATAAAATAAATTTTATGAATTATTAAATATTAATATTTTAATATTTAGGCTTTTATATAGACATTCAGCTCGTAAAGTTATTTTTTCTATTTGTATATTTAATCCTTTGTTTTGCAACATTGCAACGTATAAATATGTATACTCAGGAAAAGAGTAAATTTAATGTAAATCCATAGTTGAGGTTGATGGTTGATTGGTTTTAAGTTTTAAATGTATATGGTGTGTTGATAAGACATATAGTTGCGTTTCAATAAAAACTACGTTCCTAATGAACAACGATAAAAAAAAGTACTTAAGAAAAATTCTGTAAATCAGTTTAACTTACTGGATAATTTTCCTGCTTTTTCAAGATTTGTTATAGGAAATAAGAACTAATCCCACAGTTAAATCGATTTCAACTGTTTGTTACATATTTAATTGAAACAAGCTTAGTAAAATAGAATCGTCAAGTATTAACGTTTTTGTTAGATTATTACAGCGTATCTATAATATAACTCGTTTTAATTCAATTCCATACTGGACTACAAATTGTGGCTCTATCTAAACATAATACTATTTCTGGGATTTTTATATATTTATACGAATACGCTGTTTTCAGAATGTCGCACTTTCCTAAAAGAAACTATGAAGTTAATGAAGTGAAAAAATGACTTTTATACTAAAATTTTTTGAAAAAAGCCTTCATAATTTGATATTTGGCCCTTTATACTGATTATTGTTACAATATATGGAGGATTATTCTTCTAGAAAAAAGGTTGTTTTTGTTTTATTTTATTTAATCTTTATTATCTTAGATTTACGCGACCCGAATAATAAACCTATTTTTAAAAATATGTTAAGTGCGACAGTTTAAAAAAATTCCATATTCTTCGGATTAATAAAATTGAAAAATTTTGCATTTATTATTATTTTGTCTAAATAAAAAAATTCGCGCAACCGAACTAACTTACCGTTAATTTTATAATCACGCAGAAAAAAAACATGTTTGTACCATGATTACTGCCAACTTTTTTTTTCTCTGTAATAATTATATGATCACTGTAACAATTTTTATTTGTGGAAATAATTCATTGTTTAACAGCTTGATTGTACTAACCATTAAATGATAATGGAAATCATATTAAGATTAATTTTTTATTGTAAGAATGATTGCTAAAACTTTTAGTTGCGACAAAAAAAAATATGGTTACGGTATACGTTTTTTTTATTACTGTCATCATAAACCTATATTTGCGGCAACCATAAAATGGTTACTTCAATGTGGCAATAGGGTTCCCAGGTTTTCCAAATTCTCCGACCGGCTTATGATTATGAAATAAAAAAAACACCAACCGTTTTTTTTTTATAAGTAAATAACAAAAAATATAAATTCAATTAAAGTATACATTAGTACAAACAAATTATAAAATAACAAAAAACAAAAAAAATTGAATAATTCACGATTCATTATTATTTTTTATATTTAGATAAAAAAAATGTATTTGAAATACAAAACTATAATATCAGGAAATGAAGGAAATGAGATCATCCTGAAAAATTAAAGCATTTAATAATATTTTGTTTGTAAAATCAATTAATTTGGGAAATTTACCTTTTCAGTATATTACTAAGTAACATAACATATTATTTAATAAATTAATATTTTGAATTGCTTCTAGCTGCTTTTAATAAATTTTTGTTTTGCTTTATTTCATTTTTAAATTCAGCACATGAAATTTTTAAATTTTCCAATACCAATAATTCTGCTCTAACATTTTTTGGTAAAAGTCTTTTTCTATCATCTCGCCATATGTTACCCATAATGCTAAAACAACGTTCAACATATGCATTACTGCAAGGGACAGAAAAAATATGCTGCATAAGATGTTGTAGGTTGGGCAAATTATTATTTTTTAGTACAAGTACCCAAGCATCACTATTTTCCATTTCATTTACTGCATCACAAAAAGTTTTAGATTCCATTATTTGTTTTAACAATCGTAATTCAATATATATTTCATCGCCACTATTTTCATAATTAATATTAAATATTTCACCAGCCTTTATAACATCCTCAATAGATAATACCATTTTTGATTTCAAATAAAGTTTTGAAATATTTTCAAACACGTTCGTGTTAAAATCAAACCAGTTTTCTAGATATTTTAATGCTCTTTCACAAACAGTGTTCGCTTCTTTTTTAAATTTCTGTAAATCATAATTACTCAGGTGTTTTAGATTCTGATTAACTTTAAAACCATAAAATTTATCAGTTTTTCTTTGTATAATTTCATTTCTCAAATCATTCATTATTTGGTAAAGTTGAGTTACATCAGTTTTGTTTTTTTCTAAAACTAAAATAGTTTTTTGGAAGAATGCTAAAAAAGAATGAACAAAATACAAAAAACATTCTGGTAATGTCAATGTATCAGATATTTCATTCACTTGATCAGAAATAAATCTCCATATTGCATTTTCACACTCTTCTTCACCTTGTTGAAGAAAATAAGTTTTAACAGCAGGCCAACACTGAAGTAAACGATCAAGTGATTTAAACAAAGTCAACCATCTTGTTGAAACGTGTGTTAGAATTTGTTGATATTCCTGGTTGCAAAAATCAAAACAAAATTTTAATTCTTCAACTTTTTTTGCACTTATTGAAAATTCTTTATATACTTTCAATATTAGAGTTTCAACATCGTATGACATTGTTTTTATTGCATTTTTTGCAGTATTATGAACTATATGGCAATTACATCCAGACTTAATCAAATTATTTTCCTTTTCTTTTAATTTAGTATAAACAGACGCAATTCTACCAAAATTTACTGGCGCATTATCTGCCGAAAAAGCTGTTAAATAATTTAGATCTAATTTTAAATTTTTTATAGTTCTTAAAATAAGATCGGTTATACCTGTGGCAGTTTCATCTGCTTGCTCACAAAAATCTAATAATGCATTTGTTATGCCATTGCCATATACATCAAAAAATTGTATTGCTATTGGAAACATTTTGCATCAGTACTGACGCTAAAAGGTAGTTGCGTTTTTTCAGAACTATTCATAATTATATTAAGCACTTGCTCTATTGAATATGGGGCAAGTATATTTTGTACTATTGCTTCCATTTTAGTTCTTCCTAATCGAACTTTTTTACAAATATCCGAATCGGGAAATTGGTGGCTCAGATTTTTATTGCCACAATCCATAGAAAGAAAACTATAATGATGTTTGAGCCCATGGTATATCAAAGATAACTCCGTGGAAGTTACCTCGTCTTCATCCATTGTGTTTTCTTTTGCAAAATATTGCGATAGCAAATTTTTTTGACGAGCAGCAGCACTTTTAGTTTTATGATTTTTGGAATTGCTGTGATTTTTTACGGCTTTTATTCCGTCGAATTTTACTAGAAAACATAAATTGCAAAACTTACATTTTGCTAGAGTTTCGTTGTTTTCAACTTTTGAAAGCCAGAAATTCCAATCAGATTCTGTTAACCATTTCTCATTAAATACGCAATTCCTGGTTCTAGTTTTCTTCCTTGGAGTTGGAGGAGTTTTTTCTCTGCTATCACCTATAGTAACTACTAAATTAAAATTAATAATTATATTTTTATTTTAAATAATTCATATAAATAAAATGTAATAATTAACCTTTTTATCACTTTATCACTTTTTACACGTGTGCTAATAATAATTAACTTTTTTTAATAATTTTTGACATTAAATTCAGCCGTTTGGATTGTTTATGATGTATGAATTCTTTGAAAGTTTGACAATTTGTAACTGTCAACGTCACGTCGTCATCCCATATAGAATTTAACAATTATTCGTATATCGTATTCTATTCTAACCTACTGTGCTCCGAAATTTACGTAAATTTTTCTGAAATCATAAAATTTATTTTTCCGAAAGTATAAAAATTAGTTTTATGGTATCAAAACATAACAATTATTGAAAAAACTATTTATTTATTTTGTTGGAAACCGGTCAATTCCTCTACCGGTTCATCATGTGGACCGGCAACTGGCAGATAGTAAATCAAACCGGTGAAGCCGGTTCAAAACCGGTAACCTGGGAACCCTATGTGGCAAACATAATATTATTGTGATACTCATTTGAATGATTAGTCGCCTTTAAATTTTAGTGAAATATTATATGCATAATTCATAGTTAGTTGTTATTTGTATACGAGTGCAGTTCATATTTTTAATATTTCATGAAATAAGTTTTTTTTAAAGTGAAAAGTTTTGAAAGCTCCAATAATAAAATAAATATTTTAAAAATACGATAAACAAACCCCGGGTTTGTCAAAAGCACATTTCCTCAAAATCGCCACATGTAGAACTATATGAGCTATTGTAAAACAATGAGAATTCCTATATGTGCATATTGTGCAGTTTTAGTAGTATTTTCAATGTACTATACATAGGAAAGATAAAAAATGATATGGTAAATATAGGTAAAAAATGTGTCCCTGTTCGATTTTATTAATTTTTTTTCCTTCCAAGTTTATTATTCCAACAAAATACATATATATAAAATTATCATTTAAGTTTTCCCTAATTTTGCTTTTAATTGAACATATAATGTGATATGAAATAATATCCAATATTCCCTTTATAAAGCTCCTAAAAATATGCAAAATGTTCGTTTTTTGCAAAATTTTACATGATTAAGAATTTTGATTAATTATAAGTGTGAGGCAAATGACTATAATTTATTAATTAATGCACTTTAAAGAAATATGAATTTCGAAACTTTTCCCAATATTTGTTTTTAAAAATATTGTGCAGTTATAATTTTACAAGTAAATTAAAAATGTAATTTTTTGATTTTCGAAGGGCCACAACGGAAAGGGGAGAAGAGATACGGATACAATTTCTTCAGAGACTCTAGTTATTTTTTAGATATCTCTGTGGTGCATAAATTTGAGCCTTCTATAATAAGCAGTTTGGGAAATACAGGGTGTTAAAAAAACTAAAAAAAGTTGTATGAAGATAACGGTATTTTTATACATCAAAGAATTAAATTTTAAAAAATTTGTTTATTTCACAAAAAAGATAAAAGATCTTATGGCTTTTACAGACCTCAAAAATTTTTATTGGTTTAAAAGTTATTAGATGTTCAATATGGGTAATTTTCGAACTTGGAGGGGGAATAACTCAGAGGGGAAAAGAGATAGAAGAAAATTTTGTTCTACTGGACCTATTATTTTATTACTATCTATCTATGATCAAAATTTTAATACTCTATCTTAATAGATGTAGAAGTTTGTGTAAACGGACGGACGGACAGCCAGAGTGAAACTAATATACACATTTCTTCCAATTTGGTTGGAAATGTGCTAAAAACAATATTAACTAAATACCAAATTAGACTCTCAAACTTTTATATTAATTACATGGATATTATCGATGAGAAAGTTAAACCGGATACTCCAAGTATAATTAGTGGTGATGTTTTGAAAAAATTCTTTACAAGATATTTTTATACATATTTACATGTTATATTTACAATAAAAAAAGAATGTTAACATAGATTATTTTCAATAAGAAATTAAACAAACAGTTAAATACTTTTCTTTGCTATAAGTAATATTTATTTCAGCTCTGGCCACTTTGGTGTAGCTTCCTAAGTCCTAACTTTCTTGGTAGAAGTGATCATTTAATGATTGCTATGAATTCGTACATTTTGTTGGCAGTGATAATTATATAATTGTTGCAATAATTTATCTTACTAACTTTCTTGATTGGTGCAATCGTTTAATCGCTGTACTTATTGTTACAATAATTTACTAGTTACAATAATTTACAATTCGCGAACAATTGTTGTTGAACTCGACGCTTTCCATTGTTGCTGGCAACAATTGCTGACAGTTCCAGTTCGGAAAATTGGCAAAACCTTCATCCGTATGTTGAGCCAAAGAAAAAGAATATTTGTTATATTAAATCACAATTTAAACTGAAAAACATCTTTTGACGAAAACCTAATAGCGCCGCCTGTGTCGAATTTTTAATTTCATGTTACAGCATTTTGATTCGAAATAGACTTCAAGCTTTCTATCGGATATTATGTCATAAAAATTATTGTGTACATCTCCTATGGTAAGTAATTGACGGACATAAAAGAAGGGTTAACGTTAACATAAGTCATAAGGGATATTCTTTTTTTATTAAAATACCTAAAAAGGAAAATAAAGATTTATTATTTTTTTAACAAAATAAATTCGGACAGTTCAATTAATTTCTAGTTAAATATTATATAAAAAAGGGATAAAATTTCTAAGGATGAACTTTTTTTTCAATTCTGAAAATATTCTCTTAAGGGTAATTTATATTTTTTTGTTAGCTGATAATTAATAATTTAAAAGCAAAATTTAAAATGGTTTTAAAATATATACATATTAAAATATTTTCAAGTAAAATTTGATACTTTAAAAAAGAAATCTATACACTAATTCCTTAATTAATTATTGTCATTAAAAAGGTTCTTATGTCGTAAAATATTTTATTGGTTTTTATTCTGTATGAGACAGTTTTTGTAATTTAAAAAATCCATTCATTTTATCCAAATTTACAAGCTGTAAAACTACATTTTAACAAAAAAAAAAAGAAATTTAAATTTATATAAATATTTATATAATAAAAATCTAGTAATAAAATTAATTCCGTTTTTTATGAATGCAATTAGTAATTTTTTCTTTCGTTATTTAATTTCTTGTTGTCGTAAATTTTAAAGTTTAATAAAAATATTTTAAAATTTTAACGACAATCGCGATATTTCTGTACTGGCTATAAAAACTAAAATTCCGAAATATAATTATACATACATACATATATACAATACATGTAAATTTTGGGAAACAATTTAAATTTAAACTTAAACATACGAGTTACAGTTTAAAAAATAATTAAAATCGGATTATAGCTCTTTTTTACTTTATAAACCAACTTATGATATACATATTCAGGTATTCAGGACATATTCAGAAATTTTTCTGCACATATACATAAGTGTTAAATTTATGTATGCAAAGTACTACAAATTGGGTGCCGTGCAATAAGACCATAATGGCTTTATTCTTTATTACGCATTTGAAAGTGAAATAAAGCAATATTTTTCTGCGATGGCTTTTTTTCACTTCCAAATGTAAAATAAAGCGTTAAAATTTTGCATATAGTAATTGCTATATTTACTTTTGAAAGCTCTTAATTTTGATGTAATTTAATTGAAAATAAATTTTTAAGAATAACTGTATAAGTGCATGGCATGGTATGGTAAGTGCATGACAAGTGTATTATTATGATTGCACTCGTGCGCTGGTGCTCGCGTACGGTATCGGGCTACTCTCTCGCGATGTAATTTTGTAAAGAGGCCTTTGCACAAAAAGTAGGATAAAGTTTTTCGCTGGAGCAGATAACTTAAGCTGTAATTATCGGATTTAGTTCTTTAGTTATGGTTGGTAATAGACCTACCTTTTACACTAGGCCAGTGATGGCGAACCTATGACCCGTGGGTCAAGGAGTGACCCGATGGATAATTTTTAGTTACCCGCGAGAATGTTCAGAAAGTCTCTCTAAAATTGTAGATTCTGAATTTTTACAAAACACAAACCAATCCTAAAATATTGGAATAAACTAGAATCGGTTTACTAAAATATTTTTTTCTAATAGAAAATGCAATCTCAAAATATATGTAAAATAAAAATATCTATTACTAAAAACTAGATGTCTCCACGGAAAAAAAGGTCATAAAATAAGTTTTAAATATCTACTTATTGATAGATGGGGGCATTGATTCAAAGTAAGTACAATGTCGATAATTATCCATAATTCGAGATAGCCTTTAAAAATAATAAGGTTGCCTCAAAGTACAATGTGTAGATTTGTGTTATTAAATAACACATATGCTGTCCGAAAATTATTTACTGAACATTTTGTAATTCTTTTTAATACAAAGAAGTGAATATAAAAATTATTCTAATATTAAATTTACTTAATTGAAATATGTGAGACCCGCAAAGTTAATTTTTTTTTTTAAATTTAATTTTGACCCACCGCCAAAAAAGGTTCGCCATCACTGCACAAGGCAGTTTGTTTTTAAGGTTTTGACATAGGTTGTCTGAAAATTTTTCATTTCCATACAAAAAAAACCGTGCGACCTAAATTTTTTACACAATTTGGATCCAATTTGGGAGAAATTTGGAGGACAAGTAGTCTTTATAAAAAGAAACTACTGCTACACTACACAGCCTCCGAAAAAATAATTTTTGACTCTAATTTTGATTTAACAGCAATTATATTTTCAAACTTTGATATGGAAATGGAATATAAACTAAACTAAAGAAAATAAATTCCTAAAATTAAGTCATTATTAAAATTTACTCTTTTCCCAACATTTTCTTAATTAAAATTATTAAAAATATTAAAATAATTAGAAGCAAAAATTATGTATAACTAGATGGATCTTTTCATATATCTGGCCATATATGAAAATACAATTTCTATATTATAAATTGTAGTACCCCATTCACTCAAATTATTATTTGTACTCAAATTCTATTGAGTTATTTATGACCAATGACTTAAAAACCAACAATCAACGTGCGTATTTTCGTTAGAGAAATTTTTTTATAATTTCATTTCATATAAAAAAAAGTTTTTTTTTGTGTTTTCTTCGCACATATGATTGTATTGCATAATCTTATGAATAGTTTTGTTCGTATTCGCACATTTGAAAATTTTCTAATTCTTAAATAAATTCTAATTTTCAATTTTTAGCTAAAGGAAAAGGAAATATAGTTTCTTCTATATTTGAAGAATAGTACAGGCGTTTGGGTATTTTTGGTAATATCGATTAAACAAATGCATGGAATATTTCATGATTATACAATATATTTAACAAATCAATAAATTAATAATATTTTCTGATTATACAATATTATATTCATAAATTTTAAAACTATATTTTAAAATTTGGTTAGCTTTAATTTAATTTGAAAAAATGTGAATTGAAATGAAAAATTTATTAATTCAATTTATGCCCTTATTCCGACAGTCGTGTCGAATTTAACGCCGTAAAATAATTTCGTTTCGTACCGACTAAAAAAATGTATTCTCAGAGGCGTACGAAACGACTGATATATTCGTTAATATTATTTATTTCCAATAGATGGCTTTAAAGATTTTTTTTTACTATATTTCATTTTTAATATTTTTTATTTATACTTGATATTAATAATAAAATACTACATTTTCGTTCTAGTCAATTGCAAAATTGCTTACGACAAAAATTATAGTTTTTTGACAAATAAATTCAAGTCGTACGCCTCCAAGAATACTAGATTTTGTGGCTGTTTCGTATCAATATGACTAATTTCGTATTGATACGACTCTCGTGATACAAAATTTTTGTAGTAGTATCTTACGCCGACAAATACGACTGTCGGAATAAGGGTATTAGAAAAGATTAATATATTTCTAAACATGTTTAAATCCTTTTAAAAACTACTAATAATCATACACTATTCCTGCATGCATTTGTTTAATCGATATTACCAAAAATACCCAAACGCCTGTACTATTCTTCAAATATAGAAGAAACTATATTTCCTTTAGCTAAAAATTGAAAATTAGAATTTATTTAAGAATTAGAAAATTTTCAAATGTGCGAATACGAACAAAACTATTCATAAGATTATGCAATACAATCATATGTGCGAAGAAAACACAAAAAAAAACGTTTTTTATATGAAATGAAATTATTGCTTTGAATATAAAAAAATTTCTCTAACGAAAATAACGCACGTTGATTGTTGGTTTTTAAGTCATTGGTCATAAATAACTCAATAGAATTTGAGTAAAAATAATAATTTGAGTGAATGGGGTACTACAATTTATAATATAGAAATTGAATTTTCATATATAACCAGATATATGAAAACATCCATCTAGTACTAGTTATACATAATTTTTGGTAAAAGACAAATTAAAGAAGTAACTTTTTCCATAATTTGCTAAAAAATACTAATTTGAAATTGTTATACAGAAAATTATAGGATCGTCGGTTGTAAATTGTTATATTCGCTATTATTTTTTGTAACTATCTCTCGTTGTTCTCTATGTCCTTCCTTATTTTGGGTATATAATACTTTTTTTTTCATTTTCTTATATACAGGTTTTAGTTATATGAAAATATTTTCATTTAAGTTTTAAATTTCAATATTTTAGAATTTTTTGATTTTCTATATTCAGAATATTTATAATTTTTTAGAGGTTTAATAGTGTTTTTTGTTGAATATGCTAAAACTCTGTCGATTAAGTTTAAAAAAGTATAAATAAGAAAACTCAATAGCATATTTAAACGGGAATGTTATTTAAATTATAATAAATAACAATTAATAATTCATAATAATTTTTATTATAATAATCAAATGCATCCGTTCAGTATAAATTGAACTATGATCGCAAATTTGATTTTTTTCCCAAAAATAAGAAAAATATAAAAAGTATAATTTTTTGTATTTTCTTATACATATACCTAGATAAATTTCATGCATTATTCAGGTGATGTATACATACACAACACATGTGTATATATTGTGTAACAAATAATTAAATTCATACAAAATGCAAACCATACATTGTTCTTATATAATAAATAAAAATTCGCTAAAATTTAAACTTCACATTTTGTTTACAAAAAAATACAAAATTTTTCTAAAATTCAAAATTATTTTTTAATTGGAAATAATTCTCATTCTCGCAAAAAAGGCACACGCTTATTTGAAAAAAAAGTGTGAAATTTCAAATACACAATTTGAGAAAAATGTTATACCAAATTCAAATATTATATTTTATATGGAATAACTAAAATTGTGTATAAGCCAAGCGCTTGGTAAATTGTTATATACCACCATGGATAGTATAACAAAACGAAGTATACCAGATATAAAATATAATTTTACTTTTTGGGCAAAGGCCTCTTAAATTATTTCATTAATATGAAGCTTTGCCCCCTTTCTTCCTTCCTTCAACCCTCCGACTAACCTTGAAATATTTCAGTAAAAATAAGATAACAGAAGCCAGAACTTAATTATTCTACTGCTGTGTGCTACATTAATACATTTATGTATTCGTCTAGATTTTTATTTAATTACCATCATAAATTTAAATTTTCGATTTATAAATTTCATAAAAGCGATAGAGGGCACCACACATATTTATTTTTTTAACTGATTACAAAAATATTTATTAATAATTTAACAAACAAAAAAGAACCAATTAAAAAAAATCCGGATTAAGATTTTTTTTATTTCATAATTTCGAAAGTTTAACAAGTTATAATTACAGAAAATTTAAATAGTTAATTCATTTTCTAAAAAAACTTTTTTAAAAATATTTTTTTCATTCCTTGATATAAAAATAACAAAATAAGTTATAATAGGTAAATAATTTACATATGTATGTATATCCTCAATTTTTGGATTATGTTAACTTTTATTTTCTAAATGTACTTGAAAATTACCATAAATTTTCATTTAAAAAAAAAATATTTTCATAAAAATTCAGCAATAAAATTGAACTTTTTTAAATAAAAATTGATTGATAATAAAAATTAACCCAATTTAAATTTGTAGTCGGTAAGCAGTAAAATCTGATTATTTATATTTTAAGACAAAGTTTAAATCTTTTTAAACCCAACCACTAAGAACTGTTTTTTATGTATAATACGGCTTTGATTAAAGCTATAGTGCAGTCTTACTGTTAACATATTTTTGTAACTTAGATAAACTCAAAATATGATCGTTTGTGAATTAAAATAATTAAAAATACTTATTTTCTATATTTTCATTCAAATTGATTGCGATTAGAAAAAACATAAATTTAAACTTAAAAAACTCAAAATACAACTAGAATTCTATCGCTTAAAATCTAAATTAAACTACATTTTGAGTGTGGTTTGAGGCACAAACTTCAATTGCTAAATGCACATACATATGTACATGTTTTTCTTCGTTTTATAATTATAATTAAACTTGGACTGGCGAGGCGACTGGCCCGAGATATAAGACTTCAATTATAATATACATATTTATATTTATTGAAATATATGAACAGGAAAATATTTTTGAAATTTATTATCAAATAATTTATTAGTTGCTTTATTTGTGAATCTTCACTTCAAAAATATTAATTCAGGATCCGACTTAAAAAACTTTGACTGTACATTATTTTCGATGATACAATTTAACCTTATTCAAAATTATATATAAAGAAGTTTTCAATATATACGCGAAATTTTAATATGTACACATATATACATATGTAAATATATCCTTATTGCTGGCTGATTTTTGATTTCATATACATACAATATTATGTTTTGCATTATATAGTATATATAATTGTCTAGTAAATAAATTGTTGTTAAAATTTTTAATGTATATAAAGTATTTTCTAGCAAGCACATAATATTATTATACGTGTTTAAAATATGGATTTTCCTTCTTTTCAGGTTCGTTTTTTTAAATCCTTTATGCTTTAGGTTAGGTGAACGCTTTTTGTCCGTCTGTTCGTATGTCCGTCCGTCCATCCGATATAAACGATAAGAAGCACTTATTTAGCATACTAAACGTAGAACTTTGCATTTATTTAGCATACTAAATTCCTGGAAAACAATTTTCGAACTTGGAGGGGGTTATTGAAAACTCCAAGCTTACAACCTAACAGGTAGAATTAATTGATTTATAGAACCAATATGCTTTAAAATCAAATCCATATACATCAATTGCATTTGTAATTATAAATATTAAATACGAGTAAATTAATATGTACTGGGACATATAATAACACGGATTGAGATTTACATATGAATATATGTATTAAAATAAAATTACATTGGCTAGAAAATACGGTTAAATAATTACCAATTTTAATACTTTCAATGTAATAACGGATTGCCTGCACATAGCAAACCATTTTAATAGATGCTAAAAACGATTAGAGAATCGAACTCGAACAGGAATTGTTGATTGTCGTGTTGTATCTATGTATTATCTTTGTATATAATGTTTCTATATGCAAAGGTAATTATACATAAAACGAATACAAATTGTAACGATTTTTTTATGGGAAAATAACGGCGATGGTGCTGTTGCTGTTTGTGAAGTGTAAACTTATGATCATTTATAATATTATTATAATATACCTAGTAAATTAATAAAAGCTTATCCAATATTCTAATAGTATAAAATAATGTTTATAAAATACATTAATACATATAGTAAAACTAGATATATAATTATATTATATTATTTAAATTATTTAATTAAGTTCAAATTAACATCCTTTTCCTTACTTTATGTATATAATCGGTTTTGCTTTTGCTACACACTGTTACTAAATATATGTATATAACAAACTTTTCTTCTATACCTTTTCCCCTCCGAGATATTCCCCCAACGAGTTTGAAAATTGCCAATATTGAACAGCTAAAAATTTGTAAACCAATAAATAATTTTGAGGTATGTAAAAGCTAAAAAGTAAAATCTTAAATCTTAATAATTTTTTTTTTATTTTTTGAACACCCTGGTAACTCCCAAACAGCTTATTATGGAAATACCAATGAGATATCCACAAAATAACTAGAGTCTCTGAAGAAATTGTATCCGTATCTCATCTTCCCTTTCTGTTGTGGCCCTTGGAAAATCAAAATTATTACATTTTTAATTCACTTGTAAATTTATAACTGCACCATATTTGTAAAAACAAATATTGAGAAAACTTTCGAAAATCATATTTCTTTAAAGTGCATTAAAACGAAATTAGAGAAAACTTATGATGAGTTTATTTATATTTTCCTGGAATAACCTTGAGGGAAAAAAATTAATAAAATCGAAGAGGGACAAATTTTTACCATTTCATATTTTTCTAAAAATAATGGGAATTTCCTTTGGTTTAGAAAAGCTCATAGTTCTACATGAAACGATTTTGAGGAAATGTGCTTTCGACAAACCCGCAGTTTGTTTTTCCTATTTTTTTATTTTAATTTCTTTTATGAATTTTTCTCAAATTTTAAAATTCTTTTAATTCTAATTATTTTCTGAAAAATTTTAATTTTAGTATTATCACCATTCAATTTACATATTTATGTATGCACCTAAGCATAACGAATTTATTACAACTGATGTACGGATACGGATGTACGACATATTAATTACTCACCTTTCTAATCATAAAATATTTTAAATCCAAATTGAGTCAGGAAAATAGTTTTGGTCATTTTAAATATTCCATGAATTAATTTATTATATTTTATTCATAGAACCAAAAAAATCCGATATAAAATCCGATTTTACATGCCACACTTTTTTTTTTACCAAAAATTTAAAATTTCCATATATATGTATACATTTAAAATTGATACTTTTCACCAACAACAAAATCAAACACTTCTACATTAAACTTTTATTAAAAGGGAATAAATTATGTATTGATGTATGTATATTTTTTTTTATGAAAAGCCATAAATTATTATCGTGTTTTAAAAATCCATGAATTATTATTTTGTTTAGTAAATTACCCACATAATTACTACAATAATTTTATCGAAAATATCGTCGGTCCCATGCCAAAACCGCGAATGTGCGTTTTTTATGAAATTGAGTTTTTAATGCCAGAAATTGTAAAATTTCAAAATCTACAATATGCAAAAACTACAAATGTGCAATTCGTCGTAGTTTTTTTAATATTACAAAATTTCTATATCGCTTGTGTTAAAATTTCTATATCGCTTATATAAGAATTTCACAAATCGGCAAAAATTAAAACGCAATTTTCTCGAAACTGTAATTTTGCACATTCGCGGTTTTGGCATGGGACCGACGATATGTATTATATATTTTCAAGTACATAATTATTCTTATTTTTGCGCAATAAAATTATTGTTACAGTGCTAACCACTGTCACCCTCTAAGTTCTTAAAATAAATCTTAAACGAAAATCGAGTCTTGTATAAACAGGCAAAAATTCCGTCTAGGTCTAGAAGCCTCTAACGAATTAGAAGATATTTATGTACACATGCATACACATAATGTAGGAAAAATGTTTGTTGAACTAAATCGATTTTAGCATTTTTTTCAATTAATTTAATTTATGGGTGTCATCTTGCCAGAAATGCAAAATATATGTTCTTCATTAGATTACAATATCAATTGGAATGTGAATTCTTTTGAAAATTGCTTGGTATATAATTTATTGGTTCCGGAAGGGATTAAATAAATGAACAGCCTTTAATTTATTATTGATTTAAGTATATGTTTTTATATTTTTCATTGAGTAGGTATGTACATATATCTATATTCAAAAATTTTTACATAGTCCAGTGAAAAAAAACTATACTTTTTTCAGTCCTTTTTCTAAGAGAATTGTTATAGTATTATATTATTGGTCAAAATATTTGCTGCTTTTTGTCAGAAAGGAACTAAATCCCGGATAACGGAATTTTATAACTTGGGAAAAATTGAAATGTGTTTCACTTTGCATCAATTTTTACTATAAAAAAATGGCTTAATCTTTATAAGTTTTTTATTTTCAATTATAAAAAACCTTTTTAATTTTGATTTCTTTTACATGGAAAACTAAAAGAACTTATAAAAAATTATGAAGGAACATATATTTAAGATATTTCACTCCTAAACTAGATAAACTTAATAATTCAGATCACAATTAATTCGCTTTCTTTTAATTTGCTGACAAACTGTACAAAAATCTGAATTGTGTCCAACAGAATCAAATATAGGATTACAAGCAAATTTAATTAATGATTAAGTTAAGAAGGTAAAAATCAACACTTGTAAAAACACTAAATTCATTTTCTATTGACATTCATTCTATCTAAACCAATTAGTAAATATCACAAAAGAATTCTCGAATATTATGTATAGATAACAAATCGATAACAATTAAAATGTAACTATAAATATACAAGAGGGTCTGGTTTGGGGTATATATATATATATATATATATATATATATATGTATATATATATTTATTTTAGGAGCTGATACATTGTCTCAGTGTGAGTAAAAAATCGTATGGGATGGGTGGGAATTGGGAATACGTGTCTATGCTTAAAAAAGTTCCTGCAGAGAAGTAAATTCTTACAAAAAAAATTATCACGTAACTTCTAAAATATTGAAACTGGGAGAACGAGAGTGGGCTCATTTGACAGATAATTAAATAGCGTGCAATGCAACGAATTAGAAATATATGGAAGGAGTATAAGTAATAAAAATTGAAGCCAGCCTGGATATATAAGTCTCTTTCTTTTCACCACCGAACTGTCAAAATTAATAAATCACAAATAAGAGCCGAACTAGTTTTTTTTTAAACGGGCAGCAATTTTTAAGGAGATAAAATATATTTTTTTTGAAAAATACATGTAAAGATCATCCTAAGGAATATTTTAGGTCGCGCAACGATAAGTATACAAAACAAATGGAAAGTAAAATAGAGTAATTTTGTTTAGCTAGTTAATATATTTCATTTATATTGAGACTCTTAAAATTAAAAAAATAAGCCAGCCCTGTAAATCTAAAATCAGCTGTTATAATATTTTTCATATTAATAATTTGACAGTTCGGTGGTGAAAAGAAAGAGAACTATCGAAATCGTGGCTTCATAAACAAATTTTTCAATCAATTAAAATGTTAATGTGTTAAAAAAAGAGGGAATATTTATGCTCCTTCCATATAGTTCTTATTCGTAGGTTCAATGTAAGATAGACCCTAGTTAAAATTAAAGGCTCTGGGAAAACCAGTCAGAAACATTTGAGTAAAAAAAAAAGGAATTTCAGTCAAAAATAAGAAGGCATCTGTGTCAAAATAATTTTTGACTGAATTATCTTTTAAGAAGGATATTCAATCAAAAAACAGAAAAGGAATTCCAGTCAAAACCTCAAAACCGTCTGGAAAAGGGAAAATATCTTCATTTGTTTATAATTTTTTATAAAAAAATTGATTAATAAAGAAAAGGCAACTCAGTCAAACTTTTTTTAACCGGAATGCCTTTTTTTTTTACTGAAGTTCCATCTTGAAAAGGCATTTCAGTCATAAAATTTGTATGAAATAATTTTTGACTGAAATGCCTTTTTGTTCATGCTGAGCCCAAAAGTGGCCAAGGTTAGGCCCCATCATACAAAAATCATGTGGGGTATCAATTGAAATGTCTTCAACAGTACATATCAATGGTAGTGTTTCGTGGGGCGCCGTGAGACATCTAGGGGCTAAAACGGGGGCAATGTTGGGCCCCATAATACAAAAAATCATGGGGGGTCTTAAAGAGTACATCTCAATGAGGAGTATTCCGTGCGTCACCCTGGATTACACAAGGGCCCCACTGTAAATTTAACAGAAAATGTAAAATTTAACAGAAGATGTAAATTTAACAGAAAATGTAAAATTGAACAGAAAATGTAAAATTTAACAGAAAAATTTGACAGAAATTGTAATATTTAACAGAAAATGTAAAATTTAACAGAAATTGTAAAATTTAACAGAAGATGTAAATATAACAGAAAATGTAAATTTTACTGAAAAAGTAAAATTTAACAAAAAATGTGAAATTTAACAGAAATTGTAAAATTTATCAGAAGATGTAAATATAACAGATATAACAGAAAATGTAAATAACAGAAAATGTAAATTTAACTGAAAATGTAAAATTTAACAGAAAATGTAAAAATGTAAAATTTAACAGAAATTGTAAAATTTAACAGAAAAATGTAAGATTTCACAGAAATTGTAAAATTTAAAAGAAGATGCAAATTTAACAGAAATGGAAAATTTAACAGAAATTGTAAAATTTAACAGAAGATGTAAATTTAACAGAAAATGTAAAAATTAAGAGAAATTGTAAAATTTAACAGAACATGTAGAATTTTCACAGAAAATGTAAAATTTAAAAGATGTAAATTTAACAGAAAATGTAAATTTAACTGAAAATGTAAAATTTAACAGAAAAATGTAAAATCTAAATTTTGTGGGGCATTAAATGAAAAGTCTTGAAGAATACATCTCAATAGAGAGTAGTCCGTAATGTTTTGGCCCAAAACGGGGGCAATGTGATGGATGTTCCGTCATACAAAAAAATATGTGGGATATCAACTGAAAGGTCTTTAAAGGACCATCTACAAAACACATTGGTTACTCACCGGGGGCCAAGGAAGACCCAATAAGATGTCAAAGTATTTAAGCATTTTTAGTCGGTCAAATAAATAAATATTTGTCCGACTAAAAAGTATAAAACAAAAAATATAAATAAAAAAAAGTTTTTTAAAAATACTTTCCCTTTAAGTAATGTTCAACTAAAAAGTAATAAACAACAAAATAATACCACTGCAATGTACTTTAAGGAAAGTAGACCTTATCAGAATTAATGGCATTTAAAAGGAGGTCTACCTTTTCCTTACTATTGCTGACTGTTACTCAAGCTCTACCAGGAAAGTACAAAAAAATTTTTTTTTATTTATATTTTTTATTTTTTAGTCTATTTTAAAAATGGATAGATATTATTGAATTATGTAATCAAGATTTTGTTTTTCGTACGTCTATTCGACTTCCTCGTACATTGTGATAATGTTCCCATTCCAAACACCATAACCATTCTTAAAGCCATTAACTAAAGCCATTAAATATTATTTCCTATACATTATAAAAAAATTTAGCAAACCATATCTTTTTAAGTACAAATTTAAGATTACATGGCTTTCATATGTAATTAATTAAAATGCTTAACATTATTGTAAACACGATTTTTTACGTATATTTTAGACCTCTCCCTAATTCAGGACGTACGGCGTATATTGAATGATGTACGTTTATACTTTTAAAAAATTTTTTTGGCAAACTGGGTTTAAAATATTTTTTTAGTATAATTAATCTTTTATTCTATCAACATTTTTAATAATATTTTATTTTTATGAGAACAAACAATAATAAAATAATATTAAATAAAAGTTTAATATTAATTTAATAATTATATTTATAGTTTTTTCGGGACATTAAGAATGTACTACGAATGATATGTATATGTAATTAAAAAATCATTATGGTAGAATACAATCATAAAAAAAAAGTAAGACAAAGTTTATACTGCGATATTTTGTCATTATCAGTGTAGTAGGTTATAATGCGAGAATATTTTTTTGATTAGCACATTGTACTTATTAGCACGTTATACTGATATACATGACTTTCAGAGAAGTTTTAGAGGCAACTCATGGTTAAATATCTTCTTCTTTTGCAAAACAGCGTGATGTGAACCTATAGGTCTACCTCTTTAGATGTTTTCCCGACATTATATTGCAATCTACTCATTTAAAGGGATTCCGAATAGAATTTTAAAATTTGGCCTGTAGGCGGCGCTATTCACATTTTGCCAAAACACCTTTTTGCGAATAAAACTGCAATTTTATATAGTAAATGTGCATGATGTGTGACTACTTGATAGAAAGATAATTAAAAGTAGAATACGATGCCGGTAACCGTATTTTAAATTTCTACCGCTAGAGGCGCTGAATACTAAAATATATAAAAAGTTAATTTTTAAAATGTGATTTCTAATAGTCAATAAGCCCCAAAAATTAGATTTAATGTTGCATCTGACCGGTAGTAAGTTGAGTAGTAGTATAAAATCACAGTTGCTATAATTTTAATTTCTGTGGCATGCATTTACAGTAGTTAAAAGCCCATAATTATAGAACTACGGATCAGCAGTTCGGCTGCGCCGCATTTTTTTTTATTATATCATTTTTTTTTAAATATTTGCTGACCAATCATTTACTTCTCATTATAACTAACAAAATTCATTGATGACACAAAAAAAAAGTTTTTTTTACATGTTGTACATGTACCTAATATTGAACTATCACTAGTAGACAGGCAATAAAATTAAACACATTAACAACTGTGCGAGGTGTTAAAGTAATTAAATGCTTCACATAGGATTAAAGTCACGGTTAAAACATAATTTATTTATTTATGTTTTCTTCCTATTAACATTTGGTATAAAGATATAAAACAAATATAGACTAAAATATATTTATACTAAATTAGGAGGGGATTTAAAAAAAAAAAGAAAGAAAAATATACAATAAGAAATTGATTGTCCAGTAAGCCATCATTTAATTCTTTTTGTAAACACAAATTAAGTTTTCTCTTTATATTTTTTAATGGACAATGTAAAGAATTAAGAAAAATTTGCAATTTTTATAATTAAGCTTCTTAAAATTTGATTTGTTTGACTAATTTGTGACTCTTACATTATTTTTTTACTAAAGAAAAAGATCTGTGCTTATCCGCAAAACTTTTTTTTTAACTAAAAACCACCAAAAATTGTATATGTAGGTATAATAAATTATTAGATAATTTGGTTGAGTGAACTTTTTTTTTTTTTTTATGGAAGAATATTAATGCTGAAATTATCATATTTTAGAAATAAATTTAAATATTTTTCAATGAAAGCAAAATTTAATAAATATTCATGTATGTATATATTAGGAATAATTTTTTTTTATATTCGATTAAAATGCGGGAAAATATTTTTCATTGTTTAAATAATTTAAAACCTTTGATTTATTTTTCAGGGTATTATTTTAATTTAAATGTTTTAGTTAGAAAATTAGATCATACATAAAACTTTTGTATTTACATGTATATTTTTGAAGTTAATTAAGAAATTAATGAACTTTGAAAATAGAATAAGTCCCACCTGTATAAGTGATATTCTATTGTTCACTATGTTTTTTAAATAAAACATATGCTTTAGATTTAATTATTTGATTGAATATTAGTTTAACCATATAACAAAAAAAAACATGTTTTATTTTATATCCTAAAGGATTCCTAAGGTTAAGCACCATCGTATTAGTGGATACTGGATAAATGGGTGCATTATATTTGTTAAACTTTCTATATGATTGTTTCTATAGTGATGATATTTCAGAGAATTCGGATTCTCAAAAAAAAAAAACTATTATAAAAAAAGTATGGAATTAAGGATTCGTTAATTCACGAATCCTTAAGTCCACAGTTCGATAAATATATTTTTTTATATTATTTTCTACCATTAATAATAAAAAATATGAACAAAAACAAAAAACACAATTCTTGAATTACGATTTATGTATAATAGAATAACATTTAAAGTTAAAGTTCCATTTTTATTCCTACTCAATTTTAAAAATCTTTAATATTGGGGGTTTCACTTTCGAATTATTTTGCTATTATGGAAAACGATCGAAGAACTGTATTATCCCCACATTATCGATAGTATTGAAAAACTTATATTATGACGTTTCATGTAAAAATTTTTTTTTGTTTAATAACGAAGGCATTGTTAGCTATAGAACACTATAATGATTGTGTTTACCAAATATCAGCCCAATCCATACAGAGGTACCAGAGAAAATCCCCAGATGAAAGTATGGCCATTCATCATTTCATCCAGATCACTAATTTGAATGTATTTACCAACTTTTAGCACAATCCATCCCAAGGTGCTAGAGAAAATCCCAGATGAAAATATGGCCATACCTAATTTCATCCAGGATAATATACATACATACATATACATATTGATATTTCATTAATAAAAATTGTAATACTTACATTTTCATTCAAAATACGCGACTATATACTTGCGTATCCCAAATATATGAAAAACATTTCATTCTTTCGATATCACCGTATTCCAGAATAACAAAAAAACTGCAGTGATAATACAGTCTTCCATTAAACGTAATTGCGATTTGCAGAATAGCAAAAATTTAAATACGACCGTATTTGAAATACGCCGTTTTGTAAAATAACCCCCATTATTTTTCATATTTTTTTATCTCAAACATACAGAAAAAAGCAGACAAAATGGCAAAAGGACTTATACTATAAAAAAAAATTTAAAAAAATAGTGCAAGTTTAAGTACCCGTGAAGTGCAACAGTTTTGAAGACTTGTTATAACTGCAATTTATGTTTTTACTAAAAATATATTCCAGTTCCTGTAATCTGTAATACTTAAAAAAATATGATAAACTACAATGTAATAACAAAAAAGTTATATAATAATTTTTGTAGTTATAAAATGGTAAAAAATAACACAAAACTTTAGTCTATGAAAATTTAATTTTTTTTCTGATTTAATTTTTTTTATTATTAAATGGAAGAAAAGTAAAAGTTAGAAGAAAAATAAAATGAGAATTTCTAAGTTTTTAAATGTATGTATATATTGATGATGTGGACAATTTTAATATTTACTGCGCAATGGAAATTTTTATGGAAATAATTTATTCATTTTTAATTGAATTTTTAAAGTTTTCATATAATAATCAACTTCAGCAATGACGGATAAACCAAAAAAACTTTTACCAATCTGGAAAAAATAAAATAAAAATCTGAATGAGATTATATATTTTTATTATAATACATATTATATGTATACATACATATGTATGAATGTTTTCAATATTATTTTAAGGTCTTATTTGATCCGACAAAACTTATTTTACGAAATTATTTCAAAAATTAAAATGCTTCTCTGTAAAATATAATTTATGATAGAAAAAATAAATTGCTTTAACCTCAAAAATTTGATTCCACGATTAATTAGAAAATCAATAGCCCATTAAATTATATATATACCCTTGCAACTTTCTTTTATTCTTTTTATCTGAATGTGCAATTATTATATTATGTAAAAAAATTTACAGAAGGTCAAGTTGACGTACTAAAATGATATTTTCAACTATCCGAAATTTTAATTACACTTAATGACAATTTCAATTAGAAATGATGCGATTTCAATCAAATTTATTATTATTATATTATTTAAGAGGCCTTGGAAGCATAAGGTTTTAAGCTGTAGAAGATAATTATCGGTTTTTGATACGGTTTTTTGCAAATGGTTGGCAATAGAATATTCTGCTACACTAGGAAGCGACTTTTTTCGTTTTTCACCGAGATTGTCTGGAAATTCAAAGTATTTTGTCATTTCCATACGAAAAAAACCTCATGACATCGATTTTTTGCACAATTTGTATCCAATTTGGGTGAAATTTGGACGACAAGTAGTCTGTATAAAACTAAAGTGCTCTAGGAAGCCGAAATTTTTATTTTTGACTTAAATTTTGATTTAACAGCAATTATATTTTCAAACTTTGATATGGAAATGGAATATAAACTAAACTAAAGAAAATAAATTCATAGAATTAAGTCATTTTTAAAATTTACTCTTTTCCCAACATTTTCTTATTTAAAATTTTCAAAACAATTTGTAGGAGCCAAATTAAAGAAGCAACTTTTTCCAAAATTTGTCAAAAATAATAATTTTGAATTTGTTATACAGAAAATAGTTCCACTAGTTTTTAATAGGTTAGCCGGTTGTAAATTGTGATATTCGCTATTTTGTTACAATATCTTTCTTATTTTTGGGCATACTTTTTTTGTATTTTCTTATACAGATTTTAGTTATATTTAAATATTTTCATTTAAGTTTGAAATTTCAATAATTGAATTTTTTAGTTTTCTATATTCATACCCGGGACACACCAAAATTGAAAACCTAAGTTTTCGCGAAAACTAGATCTAAAAACTTTTATAGTGACACACCAAAAATGGAGCGCGATTTCGTTTTCGAATGTCAAATTATGAAAATTATTTATTTAAACAACTCTACGTAAAAACCAAAAAAATTAAAAATAGTAATTATTTGTTTTTAATGTCAAATTTTGATTTAATTATATTAAAAATTATTTAATAAAATTTAATTTTTCTTGTTTATTTTTAAAAATTTTCGATTTTTTTTTGATTTTTCACAAAAATGGCTACTTTTGTATGGAAACTTAGCTATGCCTACTTCAAAAATACATATCTTCTATTTTGTAATAGATGGCGCTAAAATATATTTTCGTGAAAACCTTAAAAATTTGTAGATTTCGTGTTTTCAATTTATTCCTGAAAACTGTACTAAACCTTATGAATTTCCATTTTTGAACTTTGAAAACACGAAAACTGAGTTTTCGGTCCTGTGTGTCCCGGGTATCAGAATATTTATAATTTTTTAGGAGTTTAATAGTTTTTTTGTTGAATATGCTAATAGTGTGTTGAATAGGTTTAAAAAATTATAAATAGGAAAACTCAATAGTATTTTTAAACAAGAATGTTATTAAAAGTATTATAAATAATAATGACGAATAATAAATAACAAAGAGGGTGGCTGTAAGCTATGTTATTTTAAAAATACCAACATTATATTACTTTTTTGAACTTGATAAATTTAATATTTACCAAATTTTTTCCATTTTTCATTACAAGTGTACGTACTATAATTTCTAAAATATTAAATAGATTAAAAAAATATAAAATTTAAATTTGATAAAAACTATAACCAAAGAATATATAATAATAAAGAACTCGCAATGCGAATTTTTCAATTTCTGTTCGTGGGTCATAACATTGGAACCCGCTCTCTCATTATATACTATACATACATTACATATTATTCTGAAATCTCTTTAAAAAAATTGTGTGACTCAAAATAACAAAAGGTATTCAGGCGAGATTTAACGCCTTGCATATTGAGGCAATATTAAGTGAATTAATCGCTATTTGGCCTTAATTCCTGTGGCGGCAATACATCGCCCCAAATTTGTAATTATATAGTAAAAAAAAAAAATTTCAGGGATGTACAGGTGCAGGGTTTTGCTTAGTGGACAATTTTTGAAATGCATACATATATTGACGTATAAATAATTAAATTTCTTCTAATGTTAAGTAAAAACTTAATTAATTTTATATGTAAACATATATATATGTATGCATATACATATAATATAATATATGTATTGTATATATATATATATATATATATATATATATATATATATATATATATATACAGCCTCCGGCATATAATATATATATATATATATATATATATATATAGGATTTTATATTTTGGATTGATATAAAAAGAAGATAAAGGCATATATATATTTTTAACGAACATTTTATATTCATATATATATATGTATATATATATATATGGATATACCTATATATTTTTTTTTTCATATTTCTCAAATATATTTATTATCTATGCACAAAATATTAAAAAAGCATAAATATATTTAAAATTAATTTCTAAAACGTAAAAAATTTTCAATCTGAAAAAAATGAATTTTTTTTTCACTGAGAATAAAAAGAGAATTTTATTTTCAGTTTGAGAATATTTTTACTTCCCTTTCACAGCCGCCCGCACAGGCCCAGGAAAAAAATTTAAAAACGGGTATACAAATTCAGATGCGACTTCTTTATTATTATATATTCTTTGCTATAACATTCTACCGAAAGTAATGTTTTTTTTAAATGCATTCATTCAATATAAATTTAACTATGGTTGCAAAATTTATCGCAAATTTGATTTTTTCCCCAATAATAAGGAAAATACAAAAATATTAAAATTTGAAATTTTATAAAAACTTATATAGTTTTGAATGGTTATAAGAAAAAAATTGTAATAAATATAAAAAATGCCGCGCAGCAGAACTACTGATCAGTAGTTTTATAATTAGGGGCTGTTTTTAAATTCAACTACTCTAAATGCATATTTGGAGTATATGTTGCACCCTCTATCAGCAGAAATTAAAATTATAACTGTGATTTTATACTACTACTTACTAAATTTCAGATGCGACATTAAACCTATTTTTTAGCTTATTCACAATTCGAAAACACATTTTGAAAACTCTTTTTCCATATTTTAGTATTTGGCGCCTCTAGCGGTAGAATACAGTTAACGGCATCGTATTCTACTCTTAACTACCTTTCCTACGAGTAGTCACACTTCATTTTTGGTGCACATTTACTATATTAAATTACAACTTTTTACTTGTATGTTACTGCCCTCTAGTGGCAAAAAATCAGATTATGAGGATGTCTGATTTATTTAAGTTTATATTAGCTTTCAAGCGCTTGCTTTCCCTTCATTTTTGGTAAAGATTCACCAAGTTGAATAACATTTTTAAAAAACAATATAATTATATGTTTCACCCTCTAGTGGTAGAATTTAAAATTATAACAACTGTGGTTTTATATTACTACTTACTACCTTTCAGTTGTAACATTAAACCTAATTTTTGGGTGTTTTTGAGTATTGCAAATCACATTTTAAAAATTTACATTTAATATATTTTAGAATTTAGCGCCTCTAGCGGTAGAAATTCGAAATACACTTACTGGCATCGTATTCTACTCTTCAATACCTTTCCAATGAATGGTCAAATTTAATTTTCGGTGCACATTTACTATATAAAATTACAATTTTATTCGGAAAAAGATGTTTTGGCAAAATGCGAATTGCGCCAGCTAGCGGCCGAATTTAGAAATTCTATCAATAACATCTGGTTCTCAATAAATCACGCTTTCCATCGCTGGGTCAATCATAAACTTGTGTGTACAGTAACTATGTGAAATAACTGGTTTTTATTGTTTACATCGGACAGACGGACGGACAGAAAAGCGTTAACATAAGGGATTTTTTACAAAAAAAAAGCCTTAAAAAGGGTCAAAGAAACAACCACAAAGATATAGCAATAAACCATCGGAAAAACAACAACAAAGGCACATAGGAATAATATTCTCAACGTAGTAAAAAATATAAATAAAAATTTTTTTTTAAAAAAACTTTCCCTTTTAGAAATATGCAACTAAAAAGTAATAAACAAGCAAATAATACCACATCAATGTACTTTCCCGTTGAGTTTGAGCCACTGTCAGCACTAGTAAGGGTAAGTAGACCTCCTTATAAATAGCATTAATTCTGATAAGGTCTACTTTCCCTTACTATTGCTGACAGTGGCTTGCATATTTCTAAAAGGAAATTTTTTTTTAAAATTTTTTTTTATTTATATTTTTTATTTTACACTTTTTAGTCGGTCAAATATTTATTCATTTGACCGACTAAAAATATTTAAATACTTTGACAACTTGGGAATGATTTGTTTAAGCTCCCAATGCCCACGATTTGGAATTCCAAATGTGGCCGATGTGTTGGGCCTTGCATGGCCCCCGGTGCCCCACATGTTTTTTATTGTATAATTGGCTTTTTTTGAATAATTGGCTTTTTTTTCTTTATATATGGGGTACTGCTCGGACTACTCTTCAAGACCTTTCATTTGATGCCTCACATGATTTTTTTATGATGGGCCCCCACATGACACAGGTTTTGGGCCCTAACCTGAATTACGAAGCCCAAAAGACTGCGCAACGAGATGTATTCTTCAATACCTTTTATTTTAAACCTCTCATGTCTTTTTGCATTATGGGCCCCACAAGACCCGAGTACCTCTCGGAGTACTCAACAAGATGTCCTCTTCAAGACCTTTCATTGATACCCCACATGATTTTTTGTATGATGGGGCCCCACCCGTTTTGGGCCAGAGATGACTCAAGAGGCCCTCCGGATTACTCCCCATTATGATGTACTGTTGGAGACCTTTCATTTGATACCCCACATGATTTTTGTATGATGGGGTCCTACATTGCCTCCGTTTTAGCCCCTGCATGACTCACGGCGCCCCACGAAATACTCCCCATTGAGATGTACACTTCAAAACCTTCCATTTGATACCCCACACGTTTTTTTGTATTATGGGATCCAACATTGCCCTAGTTTTGGGCCTAGGCATGACCCTCGTCTGCTCCGGTTTTGATTTTCAGTGCATATTTTTTAAATTGCTATACACACAATGTATAGTATAACAAAAAGAAGTATACCATAGATATACATATATAATTGGACTTTTTGGGCAAAGAACATTGGACAAAACAAGTAGCTCCGCCAGAAAATAATATTCATAAAATAATTTAAAATATTTACCAAACTTAATTATGTTCTTTCCTGGCAATGTAATACGCCTATCTAACTTTTTAACTTATATATACTTTGGTTATTGTTATAGTACATCATTTTGCCCTTATTCTCACTATTTTCACTTTTACACGACAAATAGCATTTAGTCATATATCATAATATTGTTTCCAGAAGTATTCTTTTTAACCCTACATTAATTAACCTGAATATAAAAATAAGACAACTTGGAAAAAAGGAAAAAAAATACAATACACGTCAGTTAAGTTCGTAATCTCACCCTGAGACTTTTATTCTATAATTTAAGTCAAAATGTTTTTTTTTTAATTGTCACGGAATTCGGAGTTATTTTACCCATACCTATAGTAATTACATAAAGTAAATTAAGCTGAGTAATACTAGGGTTAATTAAAATTCACAACTATTGTTGCTATACAAACATCTCTGTTTTATTAAATTTTTAATATTTTGTATAATATTTTATTATGAATATTTCAACTATTTAACCAAAAAAAATTTAGCCTGCTTGGGTTCAAAAGTTTTTTAGTCCCTTTCCCCAATATTACAAATATTATGAATTAAAAACTGTTAAAAGAGAATGTTAGATAGAAACTTTTTCTTAACCCAAAACAGAAAAGAAAATTTCAATTTAATGATATACACAAAATAAATTAAAATTATGGCCACACTTTAGTAATAAAATACACTCCTCTCCAAAAACAATATTCTTGTGTGCACCATGCTGAAATTATTTATTTAAGTTCGTACAAAATTGAAATGATGGCATGGAGGCATGTATATAAAAAAATGAATGGTGTATATGTATTATGTAATGTATATGTATAGGTTCGAGAATATAGACAATAAAAGTTCTCTCTAAAAAAACTTATGTTTGAAGTTAAATTCCAGGTGGTAAGAAGATAACATATTTATATATTAAAAAAAAACTTTAAACAAAATATTAAAAATTATTTTGGCATTTTTCCTTGTATAATATTAATGCCATAACATAACCCATAACATAAAAATCTTTCTTTATGAAATTTTTATGTAATATTTGTGTTTGTGTTATTATAAATTGGGTTTCTATAACATTACTACCACACGCTTTCATCATTCTTTCACTTCCATCGCCCATTTAGATATTTATATATAAGTTTGCCTTAAAAAAATCTATAGCATCCTTGAATTATTTTAAGGAAGTTTATATATGCCATTTTGTATATCTCTTGTCTTCTTGTCTAACATAAATATATAATTCCCCCTTAATAAAAAAAGTGTTTATAATACGATAGTTTGTAGTTTTATAGTGGCTATATATGACAATCTTAATTGGTATATAAAACAGAAAATACATCTAAGGATCTAAGTATTTATCTGCCACAGGAATTCCTACCCAAACGGTGAACAGTAGCGTCTTGACATTTCATTTGGACATATCACTGTGGCTCCAATTTCTAGTCAACTGTGCTATTTTCAATTAGGGTAGTGTTTCCCTTCTTCGAATATCCCCAGTAACCGAACAGTTTTCGAGAAAAACGTGGAAATTAGTAATAATCTTGTAACTCTTGTAACGAATAAATAAAAAAATATCAATTGATATTTTATAAAATATTAATAATTATCTAAAAACTTATTAATATAATAGGTGTTCTACTACTGGAGAATTAGTAATTTTTTAGTTATTTTAAAAAGTTTTTATATTATTTATTATTAAATTTGGCAAACATTTATAAATTCAGAAAATTTCGGTTTAGATTCATTAAACGTCGCATGATTCCATATAACATACGATTTTTAAGAATCAATTAAAGTTCGAATTGTCGCTAAGTATTCGGCCACTGGGGAAACGACCCTACCTGGCGAGGCCGGATAATAAAGTTAGTATAAGAATAATATAAAACATGCTGAAATTTTTACCTAAACTTCATTAAAATTTTATCTTATATATAAATTAATTTTAAAAAAAATCTTGTATATGTAAATGCTTGTCTGTCCATTCGTCCGATTTCAATTTGAAAAAGGAGTAACTTAACTACAAAAAAAAACCATTCATAGGAAAGCTTAAAACATTTAAAACCAAATAAGGATTACGTATAAACTGACAGTTAAGTCATTAGACTAAGCTTTTCACGGTTTGAGTGAACATTTTCGTGGCTGTAATTTGATATATGTAGGAAATGTATTATGTACTATAGAAAAGAAAGGTAATTAATAGTAAAATTTAACTTGAAATCATTACCAAAATTGAAGGCTATGGTACATTGTAAGACATGACGCAATATAAATATACTTCAATGTTCAGCATTTTTACGTTGGAAGGACAATGTTATTTTCATAGTAATTAGTAAATTTTGTACAGTTAGCACAGAAGTCTTAAAAAAACAAAAATCCCAAAATGTCAATTTTCTTTCGAACCATTAAAACAATACCAGGAGGAAAAAACTTTACCAGGTGTTGACCTAGTCTGTTAAATATAAAAAAGTATGAATGTACAAGATACATATAAAAAATATGAAGGTATATACGAAAGATAGAAAACATGAATAAAAAACTTTTTCAAAATTCGATGAATTTTTGTGCTTGAATTAAAGTTTAGTTTTTTAGATTGTTATCCTTTTTTTAATAACAAAGAAAACAAAGGGTACAAAAAGTTTGAAATTTGTAGTTAATATTAAAGATAGAATATGGGTTTTTTTTTAGAAAAGTATATATTTTATATATTTCGACTTGCCTATAAGTATAAGGAAACTTCTGAAAAGAGTGGGTGCCTTAAGCTTTTCAAATGAATATAAATTCTTGCTTTACAAAAAAATAATGGAAATATTATTAAGTCCGAAATTTGACATTTAATTTTATCAATTGGCCGAATATTTTCTACAATAACACATAAAATATTAAATTATGACTTATCTATGTATTGTGTTTCAAATTTGTAGATCTCTCAAAATTGGTTTAGGTGGGAAATATTGCTTCAGATTCAGGTCTAGACTAATTCATATTTTAGAAAGAATTGAAATTGTCCAAAATAATTCTTTTTATTATGGTTATCTTATCATTGTTATGTTTCATTTTTCAGGATATGATATTTTTTGAGACTTTAAATATGTACATTAATCGAGATGACAAATCGTATAAAACCTAAAATGTATATTTTAAACATTTTTATATGTCTTTATTCAAATTTTTCTTTTTCCAATATTTATTTGGTTGTATTTTTACTACACTCGGACAACATTGAAAAATGTACTATATACTATATATATACATAACTATATATATATAAATACTATATATTTTACTATACATTTATAGTAACCATACATATTTTGTTGGAAAAATAGGGCTAAAATACTTTAAACTTTAAATGACCAAACCATATAAATTTTGAACTAAATATTTTTGTCCGAAATTGAAATAGATGAAAGATGAAAGATAATATAACCTAAATAATTTTATTTAAAATTTGGGAACATATAGGGAACATTAGTAGACTTCATTTTTATATATATGTACTAACATTTTTTTAAACTTAGTGCTGAACAATCATTTGGACAAATAGGATACAATATAATGACAGAATAAAGTTAAAAATATTATCTATTATTTATTATGCAGAAGAAATAAAAATGAAAATCCGAACTTAAGATTTTTTCCAAATACTGAGCAATAAGAATTTTTCCCAATATTGACTAACCATTGTGGAGGCGGAGGATTTAGAAGGACAAAGAGAAGGAAAAATCTAAACTCTAAACACATTTACATTTGAAATTAATAGATTCGAATAGAATAATAATAATAATATTAATTTTTAAATATGTATTTTATGTTAAAATAATATATATATACATACAAACAAATTACTTAAACTGCATTAGTTAATACTTCACAATGTCACATAAATTATATAACTATTATAACCATAGACACAATTCTCTATGCTATATAACTAAAAAAAATAATTTGAATAATGTAATTAAATAAAACTTAAGTGCCAGTCACAGTGATTTCGATTCGAACGGCACGTTCGAATCGAAAAGAACCGTTCGTTTCGAAAAGAAATTATAGTCACAATGTATTCGTTCCGTTTATATAAAAAAAATATGTTTAATCTCTATTTTATGTATTAAAATAAATATTTTCTGCATTTATTATACAATACTGGATGCTTCTTAACATTTTCAATAAACTCCCCCATAATAATTCAAAAAATTTAAATTTCAAATGTATAATTTATAGGTTATGTCATTCGACCCATCCGGCAAAGTTAAAATATTTTTAACTCTTTTCGAATGAATTCGTTTCGACACGTTCATTGTGACTTGCAATCCGGCATACCATATAAAATATATGGGGCTGTCACAATTTGAAATTTTCAATTCGAACGAAATTTGAAATTTTCGATTCGAATCGAAATCACTGTGACTGGCACTTTAAACAGAAATTCAGTTTGAACATTTTTATTTTTTTCTCTAATAAATAATTTCGTCATATTAAATTAACATAAAAAAATGCATAAACTTTTGAAAAGTTTTTTTTGCAATTAACATGAATTATCACTTAACATTTTATGTATATCTTAATATCTACCTCAATGAAAATATTTATTCAATATTATACAAGAAGTGCCAACAATTTCCAATCAATAAATTTTACTTTAAATTATTCATTTTATGGCATCTTAAAATAAAAAAGAAAATTTTGAATTTTTAAAAATACGATAAATTATAATTGCAATTTTAATAATGTTGAAAGTGCTTTTCCATGTTTAAAAGTTCTGTTTACCAGCATATTTGAAATTTTAATAGAACAATAAAAAATTAATAAATATTTTATATATACATACATATTTGTATACAACATTCAAAAATATGTACGAGTATACATAATTCAAATCAAAAATGTAATTTTTACTTTCCCTTTTATGAATTCACACTTCCAGTATATACATATATGTATATATACAGTTGCTCACAAAAGTATCCGGCCACCCTACTTGGTTCAAAATAATTAATGTTTTTCACTTCATTTTCAATTAAGTATTTTTTTTAATATTGGCTATAAAAAACCTTTACTAATGCACTTTATAATACTAGAAAAACATATGAGAAAAATGAATTAATTATCAGAAAAACTTACATAGCTGTCCGAACTCATAAAACAATTGACACTAAAGTCGGCCACTAAGTGTGTATGCATACGGGGGACTTCCCCAAAGTAAGTTTAGTTACCAAATAGTTTCCAAATAGTGCGTCATTCGAGAAAAATTGCATTTCCGAATTATGTACTTAATTGTTTGGTTGTCGATTTTTTCTGAAGTATATTTAATTTTGATATTTCTATGATTGGATTATAAATTACAAGACTAAATAATGTCACAAAATAATAATTATTTGTTTTCTGATATTTAAAACTTAACGCCTAAGATTAATTCTACTGAATAAAAGAAGTGGCCGGATACTTTTGTCAGCAACTGTATATATTTCTCCTCACCTGGCCATAACTCTTAAACGGCTAGACCGATTTTGGAAGTTGAGCTCGTGCCATCAAAGGCTTGGTAACATATAAAATTGGGGCCTTTTTGATGATAGGGAAGGGGGCGCGGAGGGCCGTCTAATTTTTGAATGTACCACAAAAAACCATGTGGGGTATCAAATGAAAGGTCTTGACGAGTACATCTCATTGAGCGGTAGTCCGGGGGTCGCCGTGGGTCATGTTGGGCTCAAAACGGGGGCAATGTTGGGCCCTATAATACAAAAAATCAAGTGGGGTATCAAATGAAAGGTCTTGACGAGTACATCTCATTGAGCGGTAGTCTGGGGGCGCCGTGGGTCATGTCAGACCCAAAACGGGGGCAATGTGGGGTCCATAATACAAAAATGCCGCGCAGCCGAACTACTGATCAGTAGTTTTATAATTACGGGCTTTTTTTAAATTCAACTACTCTAAATGCATATTTAGTATATGTTGTTATTCGTGATTTTATACTACTACTTACTAAATTTCAGATCCGACATTAAACCTATTTCTTGGAGCTTCTTCACAATTGGAAAACACATTTTGAAAACTCTTTTTCCATATTTTAGTATTTGGCGCCTCTAGCGGTAGAAATCTGAAATACAGTTAACGGCATCGTATTCTACTCTTAACTACCTTTCCAACGAGTAGTCACACTTCATTTTTGGTGCACATTTACTATATTAAATTACAACTTTTTACTTCAATTTTACTGCCCTCTACTGGCAAAAAATCAGATTATGAGGATGTCTGATTTATTTTAGTTTATATTAACTTTCCAGCGCTTGCTTTCCCTTCATTTTTGGTAAAGATTCACCAAGTTGAATCAAATTTTTAAAAAACAATATAATTTATATGTTTCACCCTCTAGTGGTAGAATTTAAAATTATAACAACTGTGGTTTTATATTACTACTAACTACCTTTCAGTTGCAACATTAAACCTAATTTTTGGGGCTTATTGACTATTGCAAATCACATTTTAAAAATTAACATTTTATATATTTTAGTTTTCAACGCCTCTAGCGGTAGAAATTTGAAATACAGTAGCATAATATTCTACTCTTAAATACCTTTCTAACGAGTGGTCTAACTTCATTTTTGGTGCACATTTACTATATAAAATTATAAATTTTATGCGGAAAAAAGGTTTTGGCAAAATGCGAATTGCGCCACCTACCGGCCGAATTTTGAAATTCTATCAATTGCATCTGGTTCTCAATAAATCAAGCTTTCTATTGGTGGGTCAGTCATGAACTTGTGTGTACAGTAACTATGTGAAATAACTGGTTTTTATTGTTTACACCGGACGGACAGACGGACGGACAGACGGACGGACAGACGGACAAAAGCGTTAACATAAGGGATTTTTTTTTTAAAAAAAGCCCTAAAAAAACATGTGGGGTATCAAATGAAAAGTCTTGATGAGTACATCTCATTGGACGGTGGTCCGGGGTGCGCCGTGGGTCATGTCGGGCCCAAATCGGGGCAATGTTGGGCCCTGTAATACAAAAAATCATGTGGGGTATCAAATGAAAGGTCTTGACGAGTACATCTCAATGGGGGTAGTTGGGCGGGGGCGACGAGGGTCAAGTGTGGCCCAAAATCAAAAAAATAACTCTTAAACGGCCAATTATACAAAAAAATGCCGCGCAGCCGAACTACTGATCAGTAGTTTTATAATTACGGGCTTTTTTTAAATTCAACTACTCTAAATGCATATTTGGAGTATATGTTGTTATTCGTGATTTTATACTACTACTTACTAAATTTAAGATGCGACATTAAACCTATTTTTTGGAGCTTATTCACAATTGGAAAACACATTTTGAAACTCTTTTTCCATATTTTAGTATTTGGCGCCTCTAGCGGTAGAAATTTGAAATACAGTTAACGGCATCGTATTCTACTCTTAACTACCATTCCAACGAGTAGTCGCACTTCATTTTTGGTGCACATTTACTATATTAAATTACAACTTTTTACTTGTATTTTACTGCCCTCTAGTGGCAAAAAATCAGATTATGCGGATGTCTGATTTATTTTAGTTTATATTAACTTTCCAGCGCTTGCTTTCCCTTCATTTTTGGTAAAGATTCACCAAGTTGAATAAAATTTTTAAAAAACAATATAATTTATATGTTTCACCCTCTAGTGGTAGAATTTAAAATTATAACAACTGTTGTTTTATATTACTACTTACTACCTTTCAGTTGCAACATTAAACCTAATTTTTGGGGCTTATTGACTATTGCAAATCACATTTTAAAAATTAACATTTTATATATTTTAGTTTTCAACGCCTCTAGCGATAGAAATTTGAAATACTGTTACTAGCATAATATTCTACTCTTAAATACCTTTCCAACGAGTGGTCAAACTTCAGTTTTGGTGCACGTTTACTATATAAAATTACATTTTTATTCGGAAAAAGGTGTTTTGGCATAATGCGAATTGCGCCACCTACCGGCCAAATTTTGTAATTATATCAATTACATATGGTTCTAAATAAATCAAGCTTTCTATTGGTGGGTCAGTCATGAACTTGTGTGTACAGTAACTATGTGAAATAACTGGTTTTTATTGTTTACACCGGACGGACAGACGGACAGACAGACGGACAGACAGACGGACGGACAGACGGACAGACAGACGGACAAAAGCGTTAACATAAGGGATTTTTTTTTTAAAAAAAGCCCTAAAAAGCCAATTATAGAGTGGAACCAATTATACGAAAAAACATCGGCCACATGTGGAATTCCAAATTGTTTAAGAGTAATGGTCATGAGGAGCTCAAACAAATTATTCCCAAGTTGTCAAAGAATTTAAATATTTTTAGTCGGTCAAATGAATAAATATTTGACCGACTAAAAACTGTAAAATAAAAAATATAAATAAAAAAAAGTTTTTTATAAATACTTTCCCTTAAAGAAATATTCAACTAAAAAGTAATAAACAAGCAAATAATACCACATCAATGTACTTTCCCGTTGAGTTTGAGCAAATGTAGTAAGGGAAAGTAGACCTTATAAGAATTAATGCCATTTATAAGGAGGTCTACTTACCCTTACTATTACTGACATTTGCTCAAACTCAACGGGAAAGTACATTGATGTGGTATTATTGTGGTATTATTTGCTTGTTTATTACTTTTTAGTAATAAACATAAGAATAAGAATATAATATTTCCATTATTCAATTAAAATATTAATATACTATTGAAAAAATTGCTTTTAAATCATTTATAGTATATAATAATTCAATCACATAAATAATATTAAAACAAAAATATTATTTATAATGTAATATTTGCATAATATTTATACTCGCCATACAAAAATTTCTGACTATATGAATATGAATATGTATGAAATAGGACACGGGAATTCTCGCCACTAGTGTGATAAAAATGAAAAATTTCCCATTTTGGAACGAAGGGAAATTTGCGAGTTTTCTCGTAACCCGCAAGCACTTGGAATTTGAAATCGCTACTCAGGGAATATTAATTTTATTATTCAAGTTTTTTGTGTTTTGTTCAAATTATTTAATACTACTTATTATTGTTATACATAAAATATAAAAACATATATCCTTTTTTATTAAAGACGATTGCTGTTGTTGTATTACTTTTTGACTAACTGCATCTAGGATTTATTTACTTTTTTTACTTTCTATTTTTTTAGGGGTTTTTTAAAAACAAACCCTTATGTTAACGCTTTTCTGTCCGTCCGTCCATCTGTCCGTCCTTATGTCTGTCCGATGTAAACAATAAAAACCCGTTATTTCACATAGTTACTGTACACACAAGTTTAAGATAGACCCACCGATGGAAAGCTTGATTTATTGAGAACCAGATGTAATTGATAGAATTTTAAAATTCTTCCGGTAGGCGGCGCTATTCGCATTTTTCCAAATCACCTTTTTCCGAATAAAAATGTAATTTTATATAGTATGGCACCGAAATTGAAGTTTAACCACTCGTTGAAAAGGTATTTAAGAGTAGAATAGGATGCCGGTAACCGTATTTAAAATTTATACCGCTAGAGGTGCTATATAAAAATATAAAAAATGTTAATTTTTAAAATGTGATTTTCAATAGTCGACAAGTCCCAAAAATTAGGTTTAATGTCGCATCTGAAAGGTAGTAAGTAGTAGTATAAAATCACAGTTGTTATAATTTTAATTTCTGCCACTAGAGGGTTTAAACTCAAAATAGGCAGTTACAGTAGATAATTTAAAAAAGCCCATAATTATAAAACTACTGATTAGTACTTAGTTCATTTTTATTTAAAAAAAGCTGTTAAAAAGATTGAGAAATTTTTTATACTTAACAACGGATAGTTACAGTTTAATGTTGCAGAACAATATTATGTCATAATCAAAAAATTTCATGATATCGTATTCTACTATCTCTGGTACCAGGTATACAGGCTAAAATGTTTTTTTTTAATTTTGCTTCCCATTGCAAAACCTTAGCATTATTTTTTTTAAGATCTGCTAAAGCAACATATAACTATAACTATAAAACGATTTTTTCTTCAAAAGGCAAGCTCATTAGCTCAAGTTTCTGGTTCTTATCTAAATTGTCTTCCAAATCGTCGAATTCTGCATCAGATACCCAAATCGTTCATTGATTTATGAGGTTTTTGAAAAATATATCAGCAATGTACTGGTATTAAAATATTATCTTGTTTCGTAAATTTTGAAAACTTCGGCAATTCCTGTTTTAAAATAAAACTAACTATATAACAGAGACAGAGGATTTTAAACTTAAATAATAACTAGTTCTATAAAATGAAATTAGGTTTTCTTATTACTTCTCCATTTTGTTTTATTCCAAACAATTTTTAATGATGTACTTAATAATTTTTCTATGGTAGATTTATTTTCGATTTGTTGTCAATATTACAGAAAATTTATGTTCTTGTTTGAAAATTTAAGTGAAATTTAATAATATACGTATTAAAAAATTCCAGTTGGTTAACATAAACCGTTATGTGAATAGTGAATGAATATTATATGTATGTTGATATAGTCTTATGAATACATCGATGAAGCTCAATACCAAATATCATATCAATTTATATCATTTTACCAGCTGTTAGAACCCAGCAAACAAAAGCGAAGTAGTTACTAACACAAATAAACATTTTGAGTGCTTGTATATAACTCTATGAGTAATACGTAAAAAAATTCATATATATATAGAGACGCGTCATAGTAAACTAGTGAATTTTTGCCCAAGTCTCTATCTTTTTTCACTGGAAGAAAAGTACTTCTTCGGCGTACTCTTGTAGTACTTGTAGAAGTAGTTCTACGTTTGCTGGGAATGTTTGGACTATCACTATAACAATCGCGATAGTATTCGATATTTTTGTTAATAAAATTATACTATTATTTTTTACAGTTTAAAAAGAGGTTAATAACACGTACTTATCGAAAATCGATTAGTAAACCACTCAAATAAAACATCATAAATGTAATAGCAGAATAAAAATTCATTTTGAAATTTTCCAAATCCAAACTGTACAAAATATTACGAACGACTTGATTAGATTTAAAATATAAAACTAATAAGATATAATATATTACGGTCCACTTATTAAACTATGGAATAGTGTATGTCTTGAAAACAGATTATACTTTTTAAGAACTCAATTTTGATGGGCTTTCATCACATTACTTAGTATCCATATCCAACCAAATAAATTCAATAGAACTGTTTCTGAATTAATTATTTTTTGTTAAAAAATAAGTATCATTCGACCAATAAAATCATATACTTCCTATCCAATAAATAATTCAAAATTATATTAAAATAGCTATGCAATGAACGTTTATTCTGAATTTACATGTAATATATCATAAATTCAGAATAAACCTTCATTTCATAGCTTATTCTTTGATATGGATTTTTAATTTATTTTCAGAAAAAATTTATTTATATTCCACATAAGAACAATTTTTTTAACAAACGTTTATAACAGGTGAAGACAGGCCAATCTATTTAATGCTTTGAGCTTTACAAATTCCCTAAGGTTATTTTTTGATTTACTTATTTTTTTTAAATAAACCTTAATTTCTCTAGACATATTATAGAGATTATTGTATTATTCTCAGAATCAATAATGAATAACAAAAAAATATTTTAAAGAATAGAAAAAGATATAAAATATTTTGCTTAAACAAAAAGAAACTTTCTAACCATACTTTTATATAAGTTGGGTACGAAATATCGGAAGTATAGTAGGTTCTAGTATTATTACATCTTAAATTGTACAGAAAAATTAAGTTAAATTTAAATTTATAAATAACTCAATATATGGGTAACATCTTTAACTTAACACCCAACTTAGAAAACTTTTAAAATTATTTTTGGCATCCTTTTTGTTCTATGATAGTTTTCGAATTCTAGGATTTTCGAAGATTTTTCTTCGATGTTTCTGAAAAGTTGTAAACCAAAACAATTTTTTCCGATATTTAACCATATCAAGATTTAAAAATTCAGAGATATTGTGAATATCTACTTTTTAAATAATAAATAATGTATTAAAACAATATCGATTCTATTTTATTTCGCAAGATTTCATAAGTTCTCCTGGGATAAACAACAATTTGTATTAGAAGAGCATTCTTCACAAATATAAGATAATAAGTACATATATGATATATCAGATATCAATTTGATCAATATGTGATAGGGTCAGGATGAGGAGTAATTTACTCTTGTTTGAAAATTTACGGGAAATTTAATAACACATACATTATACATTATATCTTATATGCATATACACATTAACAAATATTATTTAAATCCGAAAGCTGTTACGTATAAACCAATAATTTAGGCCATTTAGGGAAAGCAACTCGGGGTTAAAATAGACAGGCATTTGAATCTTTGGCTAAAATATAAAACAAAATTAATTTAAGTTAAAAATTTCGATTTTTTTCAATGTATATCATGTTTTCGTTTTGCCGGGAATCCGTATTCCGAAAACAGTAATTCAAGAATACGGGATAATTCACTTTTAAGCCAATTATGATATACACTAAGTAGTAATGACATTTGACTTAATAATGGTTTCATGAATTCATTTCAAATAAATTTTATTTTCGTTAATCATTAATTTTTCAAAATCTCAACCTTTACATCAAATTATAAGATAATCAAACTGGTAGTTCAGGTGATTTATATTAGCACTGACTAGTGACTATGACTATGTATTAAAAATCTTACAATATTAAAAATATTTTTAAATAGCACTTCTATACATACTATATAAACATACAGAAAGTTCATTATTTGTTTATAGTATTTTTTTGAATAGGGCTCTACACATACATACATATATTAGTATTAACTTCTAAAAAGTTTTAAAAAAATGCCGGGCAGTACTGATACTACTGATCAGTGTAGTTCCGAAGTTCTGACAAATGTAGTTTTATAATTATGGGCTTTTTTTAAATTCAACTACTGTAAATACATATTTGGAGTATATGTTACAACCTCTAGCCGCAAAAATTTAAATTATAACAATTGTGATTTTATACTAACATATTACCATTTCAGATGCGACATTAAACCTATTTTTTGGCGCTTATTGACGATTAGAAAACACATTTTCAAAATTAACATTTTACATTTGAGTATACAGAGCCCCTAGCGATGGAAATTTGAATTCTGTTACCAGCATCGTATTCTAATTTTAATTACCTTTTCAACGAGTGATCACAATTAATTTTTGGTGCATATTTAGTATACAATATTACAGTTTTATTCGGAAAAATATGTCTTGGTAAGAAAGCCAATAGCGCCGCCTACCGGGCGAATTATAAAATTATATCAATTACATCTGGTTTTCAATAAATCAAGGTTTCTATCGGTGGGTCTATCATAAACATGTTATGACTATAATTATGTGAAATAACAGGTTTTCATTCTTTACATCGGACGGACAGACGGACAAAAGCGTTAACATAAGGCATTTTTTTTTTAAAACCAATATTTTATATTAGTATACATATAGTTAAAGTTATGATAATAATCAGAATTTATTCAAAGTTTTATTGAATTATTCTTTTCTATAACAAAGAACAATTTTTGCCTATGTGAATTTTAAATAAATATTTTATATAAACTTCAAAAGAATCTTTGTCTAAAAATAAACATTTTATACCATACTTTGTTAACATAAATAAAACTCGAAATATCAAAATATATAAACTTAACATATTATAAAGATATTTTTTCTATGATTTTGGGTTCATCTCAATTGGGATTTGAAGAGAATATTCTGTTAATGTATATTTGACTAAAATCCTACAAATAATTTTTCAATGTATTTTTTTTAAAAGGAAAGCTTGAGTAAAGAGTTTATTAAGATGAAAAATTCCGCAAAAATTTTTTATATAAATATATTATGATATGATCCTATACTTGTACATTTTTAAATAATCTCAAATTCGGTTTTGTAGAGAAAATATCTTAAAGTATTTATTCAATAGGAAAGGAAACAATTTATTTATAAATTTTAGGAAGAAAAATCAAATATGTATGTATCATAGTTGTACAATTCTTTTAAGGTTAAATTCTTTCTTACATATACTTGGCATTATACATATGCATTACTATTTGGTATGCATATGTAGTTTTTTAAATTCGTAAGGGATAAAAACGTTACATTTAGGTTAAAATCTTTAATCCAAAGTAGATACTAAATTGAACGTTATATAATTTATTTATGTAAGTATGTAATGTATATACAGTAGTATACAGAAACTTTTTGCAAATTATAATAGTACTACAGATTTCTGTATGCAAAAATATATAAGTTTTTTTTTTCTTTTAAGTATAGACATAGTTCAAACATCCATTACTTGAAATGATAATTTGGTATTGAAATTTAATATCATATTTCCGTCGATCTTGAAAAATTTAACGGATATTTTCAAGTTAAACAGGTTAGATTTGTGTACGTTGTAAGAGATTAGTGGATTTAAATTGATTTCAATGCTTCCACTATATATAATATATGGACTTCTAATAAATTGCATTTTTCTTTGCTATGAAGATAAGAACAATCTGGACCAATTACTAAATCACCAAGACCTGAAAAGCCAAGATTATATTAGACATTAGACCGTGTTAATCTACAATAATTACAAACAATTTACAAAATTTAGTTCCCTTATTTTTTAAGTTCAGGTTTTAATACAAAATTCAAATTTCGAAAAATAAATGAAATTTGTATCCTTTTAAATATCTTAGTCTAAAAAAAAAAGAAATATATATACTATATACTTACCCTTTCTATAGCATAGCTCACGTGTATGTTAGTTAAAGAACAAGTTTCACCAGATTCATTTTGTTCTTTGCGATAAGATTTTTTTTTAATTGGCTCACCAAATTACATATTTATCAATTTATGTAAACTATAATATTTTTTTTTTAGATTTTTAAGTCTACTTTTTAAACACATTTATGATGTATATGATTAAACTAAATTGTTTAAATTTATATACTTATATCGACCAGAAAGTTTAAATTATAGTGAAATTTAGAAAAGAAGTTGTTTTTATTGAATTCTGTAATTTAAACCGTATATGTTTAAAATATTGTTCTACATACTCACATATTTGATGAATAGTCTAAAAATCAAAACTACATTTTAAAACCGTGTTTATATTAGGTATATATACGTCTTTGGTGAAAACTTAAATGAATTCATGTTTTCTTACAGCCCGTTTCCATCAAGAGTTAAAACTACTTTTAGCGACATAACTAGTTTCTTTCTGATGGTTTTATTCTAGGTTTTCTCATATAAAAAAGATGTTAAAATAACAATAGTTTTAACTAAGACTAGTTTAGTTTGAAGATTTCGCTTGATCAAAATGTCGATATTATAGTAGTACTTTTTGATAACAACGGCAATATTTTGGTAGCCCTTCAAAACAATTTTTCAAAACAAGTCAACTGCAAGTATTAAGTCAAATTAAATAGTTTATTATTATAACTTTTTTGTTCAGAATTTCCTTTAATAATGATAATGACAGATATCGCAGATATAATTAATTGAACTCTTAACTAAACAACTGCTGAGTTACAACTGCAAGCTTATTGCATTATAAAACCACGCGGTTGAAAATAATATTTGGAATTCACTATGCAATTTCATTCTGAATTCTTTCGTCCATCATTCTGAATTCATAAAAAATTCAAAAAACAATTCAGAATAGAATTCAGAATGAAAATTATTCTGAATTTCTTCGTCACTCATTCTGAAATCATAAAGAATTTAAAATTAGAATTCACAATGTAAGTTCATTATGAATTCCTTATGAATTTCTTAAAAGATTCATAATTATATTCTGAATTCTGAAATGTTGGGACCATGCGACAAAAATTGCACATTGGGATTGTGTTTGTCTCGAGATTTAACACTACAGAGAAAAAACGCTATACAGTTACCGCCACATCCAACACTCGCATTCTGCGCACGCATTTAAGTAACCCATTTCATATTAAATTCAATACATCTATATCATCACTCGACAACTTTTCTTCGCTATTTATTAACTTCAATATTTTAATTAAGATAATATATTGTAATATATATGTATAACAGTTGAATGACTTTAACATTAACTTTACAAATAACATGTATAAATTTTCTAAAGTTTATTAAATAAATGTTCTACTTCATTTAAAATAAATATAAATTAAAATAAATTTAAAATATGTATGTACTATAACTATACTATTAAAACAATTAACGTTTTTATAAAAAAAATCCAAAAGAACGTATAAACGCGTATATGAAAAAAATATATAGCTACCTTTTTAAAAAGGATTCCACTTAAGTAATTTTGATAATTAAATAAAAATGTGTATAGCTATTGCTATGCTGTACCATTAGAATTTTCTTCTTATACAGAAAGATAAAAATGAAGACATGGAAAATTTTGTACCCATCACCTTCGAAATTATATTGTTAAAAATGAATATTATCTCTTCTATATATATATAAATATAATTATTATCATTTAAATTTTCATAACGAAAAAAAATGTTTAATTTATTCGTCATATAAAAAAAAAAATATTTCTTTACTTTTTCTTTTTTTTTTTTTCATTTTTGAGGACTTTTTTTTTCTATAGAAAAAAATAAGCCAAATGAATTGAGAGAAATTTGTAAATAATTCAATTAAAATTTCAAATAAATTTATTTTAATTTTATTTGTTTTAGGAAGTTTTCTTTTTCTTTGTAAATATGAATTGTAAATATCCTCATAATATGATTTTAAGTTAATGTAAAATATGATCATAAGCTCAAAAAATTATGTATACAAATCCATATTCATAATTGGTTTTACGTTTACAATTACGTCAATACATAAAATAAAGTCAAATAAAATCATTTTTTTTGTACATATATATAGCTATAGGTATATGTATGTACATATTTAGTTTCAGTTTTTTAAATTTGATTTTATTATTTGAAATTGAAAGTGTTGTAATTTTAAACCAGAAATTACATACATACATACATATATAAATATAACAAAATATAAGTGATAAACGTAAGGGGATTTTATGTTTGTTTATTCCTTTATAATCATTTTGTTAATGCAGACGCAGAGTTGGCAGCAGTGTGAAATTATTACTTTCATGTATGTATGCGAATGTCAATATTTATGAGAAAACTCTTTTGGCATACTATTTATGGACTTTGTGATTCCAATTCCGGACCTGTTAATGCCATTAAAAATAAAAAAAAATACTAAAATAACATGATTCTACTCTACACTCATTAAATGATTAAATATATGTAAAAATATTAAAACAAAAAAAATGCCTTTTTTAAATTAACAAGCGAAAATTTTCATAAAAGGATAATTTCAGAAATAATTTTAAAGTTTTTTTATCCTGAAAAAGGGATCTTTCACAGTCTTTTTTGTTTAATTATACATTAAGTTTAGGTATATAAACATTTTGAACATAAAATATTTTATTTTTTTAATAACAAATAGATTAAATTTACACAAAAAGACACATATGTATATCTGTACATTAGGGCATGGTTCAATTAATTGATTAATCGATTAATTGATTTTTTGTACATCTCATAAAATTTGTTAAAAAAAAATAAAATTAAAGTTCTTTGTTTTATATATCGTTCAATTTGGAATTTTCGATATATATTTAGCACAGTAAATTAAAGTAAATTATCTATATATAGTGTCTGAATCTATAGAGACTAAATAATTAGAAGTGGTCCCAAAAATATATATATACATACAGATAATTATATACATACTATACTTTTCATGTGATAATATTTTGCTTCAACTTCCTACTTGTTCTAAATGTTAGCAGTTTTAATAAAATTTTATGGAAAAAGACAAAATATTAAAGCTTTAATACAAATCAAAGCTTTGGTTATGATTATTTTTTAATATGGTATAGCTACTACACAATTTTTTTTAAATAAAGTCAACCATTGATATGGTAATATAAATTTTTGTAATTTTACAATTCCCAGTTGTGCCACAAAACGCAATCATTTTTCAATTTCTTATACATTTATATTATATCTAATGTCTACCATCATACGAAATCCAAATATATATATGTATATGTATAAAAAAATTATTTTGAGTAAATATACAAGAAAATTTTATAAAATGATAAATTCATTTTTATTTTTTTTCGCTTGCTTCAAATTTTTCTCATTATTTTCTCTTCCTCTTTACAACACAAGCCCTACGCAATTTTGCAAAGGATCTGCAAAAATAAGGAAAAAAATCAATTGTACTTGTTAGAATATATTGAGAAGGTAAAAAGTATAAATGGATTTTCAATATACATATAAGGATATAGGTATCTATTACCTTTTGTGTTCTTATCATTGGAATTATTGTAAAATAGATTGAGAGTGTAATTTCATACATACTCGTATATTGATTTCTGTTTCCAATGTTCTTTTAAACTCGTTTTACTATAAAAAAAATAGTTCGGCATATGCTTCATGAACTTATAATGAAGGATATGCCGAACATATATGTAGGTGCATGTATTGTATACTGAACTACTATACGCAAAATCTTTATAATAGAGATGTTGTTAATTACATTGCAACATGCTAATAATAATTGCGCTCATTTCAAGTAGACTAAATATAGCACTATTTCGGGAGCTCTCATACAAAATAAAACGATTTTGAATGACGCTGACGCCGTACGTCCTGTATTAGGGAGAGGTCTTAGTTATATCAAGACCAGATTTTCTACAAAGCAGCACAGCATGTAGTATGGATAACTAAACTAAAAGTTTGAAGTAAACTAAAAGCTACGTTTTTCTAGACTTTATACACTACTACAAAATAGTGAATTATACATTATACCATTTTATTAATTTTTGAATAAATTTAACACAACAAATATTACAGAGTATCAACAGAAAATACGCAAAAACTAATCACAAAAGTTGAACAGTATCGACGTGTGACAGAGATTTGTGTTATTTTCAACTTTAAAGTGTGTGTATATGTCTATCACAAAAATTCCTCACGAACGGTAAACAGTATCGAATCGATGTTACCTTTGCATATGTATAGTATTATATGCCATTTTTATGTTAAATATGCTTTTCAACTTTCGGATCCGCGTAATAAGGCTTATACTATAAATATCCTAAATCCAAAATTTTGAATACGCTACATACTTTAAAATTAGTGTGGATTTAAACTTCATATTTAATCATGATGAGTTATGAATTTGTATATAGACTTAGCTCTAACTTATTTTGGGAATAATCTTGAAAATAAACAGATAAATGACATTAATAAACTTAAAAAATTATTTCGTTAAACTTTTATAGCAAAAAAAAATACATATGAATCATATGCTAATACTCACTCGTATATATATATAATATCTGAAATTTTGTAATAAACCCAAGAAAGTAAGATCAAAAACATGTAATAAATCTATGTATGTATAATAATAATTTTGATGTTCATATATAAAGGTTTGAATTTGAATCGTAATAAACTTTCAGGTATATTTACCGAAAAGGAAAATTATCCGAAAGAACCGAAAAAGAAAGCAAATTATTTGAAAAGTAAAATAATAAAAACATTTTTCATTTTGGCATGTTTTACGCACCTCCATTTGAACCCTTTTTTACCATTTTTATCCTGCTGACTTGTACATATTTTTTATCTTGTATAATTTTTGTTTTACATTTTTCATCATATGTACACATTCATAAATATAATAAAAATATATCACATTTTCCAATTTTCCGTTCTGTAGCCTTCTCAAAAAGAGAAAATCTAACCTGGAAATATTACAATATTAAAAAACCTAAAAAGAGAATCCCTTTTTTAGTATGGAAATATGTATAGTATATTAGTAATATATATTATTAATATGTAAATATGTGTAAAGACTGGTAAAAAAGATATAAAATATAATATAAAATTCTCTAGTTTAATAATTTAAAAAAAAAAATTAGTACATACATATACGTATGCATAATTTGAGCTGCCACGGTTGGTTTAGTAATTGGCATACGCCAGTCAACTGTTTTTGAATTTTTGCACAAAAATTTTTACATTCATGTACATATATAGCTAAATACAAATATTATATGAAATTTTTAAAAATTTTAAAATGAATAATGAATACTGTAAAACAACCTCATTTATCACTCACAAATTATGTAAATGTGTATGATTCCATAATATAAAATATCATATATGTAAATAAATTATTATGTTCACATAAATAAATGATGATATTTTTCTTCCCTACTCCTTCCTTACCATTATATTCTGATAAAGAGTATAAAGTAAAAAAAAAATTATACCATAGTAGAGGACATAAGGAGAGTCCAACATAAATATAAACTTGAGCAACAAAAATATTAACAATTATTATACTTTTATTAAAGTAAATAACAATCAGTACAGGCATAATGTATATACTACATATATATTTTTATAATAATTTTTAATGAATATAACCATTGTCTAAGATAGCTAAGCCAAAGCCAATTTTATAGATTTTTTTTTTTAATTTATTTAAATTTTAATTATATTCTATGTTTCAGCAGTTATATTCTTTCTTTCTCTGGTGAGAAAAGCTTCAATAAAGAAATGAAGCAAGTTTCGGAAAAAAATGTGCTCCTGTTAAAATATATTTTGTATATATGATGTATATAAAAGCAAATTTTATTTAAAATAACAAATTTTCACAGGAAATAATTTCCTCATGTTCCGTTATATTTTAACAAGTTTTCAAGCCAATTCATACAATTAGCATCCCATAAAAATGATAAAAATGAAATCTGTTGGACTAGGACGCAGTGCCACTATTTTATGGAACTATTGAATTTGATTTTAAAATTGTCATAAGATATGCCACATTTTAGATATGGCCTTGGACCTTTTAAGAGCTAAAATAAGTTTGGTGTCTTTCGAAAACATTGTGTATTTTGCAAAAACTATACTTTTTTTTAAATCTTCAGTTTCATTAAATCGTAGGTTGGTCATAAAGTTGATATGAAGCACTTTTATTTTTATTTATAAAAAAGAGTATCATCTATTTTGTACATGGTAAAATAATTTAAAAATATTAAATTCGTAATAACGCAGGTGTATAATATAATAAATATAAATAGATACGTTAATTCTGAAACGTGTATTTGTTTTTTTGATAAATCTGTATTTGACAGATAAAATTGGAGTACATGACAGAAACATCAAAACCATTTCATTCAAGCTATTTTCTTATCTTCGCCTGTCCTGTTCAGTTCACAGCAAACATTTTTTGCTGCGACATTTAAAAAAATTTTATAGACATTTTTTGCTGTGACATTTTAAAAATTTTATAGCTATATATTTTTTAGAACAAAAATTTTAACTTTTAAAAGAATTTAATTCTATTAAATTTATTATATTAGCACATTTCTATCCAAATTGATAAGAAATGTGTATATTAGCTTCTCTCTGTCTGTCCGTCTGTAGGTCCCTCCGTTTACACAAACTTCTACATCTATTAAGATAGAGAATAATAAAATCTCTTCCCCCCTTTGAGTTATACCCCCTCCAAGTTCGAAAATTTGCCAATATTGAACATGTAATAACTTTTAAACCAATTTAAAAGCTATATGAAATTTAATTCATTGTTATATAAAAATACCGTACAACTTTTTTTAGTTTATTTAGCACCTTGTATTTCACAAACGGCTTATTATGGAAGGCTGAAATTTATGTACCAAAGAGATATCCAAAAAACAGCTAGCTAGAGTCCTAGAGTGCCCGAAGAAGTTGTATTTAATCTCCCCTTCCCTTGCCGCTGTGGCCGTTCGAAAATCAAAAATTTACATTTTTAATTTACTTGTAATTTGTAATTGTAAAAAAAAAATATTGAGAAAACTTTCGAAAATCATATTTCTTTAAAGTGCATTAATTAATAAATTAAAATCATTTGCCTCACTCTTATAATTAATCAAAATGTGTAATCATGTAAAATTGTGCAAAAAACGAATATTTTGCATATTTTAGGTGCAATATAAATGGAATATTACATATTATTTCGTATCACATTATGTTCAATAAACTTAAATGATAAGTTTCTATATGTTTTCCTGGAATAATAATCTTGGAAAGGAAAAAATTAATAAAATTGAACAGAGACGCATTTTTTATGTATTTACCATTTCATATCTGTTTCTAAAAATTACTGTATGGAAATTCCATTGGTTTAGAATTTAGAACCTGAGGCGATTTTGAGGAAATGTGCTTTTGACAAACCCGGGGTTTCTTTTTCATATTTTTTTATAATTATTTTTTTTCTTATTTTATCATATTTTTATGTGTAAATATATATTAGATTAGCTAAACATTCTCCTCTCTCGAGACAAACATTTACTTTTTCATTTGGTTCTTTATGTACTTGTGTATGTATATTTTAAAACTTATAAATTATTCCTAATTTTTTGGTCATCATTCCTTGCAGCATTGCTTGCAAATAATTTTAAATTTATTTTAATTTAATTAAATACTTACAAAATTATTAAAAAATATTTGTAAAAAAATTGTATTATAAATATTTGAATTTCTTAAATATTGATTATATATACATAATACAAAACAGGATAAAATTATTATATAAACAAAAAAATATCATCTATACATTTCTTATATTATCGTTTATTTTGGAATTGATTTTCCTTTTTGGAAAAATAATTTTTTACTTAAATTATTTTATTTTTCTAAGAATTTAGTATTATTCATTTAAAGTCGATTTTATAAATACATATTTTATGTATATGTAGATAGTTCATAAATATTTCTGGATACAGAAAATTTCAATAGAAATGAAAAACAAAATCGATTTCTGAATTTTAATCTCAAAATTTTTTGTTTGAAAAAACAACTATTGCTCTATGAAATATTTATTATGCTATACCAAAATATCCAACGTATTCACAAAAAATATTAAATCATATTTTGAAATTTCATAAATATCTAAAAGGATTTTAAATAAAATATAACATTTTTCTACATTTTTTTTTGTTTTGTGCTTCGTCCTTTTGAATATTTTTCCAAAAAAAACAACGTTATTCTGCCACCACAGTTAACATAACGTGTTTGTTCCGATTGTAAATTTCTTAAATAATTTTATTTTGTTCTTTTTCTTTTTGATTCAGGTGTAAAAATTACATTTTCCGGGTTCATTATCCTGGTTACATTATAAAAAAATATTAAATTGATTTAATCATTTTGTATTAAGTATATGGTGTAAATTCTCTACAGAATAATTGCAAATAAATTGCTACAGAATTTTTTTTTTAATTGGAATGCTTTTCGATATAAAACTATGTAATTTACTAAACAATTTAAAGCGATATCTACCTACAGCTTCAACTGTTATATTATATGTACATCGTACATGCCACTTTCAAAATATGTAAATTCGTTATTTCTATTATACTATACATACATTGATACATACATATTGATATCAACGTCCTGTATTAGGGAGAGGTCTTAGTATTGAATTTTAAGTGATACATGTATAAACTTCTGTTGCTTGAACATTCTAGGCGTAGTAAATTCTTGACGCGGTCTGAAGAAGCTTATAAAGCTTAACTTTTACTTTTGTGACGATTTTACTTTATACAAGACGAATTCTCTTTGGAAAATAACAAAAATTATTAGAAGAAAAATTTCATAGTTTAGCTTATAATGTACTATACATATACATATAATGTGGGTGCGGGATAAAGTTTAACATACAATTAACTTTACTACTCGCAAAACAAATACACCTATTCTTGATAGAATTTTCAACATGTTATTCTATAGTAAATTGAAGTTGTTAAAGTCTGAAAATTAAATTTATAATTTTTCTCATTTTGTTGTATAACATAAAAGTTTTGTTTTTAAAGTTTTTTGTTGTTGTATAAATTTTATGCTTTGATAAAATCCAGTTTTAAAAAACTTTTCTTTTAACTTTTAATTTTTTTATATGTATGTATATTCTTATTACAATTATATTTAATACTGTATAGTTAAACTCCGATCCACCAACTTATAAAGCTTTTTATTATAATGAAATATTTATATAAAAAACAACACACAAAAAAGGTCCTTTGAAATGGAAATTATTTTATTTTTAAATGCAATAATATAAAAAATGAAAAACAGTACAGTACTGAATCTGTCAATCCGTATTACAGTAAGCTATATGGACTTAACTTATTATAATATTATATATATATCTACATATATCTATATGTATATAATGGTTGTATCGAAAAGTTCTCAAAATTGAAAAAAGCATTTTTTTTGCCCTTTTGAGAAACGTCAGTTATGGGCCTGGAACTTTTCTCTGTAGTATGTAAATTTAATTACCTTATAAATTAGTTTTGTGAAATTATTGCTCATGTAAACATGAATCAAAATGAATTAGGGCACTAAAAAAATTTTAAAATTTTTTTTCTACAAATTCTAATATTCCCATAAAAAAGTTAGCCAAATTAGATGGAACTTCATATTTCGTTTCTTGGCGAACCATTAGAAAAGTTTAAGGAGACCCAAAAGACGAAAGATAAACCAAGAAGTGGTCATCTAATCTAAACGATCCCGTGGACAGAAATTTAGAAGAAAAAATATGGGGGTCCTTAATAAAAAAAATTTTGCAGATCGGACGAGATATGGGCGAAGAAAGCCATACAACTAAGAGTATGGTCCAAAGGATGAAAAAGAGAAATGCTGTGAAGACCTTAAGGAAGCAAAAAAACCCCAAAATAACCACCAAACTATTCAACAAGAACATTTGATTAGCAAAGGAACTGTATAATTTATTTTTTTGAGAACTTTTCAGTACAACCCTTATATAAGTCATGCATATAATAATATTTTTTAATCACTTTATTAAATGGACCATTTTATTACAAAAAGATGAGATATCAAATATATTATTATTTTTGTATGTTGGAAAAATAATTTATGGCTATGTAATAAGAATATGTATATGTAGGAGTTTGTTAATAGTATTGTTTATAGGGCGTCATTAATCATCCTGTTACTGACTTTATTCATCAATAAAAATTACCAGTGTTGGCAATGAAACAAACTTTTATTATGTTTCAGAAACTCATACCGACGCATCACACATAATATTATGTTCTGTTTGGTTCTCATATTGGAATCATTTTATGGTGGCCTTGGGTTCGTGCAGATATTTATTAAGCTTTTAATAAATACAATACAATAGTGCAATGTTAGTTCGATTGATTCCGAATTCTGGTCCACGATATTGCCGTTTTAAATTTATATACTTAGATTTACACCTCTCTCTAATTCAGGAAATATTGGATTATTATTGGATTACAAGTTAATGTTTGGATTATTATTATTGGTGTTATTATGTTATTCTTTCGGTGCTATATTATTATAAAAAAGAACACATATGATTGTCATTAAACGGCTCGACGTCTTATTTCGGGATACGCTGGCGTATGAGCGTATCGACGTATATACGACATACGCCGTACGTCCTGAATTAGGGAGAGGTGTTAATGATTACCAGTATACATCAAATATATTCGTAATAGTAACTAATTTTACTAAATATATTCGTAATAGTAACTAATTTTACTAAACTAGTTTTGATATTTAGATTACTGAAAAATGCTAAAGCTTGATAATAATATAAAAAAGCTATGGTTTTGTTGCAGTAATAATAGTTTTCCACTATAAGAGATGGATTACTACCAAATTGTCGACTGAATACGTCTATGTAATAATAATATTTGATTACTTATTCTTAATTTGTTGCCTTGTTCCTTAGATATAATCTTTTCTTCCTTTTTTTATAAACGCATTCAACTAAAGATATGCTTAAATAAAATTAGAAATTCGAATAACAAACCAAATCAAAAAATTAAACCTAATGAGCATATTTCAATATCTTATATTTATATTTCCGATTTTTTGCTTAAAAATATGATTAAAAAATAAATTCCAGACGAGAAGAATTTGACATATAATTATTACATTTTTTTTTTATTCTGAGTTTTTGAACTTAAAAAACTCAGAATAAAAAAAGTCTATATAGAAAAATTAAATAATATTTTTTTTTTGTTATTTTAAATGTATAAAAAAAATATGAAATATCATTATGTACATACATATAAATTTATAAATTTTTCGCATCAATAAATTTTCGATATTTCTTTTTTTAATGGTTTTAATGGTTTTTTAATTTTTATTATAATTTAAATTTTTTTTAAATATTGTTATAGTAACCAATATGTGTCACAAAAATTATGATGATTGATTACTAATTACAATTATTAAAAAAATATTGTAAGCAGTAAAAAATAAAGCTTTTAATACTATTTTTCTATACAAACAAATTAAATTAATAATACGGTATAAATATGTATTTAATATTAATGAGTTTTTTTTTTTTAATAAATGATTGTTTTTTATTTTTTTATTATTATAAAGTTAAGATTTATGATTTGGATTTTATAAAATAATATTTTCGTCTCTCGTCCTAGAAACTAGTGACACATATTGTTCTTTTTTTTGTAAAGCATATAATTTATGACGGAATACATTTTAAACAATACAAATTTTGTAAAAATATGTTATACGTTATAATAGCCCTGTTTTTTTGTAGACGGGTATATTGTATTGCAAAATTTTTGCAAAAAAAACGATTCACTGAACATAAGAGGCGAAATTTTTTTTTTATTTCATACACAGTTGAATTTATCAGCTGATCATTTTTTTTTTAAATCACATTAACTTTGAGTTTTATAAACGTAAAAAAAAAAATCATTAAATGTCATTAAAAAATATAAAACTTCCTTTTTTTCTTTAATAAATTGCTATTTTTTAATGTAAAAAAAAACATAGGCTATATGCCTTTTTTGTCCAATGTATTTGAAATAAATGAAATGAAATGAAATGAAATGGAATATTGACAACAGAGCCATCTACATGTCATATTATTAACTATTTATCAATTACAATTCATTTGCGATATATAAATAACTACTGTAATTCTCATTTTTTGCCAACAAATTGTTGTTGTTTTCAATGTAAAATTTTGCAATACAACATACCCGTCTACAAAAAAACAGGGCTATAATTTAAATTATAGTAACTGGGATTTTATTTTATTGTTTGCACACTACAAACAACTACAGTTCCAAAATTAGCTTTTAATTATTAAAATTAAAAATATTTTCTGGGTGGAGTGCAATGACGCCGAACGCAATAAAGCCGAATTTGGCTTTATTGCTCAATTACTGAGAAATAAAGCCGAATGTGCAAATTTTTGGTGGTGGGGTTTATTTCCCAAATGAATGAGAAATAAAGTCAACTTGTTATTTAAGAATATGAGAAATAAAGAGTAGAATACGATATCTGTGACCGTTTTTTTTTGGAAAAAAAACCCGAAATTGGTTAAAAAACCCCGAAATTGGCCTGTCTAAATTGGTTAAAAATAGTTAAAAATTCAAAATTTTGACAAGCAAATTCGAAATTTAGACATTCAAATTCACCTTTTCCAGGCGCCGAAAAGGTTTCGAAAATTTCCGATTTTTTGCTTAAAAATATGATTAAAAAATAAATTCCAGACGAGAAGAATTTGATATATAATTATTACATTTTTTTTTATATATGTATGTACATAATGACATAATTTATATGTATGTACATAATGATATTTGATATTTTTTTTATACATTTATAATAACATAAAAAGTTAAATTTAACTTTTATGTCAAAATTTCATGACGGTCTGGTAAGCTATAAATTTTGACAAAATAGTTAAATTTCATTCTAACTTAAAAAATATTTTAATATCCGCGAAAAAGTTAATTGAAATGACAATATTTCAACATAAATTGTATATTAAAGGGAATGCGGAAATAACTAAATCTGCATTAATTATTTTTAAAATATTCCAATAAAATGGTTATATTTGGAAATAATTTTTTACGATTGTACTCATCTTGATTTTAATTTTTAATTTGAATTGGCAAAATTTGTGTAACGCCCGTGGGCATTAATTCCCAAAAAGTTCGGGCGCTATTACCCACGAAAGTGAGTAATAAAGCCCTTTTACATAAAAATTAAAATTTAATTAAAAGAAACATAAAAATTTTTATATTGATTTTACTATATCTTTCGTGAAAATAATGTTTTTTTTCCTTTCAGATCCTGTCAACTGTAAAGAAGTACAATGTCCCCCACCGGAAATAATCGAAAATTGCCCAGCTGATAGTATTCTAACAGATAAATTTGATTTAATAAATACACTATTAACAACAATTACAACTACTCCAACAACAATAACTACTACTCTAATCCCATCTACCACCACAACTACTGCAAAAACAACTATACCCGATATTATTTCAGTAAAATCAGTAAATGAAATTATTTATAATGATAATAATTCAAATGAAACTGAAAGCATTGAAATTACTGCTAACTCAATTACATCTCAATATTCTAATTCTACCAAATTAAATGAACCTATTACTGATGAGACAATAATTAATAATACGAAAAATATTGATAACATGACTAAAGTTACACCTGCATTTCAACAATCAACAATAAGTAGCATTGATATTGATACTGATGCATTATCTTCATCTATGAATAGTTCGGAAATACCAACAATTGATAATAATAAAACGAAAAAACCACGAAAATATCGTAAAAGAGGAAGAAAATTTTATAAATTAACGACTGAACAAACCAATGAACCATCAATTACAGACGAAACTGAAAAAAGTGAATCATCATCACAACATATGTTAGAGAAACGTAGCTTACGTTCATATCAACGTGAATCTATTAAAATTGTACCAGGTGGTTATATTAGCTATGAACCAAAATATAATCATCGTATATGGAAACGTAATACATTATCTGAACAATTATTATTATCAACAAAATTACCAACAAATTATCAACGACAAATGTGTTGTCCAAAAAAAGAATGTACTTGCCGTGAAAATGGTTGTGTAAGACCAATGTGTGTTAAACAAGATCATATATTAGTTGAAATTAAAAATGGATCAAATATACCTGGTCAATGTTGTCCACAATATGAATGTATTGAACAAGAACCAGAATGTAACGAAGGAACTATTGATAAACCATATTGGTTATCAAAGTGTGAAAAATGTCATTGTATTCATGGTACAAAATTCTGTTATGATGGTTGTCCGCCACCAGTTAAACCACGTAATTGTTATTCAAATGCATTAAAACAATCATTTCCACATGGTAGAAAATGGAAAGAAGATGATTGTGCAACATGTGAATGCGTTGACGGACGTATGGACTGTTTAACAACATTTTGTAAAAATCCAAATTGTAAAAAAGAAATTAAAATACCTGGACAGTGTTGTCGTGTTTGCGAAGAACAAATTTTAACAACAATTTTGCTAATAACAACTACAACAGAACATACAACATTACTACAGGATTATATACCAGAAAATAATACAAATAATGTAACAGCTACAACTACAATTCCATCAATAACAACATCGAAATCTGAAATCAATTCATCGGATTCAATTTTTAGTGTTATTTCTGAAAATATTGTAATGGTAATTATTATAACTATTGCTATAGTTGTTGTTGTAGCTGGAATTATTGTATTTATCTATAGAAAATGTAAACAAAGAGTCTATGAACCAGTTAAAAAATCTGAATCAATGAATTCAAGTCAAACCCAAGAAAAGCCTAATGGATTAAAAGCAACCAATTCACAGTAATCAGAGTAAAAGAAATTATTAAAATTTAAATTTAGTTTATTTGGTATATTTGATTATAATTGGTTTGTTATTGTTAGAAATTTAAATTTTAAAATGATGAATTAAGAATATTCATTTCTAAATATAAATTATATTTATTTTAAAATACAAGTGTGTTAATATTTAAAATGAGATGAATTTTAATTTTATACAGTAATGTTTACAGCGAAGTATTATGTAATAGGAAAAAAAATTATGTTAAAATTTGAGAAACAATTTATGTTTTATCATTATTGATCAATTGTAATAAGAAAATTATTAAAAGACTTCTGAAAAGAGACCAAAACTAAATTAGAAAAATATCTTGAATGAAGTTACTTCAAGAATTAAGATCTCTGAAAGTGAACTTGTTGTAAGAAAAGCCAGTTGGAACAAGTGTTGTACAACTTAATATTCAAATATATATATATACATATATCTACAAAATAATATTTAATATTTATTTATAAGTTTTGTGGTTAAAATTTTAAAATATAATAAAAATAAAAAAGTTCTAATAAGTTTAATTAAAAAAATCTAGTTCTTTCCACTATTATAAATTTTTTTTGTAAATTTCCGGTATTGTTAACCGGTATTAAGTAAGAAAACAACGGCAATTAAAGTAATTTAATGGTGTACTTTTCGAAAAGTAAAATTTTGAAGTTTTCTTAGTAAAGGGAAGCTCTAATTTTCTTGCATAAAATTGTTAAAAAAAAAAATTAATTAGATTTGCGGCGAGATTATAAAATACTAAAATTCATCTCAATTTTTTTTTATATATTATCATTTTATGATTAAATTTCGCCATTTTCCTTTAATGTATTTTCTTTAAATTTGTATCTGGTATTAAGTTATTTTTATAAGAATTATTTAAAAGCAATTGATGTGATAATTTATTTTTGTATTTTATTTTGTAATTAACAATTTTATTTTATTTTTAAATATATACAAAACATAATATACATACATATTTAAATGAAAACTGAACATTGAAAACTTTCAGTTTAAGCACAAAATAGGTATTTAATTTACGAAATATTTTCATGTATATTTTTAGGTTAAATTGTCATTTAATAAAAAACACTGATTATAAATAAAAAAATCATATTTTTTTATATACTTTTTATTGTCTCTTTTTTCATTTTGATTTAAACTAATGTGTATATTTAAATTTATTTTTTTAATTTATTATGTAAATTTTAATTTATGGAATATATAATTATAAAAATATAACAAAAAGAATCAAATGAAAATGCTTTTTTGTGTCAATATTTGGAGTAGATTAAAAAGAAATGAATTTAAATATCAAATTCATTTAGGGCCGAAAATACTATGAATAGGCATTGATATTGACTAAGCAATTACTGTTTAGTTAAGTTACATTAATTTTCTTATCGATTGATATTAAAAATATTATATTTTTAAAAAAAGGTATGTAAGTCAAATCAATTATTATATTATTTAGTTACACATATCATTGACAAATAATAAAATATAGACTTATAAAGTAGAACAAAAAAAAATTCCAATTTCTGATTTGGCTTCTTTCCTAATCTAATGAAAAAAATCAACGTTCAACGTGCGGTTTTTGTTATATATTTTCGTTAGATTAGGAAAGGAAATATTATGAATGACTAATATGAGAGCATGCGTGAGAGGATAATTTTTTTTATATTGAAAAAACGGATTTTTTTTGTTTTCACATATATGATTGTATTGTATAATCTTATATGAATAGTTTTGTTGGTATTCGTACAATTGAAAATTTTCTAATTCATAAATAAATTCCAATTTTCAATTTTTAGCAAAAAGAAAAATAATTTCTTCTATATTGTAAGAATAGTACAGGCGTTTGGGTATTTTTTTTGGCAATATCGATAAAAAAAATGCATGAAATATTTTATCATTATACAATATATCTAATATATTTTAAAACTATATTTTAAAATTTGGTTAGTTTTAATTTAATTTGAAAAAAGTTGAATTGAAATTAAAAATTTATTAATTCAAAATAGAAAAGAATAAAATATTTCTAAAAAAAAAGATTAAGATTATAATAATTATATATGTTTAATTCATTTTAAAAAGTACTAATTTATTCTTAGTTGTATAATGATAAAATATTTCATGCATTTTTTTTATCGATATTGCCAAAAAAAAACTAATAACTGACCTGTTATTGTGTGAATAAACAATAAGTCAACATTATTTCAAATATACTTACATAATATAAAACACTCGATAACCTAATTAATTTTCGAATAACATTAATTTAGTAATCAATATCAACAGCAATAGGATTCGGTCTTCAATAAATTATTGTCTCTATAATATAATAATAAAATCGTTGTGGGTAAAATTATTTCGATATTATCTCCTCATAAAAAATAAAATAATCAGGAAAATTTTATGTAAAAATAATTAAAATTAAATTAAAATTAAACTAAAATTTTTTCAATTTTCTTTTCATATTTATTTTCAATTTAAAAAATAATAATTTGACATTTTCATATAAAATTTGATCAATATATTCTTTTTATGTATATAATATATTGATATTGTTATGTTAAATAAAATTTTAACAGTGCAACAATAATTGTGAATTTATATACAAATTAAAAATATTTTAAATAATATTATATAAAATAAAAATGCTTAAAATATTAACTTATAAAAAAAGATAATTACATTTATATATATAGCATAAATATTTACATATATATATACACAAAAATGGAGAAATTAAAATTATTATTATTATATGTGCAGATTTTATATTCTAAGAAAATTGTGTAAAATTCTAACTAATAACAAAGAAAATAAATTAAGGAAAAACAAAAAATTATTGCATAAAATAAATTAAAAAATTTTTAAGGAATGAAAATAATGAATTAAAACATTAAGAAATGTAAAAATAACTACTTTTAATTATACTGAAAAAAAAGAATTAATTAATAAAAATAAAAATTTAAAATTTTCTTAAGTATTAAAAAAATATACAAAAAAAAACGAAAAAAAAAAAAAATATAAAATAAGAAAAAATCAAAAAATTGTATAAATAAAAATTAATTGTTTATCTGCACTTATGTTTCTATTTTTGGTTTTTTTTTCGTAATATTAAATTGAAAAAAATATAATTTAAATTTATTTAAAGGCCGGCGTATAATTGGGGCTTTAATCCATAGTGTTAACTTAAAAAAGTAAATGGAAATCAATGTAAGCGAACACAATATCAGCAGTTAACGCTAGGGGAAAAAGACGCCACCACTGGTTTCAACAAGTTGAAAAATTAATGCCAGCGCTAGACTTTTTTAATATTGGGAGGCAAAAAATTGGTAATAATCAATTTTTTGGGAGGCAAAAAAACAAAATTTAAGTTAACGCTATCGATAAAAAACCCCAATTGTGCGCTGGCCTTAAATATTGAAAAAAAAAAATACGAAATCATGAATTGATAAAAAAAAGTTTACTTTAATTTTATCTTAATCTTTTTTTTATTTTTTGTACTGGACTTTTACATTGTTAAGTTATCTTGAATTTGGAATTCATGTATACAATAATTTAAATAATTTATAAAAATATCGACAACAAAAATATAGCATTAAAAATTATTGAAAACAACTTTTTTTTCTTGTTTTGAGTTATAAATTTTCATTACATCTAGCATTTTTTATTTTATTTTTCTCTAATGCCATACTTTACACTTCTAATAGATTTTTTCATTCAGCAATATTTTATCAGTGAAGTAGGTTTCATATCCTATTTGCTGCGCAGTGTTTAAAAACGAATATTTATTTTAAAGTTATGATAATTAATACTCCTAATTTTATCATTTTAAAAATATCGAATTCTGAAATAAGACTGTCATTTGAATAAGTCGTGGTTGTTTACTGAGTAAAATATATTTCTTATATGCTATTTAAATGTAATTTAATAAAAATACAACTTCTTAATTTTTAAAATTACCAAATCTACTTAAAACATTATAGTGGTTTGGATAAAATTAATTTCTCTAGCTTTCAATTATCATCTTCAATATAATTAAATTGCATTTATTTTATAATAAAATCGGCCTGATTTTTGATACAACCTTGTAACTTCTAAGCAATGACTTAAAATTATAAACCACTTCCCCATTTAAGTTAGGAAGGTTTTACAAAAATGAGACCCTCTTTCAGGTTCAAAAATTTAGACATTTTTAAACAAAACATAAACATTTCGAGTATTTATTTATTAAAACTTGGCTATAAATTCAAATTGTACAACATTGAGAATATTTATTTTATAATAAAATCGGCCTGATTTTTGATACAACCTTGTAACTTCTAAGCAATGACTTAAAATTATAAACCACTTCCCCATTTAAGTTAGGAAGGTTTTACAAAAATGAGACCCTCTTTCAGGTTAAAAAATTTAGACATTTTTAAACAAAACATAAACATTTCGAGTATTTATTTATTAAAACTTGGCTATAAATTCAAATTGTACAACATTGTTTTTGAAAAATTATAACTTTATTTAAATCTTCGTTTTCATTAAATCAAAAATCAAAACGTGGTTATGAATCAAAAAGGGGATATGAATGAAGCACTCTTTCAACTTGGCAGCTTTTAATACTATGTGAGTATGTCGTATTTCGTGTGGGTTATGTTGTTTTGCATATATTTTTGTCGTTTCGAACAGGAAAACTTTCCGTTAATCAATTGTTTTATTTGCTATGAGTATTCGTGTTTAGCTGTAATGAATTGAAGACGTAAATCGTGTTCTTGTTTGTTTTGTTTTCTTTTGACTAATACCATTGAATATATTCTCTATATAGTAGAGTGGTGAAACGAAATCTGAAATTACTGATTTAGGGTGCTGGCATAGTAAGCGCGAGAAGCCGAGCCGAGCTGAAAGCGGAGCTGATAGACGCGAGAAGTAATGCGAGAACATGCTCCAGTGAATGCGAGTTTTCAACGCCGATAATCTAGTTTGGTGTTAATATTTGATTATAAAACATGGACGAATCCGATGAGGAATTTGTTTGTTCAACTTTTGTTTTAAATAATTTGTTTTTTAATGAAAGGCAATATGGAGTCCATCCATTACAATTAAAAAGAAAGAAATTTGGAGAATTTCATCACCTATATAAAGATTTTCCATAAATTCACTTAAAATTCCATAAATCCACTTAAAAACTTTAAACTGAATTGCACAAAAATTAAAAACAAAAAAAATCTCATTCAATACTTATAAATTTCAAGCATACATATAAATTTCGGCGCTGACAACCACTGCACAACAAGCTTTCTGGCATTGCGCTTTGAAATCAGCTTTGCTCTCGGCTCAGCTCGGCTTCTAGTATGCCGCAATCATGCGAGTTTATATGAAAATGTATGTGCAGACTTTTTTAGCGCGGTTTCTCGCATTGATAAGCTTTCAGCTCGGCTCGGCTTCTCGCACTTACTATGCCAGCACCCTTAGTGTTTAAATAGGACTCTTTTTCTGGCGCTACATATTCTAGGATTACATCCTTGATTTGATGCATGTTTGCATATTTACAGGAATTTCGGGTTGTGGGAAGGGAAAAAGTTATTTAAAAATGAGAGATAATTTCATTTTCTCATTAATCTGCATTTTATTTTTTGCTGTTGAAATTTTTTGTTATGTAATAATAATAACACCTTATTATAATAATACCAAATACATTTTAATACCTAACCGTAATATAATAATGTATCTTTTGATATAATATCGTTGGAGCATTTGTTTGTAGCGAATTATTTCCGGAACCGTAAGAACTATCAAGCTAAGAGTTATACCATAGGTTTGGTTCGAGCTCTTCTGGGTTCTTTTTTTGGACCCGCTAGATGGCGTAAGAAGATGGTAGATGTCAATGTATTAAATGGATATGTCCAGACTAATGCACCTAAATTATTAGCAGAACAAAAAATAAGTTATGATATATGATCATGCATGAGATTGCTGCAGAGGAAGGTGAATCCTTTTTCTGAGATTTTTCTGGCGTACTGGCAAAACATTTTTCATTTCATTAATATTAGCCAAAATAGCTCATTCAGCACTCAAATTACCGTTAAACATACAAACAAGTGAGAATGCAGCATGTAATATCAAAAAACATCCTGATATGGCGAAAGTTCGACAAAAAAAACAGTATTTATTATTATTTGAGACGAATGTGCCATGGCTGGTGGCTCACAAGCATTCCTTAAAAGCATTGCATAGAACTTTAAAAAATTTAAAAGACAATGAAAGACTTTTTGGTGGGGCTATCATTTTATTAAGCATCTGGAGGTCAAACATTGCATGTCATACCAAAATAAACTTTCTCTGACGAAATAACTGCCTGCTTAAAATCATCAACATTATGGAGCAGTGCGTTCATACTTTGAAATTAACAACAAACATGCGAGTACGATTACAAAATGATCCAATGGCCGACCGATTTACAAAACAATTCTTGGTAATGGTAAAATTAATATTGACCAACCAGTCAAAATGTTATATCACCACAAATCTGTAAGGCGTGTCACTTGGAGAGTCGTATCACTTTTGTTGTCGTGTCGTTTTTAATTTGGTATTCTGTAAGATATACGACACGCACACGACAAGTCGGTTTTCCAACTTTGACTACCAGATCGTAGATGTCGTAATGCTCGTTTATTTACAATTTTTTGTTAAATGTCAAATTTTATTTATTTTATTGAGTTTGTTTTCTTTTGACTAATACCATTGAATATATTCTCTATATAGTAGAGTGGTGAAACGAAATCTGAAATTACTGATTTAGGGTGCTGGCATAGTAAGCGCGAGAAGCCGAGCCGAGCTGAAAGCGGAGCTGATAGACGCGAGAAGTAATGCGAGAACATGCTCCAGTGAATGCGAGTTTTCAACGCCGATAATCTAGTTTGGTGTTAATATTTGATTATAAAACATGGACGAATCCGATGAGGAATTTGTTTGTTCAACTTTTGTTTTAAATAATTTGTTTTTTAATGAAAGGCAATATGGAGTCCATCCATTACAATTAAAAAGAAAGAAATTTGGAGAATTTCATCACCTATATAAAGATTTTCCATAAATTCACTTAAAATTCCATAAATCCACTTAAAAACTTTAAACTGAATTGCACAAAAATTAAAAACAAAAAAAATCTCATTCAATACTTATAAATTTCAAGCATACATATAAATTTCGGCGCTGACAACCACTGCACAACAAGCTTTCTGGCATTGCGCTTTGAAATCAGCTTTGCTCTCGGCTCAGCTCGGCTTCTAGTATGCCGCAATCATGCGAGTTTATATGAAAATGTATGTGCAGACTTTTTTAGCGCGGTTTCTCGCATTGATAAGCTTTCAGCTCGGCTCGGCTTCTCGCACTTACTATGCCAGCACCCTTAGTGTTTAAATAGGACTCTTTTTCTGGCGCTACATATTCTAGGATTACATCCTTGATTTGATGCATGTTTGCATATTTACAGGAATTTCGGGTTGTGGGAAGGGAAAAAGTTATTTAAAAATGAGAGATAATTTCATTTTCTCATTAATCTGCATTTTATTTTTTGCTGTTGAAATTTTTTGTTATGTAATAATAATAACACCTTATTATAATAATACCAAATACATTTTAATACCTAACCGTAATATAATAATGTATCTTTTGATATAATATCGTTGGAGCATTTGTTTGTAGCGAATTATTTCCGGAACCGTAAGAACTATCAAGCTAAGAGTTATACCATAGGTTTGGTTCGAGCTCTTCTGGGTTCTTTTTTTGGACCCGCTAGATGGCGTAAGAAGATGGTAGATGTCAATGTATTAAATGGATATGTCCAGACTAATGCACCTAAATTATTAGCAGAACAAAAAATAAGTTATGATATATGATCATGCATGAGATTGCTGCAGAGGAAGGTGAATCCTTTTTCTGAGATTTTTCTGGCGTACTGGCAAAACATTTTTCATTTCATTAATATTAGCCAAAATAGCTCATTCAGCACTCAAATTACCGTTAAACATACAAACAAGTGAGAATGCAGCATGTAATATCAAAAAACATCCTGATATGGCGAAAGTTCGACAAAAAAAACAGTATTTATTATTATTTGAGACGAATGTGCCATGGCTGGTGGCTCACAAGCATTCCTTAAAAGCATTGCATAGAACTTTAAAAAATTTAAAAGACAATGAAAGACTTTTTGGTGGGGCTATCATTTTATTAAGCATCTGGAGGTCAAACATTGCATGTCATACCAAAATAAACTTTCTCTGACGAAATAACTGCCTGCTTAAAATCATCAACATTATGGAGCAGTGCGTTCATACTTTGAAATTAACAACAAACATGCGAGTACGATTACAAAATGATCCAATGGCCGACCGATTTACAAAACAATTCTTGGTAATGGTAAAATTAATATTGACCAACCAGTCAAAATGTTATATCACCACAAATCTGTAAGGCGTGTCACTTGGAGAGTCGTATCACTTTTGTTGTCGTGTCGTTTTTAATTTGGTATTCTGTAAGATATACGACACGCACACGACAAGTCGGTTTTCCAACTTTGACTACCAGATCGTAGATGTCGTAATGCTCGTTTATTTACAATTTTTTGTTAAATGTCAAATTTTATTTATTTTATTGAGTTTATGAGACAATTTGTGTAAATAAAGGCCCTGGCTCATTAGTCTTGTTAAAAGTTGTGATGACTTTTTAAAAGTCGTCACCACTTTTTTCTAGCAAAAAAGAAAAGAGATAACATGTAAAATTATACAGTACAGAGAGAGATAAAAATTCCCACTCTTTAACAAAATTTCGAAATATTTTTGACATTTCGAATTTTTTTTTTATTTGAAAATAACAGAAAATTGAATTTGTTTTTATATTTGTGATTTCTAGGTCTAGTTAGCATTAAATTAGACACAATTAATTTTTATATATAAAGTATGTACCTTTTTTAATTGAAATATTTTGAAAATTCATTATTATTATTAAAAATAAACTTTATTGAAAAAATATAAAATTTAAAAAAATAAATTTCCATTCAAAAAATGTAGAATTTTTTCAAAAATTTATGACAAATATTTTAAAGTATATGTCAAACGCCAACTTTTATTAAAAAAAGGTGTAAATTATCAACTTTTTTTCGGATGCAACCACTTTTTTTCGAATACAACAACTTTTTTTCGAATACAACCACTTTTTTGTTGGATTCGACGACTTTTTTTCGGATACAACCACTTTTTTTCGATAAAAAGTCGTTGTTCCCTCTCTATCGCACGTATGCTTTTTTGTATCTTGCATTACTTCTTCTAGAAAAAAGTGGTGACGACTTTTAAAAAAGACTAATGGACCTGGGCCTTTATTTATTTACACAAATTGTAAATAAACTGTAAAATTGTAATTTTAAATTATTTATTTTACATTTTTTCCAAAAATTATTTTTCAAAATAATTAAAATTTTATAATTACGTTAAAATTAAACAAAAATTTACATCTTTTTCATCTAGTCGGAGAATAAAATTTGTTCGACTAAATTTCTCATTTGAAACTACATTTGTCAATTCACAACAAGTTACAGGGTATGAATCATAAGAACACGACACGATTGATTAAATTGTCGTGAAAAATTACGACAGACGATGTGGTTGCATCCGAAAAAAAGTTGATAATTAACAACTTTTTTTAATAAAAGTTGGCGTTTGACATATACTTTAAAATATTTGTCATAATTTTTTCATATGTGGCGATTGTAATTCTATCGTTTTTTATTGGTATAAATTTAATAATATATTAAATAATATATTAAATAATATAGTATAATAATATATTAAATTTATTGACAACCTAAGCATATGAAATGAGTGGCTGTCACTTTTTATTGAAAAATTTTTAATTTTAGATCATAGTAACTTTTTTATTTTATAATTTTCTAAAATAATTTTCAAACATTATAATAAAACTACTTTTTTATATTTACACGATTGCTTAGACAATATCGTGTAAATTTGATAGATAAAACGATACACACTTTGCGATATCGTTTCATATGATACTAAACTAAATGGTATAAAAGTTTTTTACACGATACGACATTATAATTTTGACAACATGTGACGATTGTCGTCTCCTATGATCTTAAATCGCATATTTAAAGATACACGACTGTCGCAATCGTCTCTTATGATTCATGCCCAGAATACAAATAATAAACAAAATTTGTCGTATTTTGAAGTTTGTATCATGTACAATAGATGGAGCTAGTACGACAAACCTCGAAAAGCGACAATCATAATACCAATTCAATTTTGTCACTTGAAACGACAAGTGACACGCCTTACAGAATTGTGGTGATTACCAATTCAATTTTGTCACTTGAAACGACAAGTGACACGCCTTACAGAATTGTGGTGATTACCACAAGATTTTTGTGAATATAAAGCGCCACTTTATATATATAATTAATTGCAACTGTATTCACCGACATTCAAAATCAATTATGGGCTATTGTTTTATTCACCACAAGCCCCACCAAAAAGATAGATTTGTTTTATAGGGGATGATCCAAAATTTTCTTTGTGTGGCAAACGCGAGTCCATTATTCTACCAAAGGGCCTTCTTGTGGTGAATAAAACTTACAAAAATTTTAATTTTACTGTCATAATTTTAATTTTTAACCGGTTTGCAATCAATCACACACGCCGTAACTAAATTTACTTCAGCGCAAATTTAGAAGTTAAGTTATTGGATGTTCAATATTAGCAATTTTCGAACTTAGATTGGGAATAGTTCGAAGGGGAAAAGAGACAGAAGAAAATATCGTTTTACTGGACGACTGGACCTTTTATTTTAATATTCTCTATCTATGAAAAAAGTAAAAAAAAAAGAAAGAAAGTATTTAATGTTAAATATTAAAAAAATTAAAATAGTATTTAATTTTTTTTTTTAATTTTTAATTTTTTTTTATATAATAGACCCAAATTTTCAATATGTTTATCATTCTGAAAGATTTTATTAATGGAAATTATCAAAATGGTACAAGTAGCGACATCTTCATTTCTATTTAAATAACTACCGTGTCACTACACTACTATAGAGAATATATATACAAAGCTAATATTAATTCAGTGTGGGTTTAGCGTTAGTTAATAAAAACATATGTATAAAAAAATTTAGTTTAATTTTTACTAGACTAATTTTGAAAAAAAAAGAAATTTATAAATTTTGTTGTCGTGTCGTTTTTAATTTGGTATTCTGTAAGATATACGACACGCACACGACAACATACAGTCTATTATAACTGATTTTAATAATTTTTTTATTTAATATATGAATACATATATGTATTTAATCCTTATTTCTCATTATAGTTTCAACATCATTAATAAATCCTACAATATTTTCAAGTTTCTGTGTAACACCTGGACATATAATAAAATGTTTATTATCTTTTATTATACCCCAATTTGTCATACTATTAACAATATCAGCACAAAAATTTTTAGTTGGCTTTTTTTTTGCTTTATGTCTATGAGACTTAATTTTTGGTGTATTGGTTAAGTCTTTGATTTTCTCTTTTTTTTCATGACCCAATAAACATGACTTTTTGTTAATTAAAGCATCTTCTCTTTTAGCATCAAAGTGATATTTATCTAACATTGCAGTCATTTTATTACCACCCAATGTTTGACATGCTTCATTACCATCTAAATATGGTACTTTAACCATTCTCTTATTAGTTTCAGTATTTTTTATAGTTTCCTGAATTAAATTTATCTGTTCTTCATTTAGTTTACGTATTTCCCTATTATAATTTGTAAATTTCATTGATGCCAATAATCTTTCAACTTTGGATAAACAACTGCAATATACATAATATGTAAATATAAAAATATTTAAAATCTATATTTTTATTGAGAGTAAAATGTGTATTTTCGTTTATGATTTTGAAATAGTTTTTAACAGGCTTTCTTTTCGTACCACAAACTTTTGTCATTACCTTTGCTACGTCCTAATTGTATTCTATTTATAGTTTATAAGTTAAAAGAGGAAATAAGTGATTTTGATTTGCTGAATTTATTACTTATTATGAGAATAATGAATACCAAAATGAATGAAAATTGATACAAAAAATATTAAGAAAATTTGCTGTTAAAGCTAAAAAGGTTATCAATGCCACCGAATTAATGACATTACTTTCAAGAATGGTGAATACAAAAAATAATATATATAAAATAAAAAATAATATATCTTGATTTTTCAAGATGTTGTTAGGTTATTCAATGATGCCCAAACTTATTTAAACTTGGGCCAAAAAATGGAAATTACAGAATTCGGCGGGCCAATTTTTTTTCTTGAAAACAGGTGGAAATTAAGTGCATTTCTGTATGTAAGTACCGTATTTTGTTTTCCATATTTTAATGGAAATGTCAGCTTTAATTACAATTTTTCTTTTCTTATTAGATGCCATTAGGAAATTTAATTTTTTTCTATCACTAATTGACAGAATTTTTCACTTTTTATAAATTCAAGAAGAAAGTAGATTTAGTGCACTTAACAGAACACTTAACCCTTTGACGAAACTTTTTTTTGTTGAACCGCTCAGAAGGGCCAGCGAATTGAGGCTGTCGGGCCAGGTTTGGCCCGCGGGCCTTAGTTTGGGCGTCACTAATTGTAACTGACCTTATTGTAGAACTAAAATTCAAGATCTTGAACTCAATTTATAAATAAAAAATATATTTAAAATAAAATTGTATACCTATCTCAGTTGTTAATTTAATTTTTTAGCACATTTCCAACCAATTTGGTAAGAAATGTGTATATTAGTTTCACTCTGTCTGTCCGTCTGTCCATCTTCGTCTATCTGCCCGTCCGTTTACACAACCTTCTTCATCTATTAACATAGAGTTACAAAATTTTGACCATAGATGGAAAATGTTAAAATAATAAATCCAGTAGAACAAAATTTTCTTTTTTCTCTTCTCCCCTTCGAGTTATTCCCCCTCCAAAATCGAAAATTTCCAATATTGCACATCTAATAACTTTTAAACCAATGAAATTTTTTGAGGTCTTTAAAAGCTATAGCCAAATCTTTTATAATTTTTGTGAATTTAACAAATTATGTAAAATTTACATCATTGTATAAAAATTTAGATCATTGTAAAGATATCTACAAAATAACTATAATCTCTAAAGAAATTGTACAATTTTAATTTACTTGTAAATTTATAACTGTACAATATTTTTAAAAACAAATATTGAGAAAACTTTCGAAAATCATATTTCTTTTAAGTGTATTAATTATTAAATTAAAATCATTTGTCTTCCATTATAATCAATCAAAATGCATAATTATGTAAAATCTTACAAAAAACGAACCTTTTGCATATTTTTATGTGCTATATAAATGGAATATTGTGATATATTTCATATAACATTATGTTCAATTTTGAGAAAACTTCAATGATAAGTTTATATGGAAATTCTCTTTGGTTTAGAATAGTTCATAGTTCTACATGTAGCGATATTGAAAGCTTTTGACAAACCCGTGGTTTGTTTTTCATATTTTTAGGGCTTTATTTAAAAAAAAAAATCCCTTATGTTAACGCTTTTCTGTCCGTCCGTCTGTCCGTCCGTCTGTCCGATGTAAACAATAAAAACCAGTTATTTCACATAGTTACTGTACACACAAGTTTATGATAGACCCACCGATGGAAAGCTTGATTTTGAGAACCAGCTGTAATTGATAGAATTTTAAATTTCGGCCGGCAGGCGGCGCTATTCGGATTTTTCCAAAACATCTTTTTCCGAATAAAAATGTAATTTTATATAGTAAATGTGCACCAAAAATTAAGTTTGACCACTCGTTGGAAAGGTATTTGAGAGTAGAATTGCCGTTAATTGTATTTCCAATTTCTACCGCTAGAGGCGCACAATACTAAAATATGGAAAAAGAGTTTTCAAAATTTGTTTTCCAATTGTGAATAAGCTCCCAAAAATAGGTTTAATGTCGCATCTGAAATTTAGTAAGTAGTAGTATAAAATCAGTTATAATTTTAATTTCTGCGGCTAGAGGGTGTAACATGTAACATATACTCAAAATATGCAATTACAGTAGATCATTTAAAAAAAGCCCATAATTATAAAACTACTGATCAGTAGTTCGGCTGCGCGGCATTTTTTAGTATGAGTATGAAAAATTATGTTGAGTATGAAAAATTATGTTTGCGATTTCACATTTCTCTTGTTCGAGTTTTCGCTTATTGACCCATATTATTTCTTCTTTTTCCAGGCGATATATCCAAGTACGATATTTCTCTGCGCCTATGGTTCATTATCAACTAACATTTTCAATGTTCACCCAAGTTGATAATGAATGGTATATATAGTAAAGATAAGAAATATAATTTGTGTAGGATGAACCAAAAAGCCTATGATTATAAAAATACTTCACAGTAGTCTAAGCTGCGCGGCATTTTTTTGTGTAATAGTTAACTATGATACTAAAAAACTGATCAGGGGAAGTTTACCTTCTTCACTTAAATTTAGATCAATAAACGAAAATAACCATATTGTTAAATATAATAGTGTTTTTTTTCCTAACTGTGTATTTCTTATTGAATAAACACCAGGCGTAATTTTCGTCCTTAGCATATAATGTAATCTATGAGCAATACATATAATTAATTCCTTTGCAGCTTCTTCTTGAGCACCACGTAATTTTGTATGATCATGAATATGTTCTCTTGAATAATAACCACGCCAATATGCTTGAATTCGTGTTGCCATACGATTGTAATAGCACATAACACGTTCCATGAAAAGATCCTTTAGAAATTTAAAATAATGTTTTCTTGTTAACCACCCACGGCAATATTTTTGTATTATAATAACAGCATTGGTTTTCTTTTTTATCATAACACGATTATACCAATCCTTCACATAGTATTGAATTTTTTTAGCAGCCAGAAATGTTGCATGCGAATTTAAGAATGCATCTCTAAAATAAATAATTAAAAATATATTTAATAAAATTTGACTTAGTGTAAGTTGCACAGTATTCATTTCGTGATTCATTTTGGCCTAACAATCTTTAATGGTAAGTATCCTAAGTATAAGAAAATGTTATGGCCTTGTGTGCCGATTCCCTTATTTTATTTTATAGTAGCTTTTTATTTTAGCGTAATTTTTTTAATAATATTAAATTTAATGTTTTAATAATATATTATAATTGACTATAGTAAATAAGTTATTATAATTATTTTTTAGTTTAAGAATATATGGCCGTTTTCGTAAACGCAGTATGATAGCAGTACTGCAATGTTTTCATTCGTTTTTATGGTAGTTTAATCAACGAGACAGAAACCAGTCCACAGAAGGAGGATTGTTTATGCTAAATTTGTCGACTTTTCACTGTCTCGATAGTTAAAATACCAGTAAGAAGAATTAATACATTGCAGTACTGCGATCATACTGCGTTTACGAAAACGGTCTTTATTATGTATTTCTATTCTTCCAAATAAATTATTAAGTTTATATTTTATTTTGTTTACCTCTCACGTATCTCTATAGTGTTATATAACCATTCTAACGTTATGGCAGCGTAACCTTTTGAAATCGCTTCCATTATATAAAATCAACTAATATTGTTTATTAGTATTTAATTTAAGTCGTTTGACAAAACTATACTGAAAATTCAATTTAATTATTTTTATTTAATATATAAAAATCAAAGGCTATTAAATAAATTTATTATGGTCAATAGATAAGTGGACTTTACTTTTATCTATTGAAGCCATAGACCAAAAAATAGTATACGCATTTTTAAGAACACTTCCATCCACCTTGATTCATTCTAACGATTAATGCTGTTGTTTGTGCACTTTATTCTTCACATTATAGTATGGTTAATTAAAAGCAAATTATAGGAAAAATATTTGTAAGGAGTTAACGAGCTGGTTTTTCCGCACAATATGTAAAATACTATTGAAGCTAGCTTATTTCATAAATACACCCATTCTTACATTCTTACAAAACTGTAAATGGTTTTGAGAGACCAACTCATCTGTTCTCAAAGAATGGTACGCGGCAATTTGTTTTTAGAGCACCTGCCATCTAAGCGGAAGGTTCCAGACTTGAATCCAAAAAAAACTTTAGTATGGTTTTCAAATCTTGGATTAGTTACCATTCGGCATTGGGATAAAATTAAATGCATCGGTGTAGGTTTTACAAAAAACAGAGATTGAAATATAACAAAACTATTTTTAGTTTTTACCCCTGTAAAATGAAGTGGGTTGAAGCATAAACTAATAAACTGTACACAGACGATTATATTAGAATACCATTTTTGTCATAATTTTCTGGCTCCACAAAGAGAGAAAATGAGATAATTCTGGAAAATGTCGAATGAAAAGTAGATAAATTCGTTTTTCTTTTTACTTTTTATTCTACATTTTCTTCATTTTTCCAGAATACATATATCATTTTTTCTCTTGTAGAGACAGAAAATTATAGACAAAAGTATTCCAATTTAATCGTCTGTCTGTATACAGTTTATTAGTTTGTGGTTGAAGGTATACGGGTCTCATTTTCTAGAGACAGAAAATTATAGACAAAATTATTCCAATATAATCGTCTGTCTGTATACAGTTTATTAGTTTGTGGTTGAAGGTATACGGGTCTCATTTATTTTCGTATACAAGGTGAGAATAGTATTATTAAGAAATTGATTTTTATTTTTTTCTACTATAGTCCAAGGTGAGAATATAGTATTATTATTATATTAATATACAAGGTGAGACTAGTATTATTAAGAAATTGATTTATTTTTTTTTTCTACTTTATATATTTAAGTAATATTAAAAGATTTGAGCGACCATTTTATAGCTGTCTTAAATTTCTAAAATTTAATTTCCTTGCTACATGTATTAATTCAGAAAATATGGAAATTCAAATTCAAATAACATAAAGAGGGTTGATGAGATGGGACAGATTTTTTCGCACAATATGTACAACATTTTTAAAAAACTATTTTTTATATTTTTATAAATTAGTCTCCCGCGGAAGGTTTTCAAAATGTACCCCATCCTCCTTAAAAAAACAGTGAGTTAAAATTTTGGATGATTTGGTTAGCCACAAACCTATTGTATCCAATTTATAAGTTTTAATATCATATCTAAAATGTAACATTTGTAGGTGGTATAGAAAAGAGGGATTTGCATCTCCTTTTAAAATTAGTTGTTCGCACTAGGCTTAAAATGGTATTTTCAAGAAACTAAGTTCACATTTTTTTAATCCAGTCTCACGCGGAGGTGTAGCATCCTATTTCATATAAAAAGGAAAAGGCGTAAAAATTTTGAATGATTTCTAAAGACACCAACACCAACCTATTACACCTTCCTTACAAAATAAAAAACCCTATCTGCTGAAATGTGACATATGACCATTTTAAATACCAAGACTTCAATTTAAAACTGTAAAGTTAAGGGCCTAAAGATATTTGTCTGATTTTTATGGATAAGGTGTAAAATAGCATAATTAAGAAAGTTATTTCTAATTTCTTCAATCCACTTTCCTGCTGAGGGGTATAGTAGCTTGTTCCATACAGGACATGAACACCCTCTCCCACTTAAAAAAACCGGGAGTAATTTTTTATATGAAATCGAAAGACACTTACCAGAGAAATTATTCGAAAAGGATTACCATAAGCACAAAATTCCATCCTTTTTTTACCTTTCTGTCAATTTTTGATTGAATTGAATTTGTTTTAATACTGTTTCTAAGCGTTTAAAAATGTGTATTTTTGCTCTGCGTAGGCGCACGACATACTGCGGACATAATTTTTTAATGATTTGGGTTCCCTAACACCTAAAACGTAAAGAAAACTAAAAATACCAAAAATATTGACTAATGGACTATTGGACTTGACTATTGAAAATTACATTTTAAAAATTAACATTTTATAAAAAAAAAATTAAAATCCTATGAATTATATCGGGTTCTGAATAAATAAAGCTTTCTATCGGTGGGTCTATCATAAATGTATGTGTACATTTACTATGTAAAACAACAGCTTGTTATTTCACATTGGACAGACGGACACATGGACATAAAAGCGTAAACATAAGGGATTTTTTTTAAATAACCCCAAAGGGGGAATAGAAAACAATAACTTAATAAAAATATTTAATTTAGAGTAGCAGTAGATAAGGTACATCATTGAATTTAAGATTGAGAGATATAGGACGATATGATATTATAGTATTCGCAGGTTTCCCTATAGTTTAAAATCAGTATGACGATTAATTTTCTCAAATTTGATGATATATTATGTATATTTTCAGCAATATGATAGCTGTTTCTAACTCTGCGTAGGAAATTTTTCTTTTATGTGTTACGGGGAGTACACATAAGAGAAATTAATAGAAAGTCATTATAGTTAGTATTTTTCTTTATAAAGTCAAATATACATATTATATTTACCAAATTATGTTGTTACATTAATAACGACAAAATTAAATATGTAGACTGAAATAATTATTTCCATGCAAAATGCTCTAATATTTTAGAAACGGATATAGACTTTATAATTGGAACTCATAACATATTTCGTTGTGATAACTGATGCCAACTGTTAGTTCTACTCCATCATTTTCTGGTACTCCGAGAAATATAAACATATACACCAACTGATCGTGGAGTTGGGTATGAAATCACAGAATTAAAAATACCGGATTTTAAAATCCCGATTTCGTCATTTTTAGGTTTTCGCGCGCTCGATTTTACCTTATCAGACCTTATATTCCTATTATTCTTATTCTGATAGACCTTATCAGAAGTAATGCCATTTATAAGGAGGACTTACCTTTACTATTGTTGACCGTTACTTAAGCTCCACAGGAAAGTACCTTGATGTAGTATTATTTGCCTATTTATTAACTTTTTAGCTGAATATAAGGGAGGAAAGTATATTTATAATTTTTTTTATTTATTTATCTTTCTTTTTAGGGCTTTTTTTTAAAAAAAAATCCCTTATGTTAACGCTTTTGTCCGTCTGTCTCTCTGTCCGTCCGGTGTAAACATTAAAAACCAGTTATTTCATATAGTTACTGTACACACAAGTTTATGATGGACCCACCGATGGAAAGCTTGATTTATTGAGAACCAGATGTAATTGATAGAATTTTAAAAATCTGTATTAATTTTAAGAATTTTAAAAACGCTATTCGCATTTTGCCAAAACATCTTTTTTCGAATAAAAATGTAATTTTATATAGTAAATGTTTACCAAAATTGAAGTTTGACCACTCGTTGGAAAGGTATTTAAGAGTAGAATATTATGCCAGTAACCGTATTTCAAATTTCTACCGCTAGAGGCGCCGAAACTAAAATCGTGTTTTCCAATTGTGAAAGCCCCAAAAATTAGATTTAATGTTGAATCTGAAAGGTAGTAAGTAGTAATATAAATCCACAGTTGTTATAATTTTAAATTCTACCACTAGAGGGTGAAACATATAATTATATTGTTTTTTAAAAATGTTATTGACCTTGGTGAATCTTCACCAAAAATGAAGGGAAAGCAAGCGCTGGAAAGCTAGTATAAACTTAAATAAACCAGACATTCTCATAATCTGATTTTTTGCCACTACTAGAGGGCAGTAAAATACAAGTAAAAAGTTAATATAGTAAATGTGCACCAAAAATGAAGTGTGACTACTCGTTGGAAAGGTAGTTAAGAGTAAAATACGATGCCATTAACTGTATTACCAATTTCTACCGCTAGAGGCGCCGAAAATAAAATCGTGTTTTCCAATTGTGAATAAGCTCCAAAAATTAGGTTTAATATCGCATATGAAAGGTAGTAAGTAGTAGTATAAAATCACAGTTATAATTTTAATTTCTGCGGATAGAGGGTGCAACATATACTCCAAATATACATTTAGAGTAGTTGAATTTAAAAAAGTCCGTAATTATAAAACTACTGATCAGTAGTTAGGCTGCGCGGCATTTTTTTCAATACACCTACTATAAATGCATATATTGAGTATATATTGCACGAGCCGCAGAAATTAAAATTATAACAACTGTGTAATTTTATACTAAACTTATTACTTTTCAGATGCTATATTAAAGCTAATTTTTGGTGCTTATTGACTATTGGATAAAAATCACATTTTAAAAATTATCATTTTATATATTTTAGTATACTCTTAAATACCTTTCTAACGAGTGGTCAAACTTTTTTTTTACCATACAATTACAGTTTTATTCGGAAAAAGATGTTTTGGCAAAATGTGATGTGATCGAAAATATGTACATACATAACATACTACATACATATATGAATGAGTGTTTTCTTTTATTCATTCCGTAGAAGGAATAGAATATTGACGACGTCACGCTATAATATTCCAAACGCACTCGATTAAAAGAACGAAAAAGGAATAAATGGAATATTGTTTACATATTTATATATGCTATGATAAATTTAAATTTTAAATTATTATAGTTTTAAAGTATATTTTTTATTAGTATATAATAGTAATGTGTTTAAATTATAAAAAAGAATTGTGTTTCCATCAAAATTTGAGGTTTAGAATAAAGAATCCCTCTAAGAAAATTTACGAGCCGTTTTTGGCGGTACGAATGCTGAACGCCGATGGAGCTCGGTGGAGTTAGCTCTTCATATAAAAATACTACTTTTACGTATGATGTTGCGATACGAATAAAGTAATGCTGTTACGATATGAATTAGCGGCTCTTTTATTTACAGGTCAATCAGACATATTTTTTGTAAGTGCTTTTCTTAGATTTATCCTTAGGTGCTTTTGTGGAATTACAATTATTAATAAATCTCTCTATTTGTTTTTAAAGAAAAGCCTAGTTGGATATTACATTATTGGGTAATTACAATATACATAGTTATTTATTCAGTTTCAGTTAATAGTAAAATAATATGCTAGCTATGTTTTTTCAAACGGGTCAGGGTCAAGGTTTGAAAAAAACATTAAAGGCTGATTTTCATTACCATGAAGTTCAATTTTCATTACTATAGATGTCGACCAGAACGAGATACAAAATTCATATTTTCCTGTTATTTAATAGAGAAACACATCTGCAAAATTTGACATTCACGTCTTAAATATTTTGACATTGGCATCTTTTTATAGCGAATATTTTGACATTGGCGTTTTTTTATAGGAAAAGATGTCGCATTTCATCTTTTTCTATAATAAGATGTGAATGTCAAAAAAAAAAATATCAATGTCAAAAATGAATCTGTTATTTTTTGTTTTTTTTGAAAAATTTTTTAATATCATTGCCTACTGAATGTATTGAATATTCTAAAAAAAATAGCTGGAAAAAATTTGTTAAAAAAACTGGAAAAATTTCTATTTAATTCAATTTTTCTTGGTTATGTTGAAAAATTTATGTCAAAATCTTTACCATAAAATTTTCCATAAATATTTTTAAACACTAGAGTTGTCCCTTTTTCTCTTACATATGTTTTTTATATCTATCTCGTTTTTGTTTTCTTCAATGAAAATCACTTCATGGTAATGAAAATCAGCCTTAAGGGTCGAGGAGCGCCAGAAAAAAGCCCGAATCGTGACGTCACGTCATACCAATGTTTTTTTCTGAAAAAGAGCTTTTATATTCTTTGTGTGTATGCGTTTGTAATACATTATTTGATGTTTTTATAGGAATGCGGCGTTGCCATATAATGTATAATTATATGTGATGATAAAATTATCACACAAATTTTGATTTTTGGAAACGAGTTCATATTTCATAATATAATATATCAATACCGTATATGTAATATATCTATTATTGCTTGACCAGATATTTATGGGTAACGAAATTAATTTTACTTTCCCTCTATTGAATTTACAATTATTTTATATAATATAATATGTAAATAGTATATGTATAATATTATCTGATCAGATATTATAATATTATATATGTACTAAATATATAGTTATTCTTATATCCATATATTTATATAATATAAAATATTATATATAATATTATATAAAATAATTGTAAATTCTATAAACATTCATTATATTGTTCTATAATTAAATATGCCAGTGCTCCTCCATTATTTCGCACAAAATATGAGAAATCACGTTTTAATCATATAACCATCTTCCAAGTAAAGCTAATGGAGGAGTTCTGGCATACTTAACAATAGATCACTATAATGGATGTGTGTACCAAATATCAGCCCAATCCATCCAGAGGTACCAGAGAAAATCCCAGATGAAAATATGGCCACTCATCATTTCATCCAGACCACTAATTTAAATGTGTTTACCCAATATCAGCCCAATCCATCCAGGGGTGCTAGAGAAAATCCCAGATGAAAATATGGGCATTCATCATTTCATCCAGGATAATATATGTACTTATATTGATATTTCATTAAAAAAATAAAATAATATCATTCCTGAATTTTTTTTTTAGATTTTACCTACTTTTTTTTAACTTCATTTACCTATAAAAATTGAGTATGTATATAAATTTGTAATTATTTTTACACTTTTATAAGCCTGATCCAATTTTTGAAACAAATAAAAAAACTACACCTGAATCTATAAAAATCTACCTTTTCTCATACATTTTATCTGAAAAACAAAAAATATAAAGAAAAGATGTAAACTAAAAATTATGTTATTGGTAATAAATATTTTCTATATACATCCATCCATATGTTATGTACAAACAAGCTATTATTCATAAAAAAATCAGAATTGCAAATAAAAAATTATTTGAAACACGCACAAATAAAAAAAGAGCTTTCATTGACAATAAAACTTTTTAAAATTGACTTCAGCGCTCAAAGTTCCCTATCAGAGACTAGCTGCACTAAAATTCACACATTTTCTTCCAAAAATTTTTTGAAAAAAAGAGGTTTTTATATAAAAATTTAATTATTAGAAAAATTATAACAAATATCAAAAATGTAAAACATACATCCGTGAAAAATATCTTTAAGGCTCGCGGAGCGCAATTTAGTGTTTTATAGAGGAATTGTTTTGCCCATTTTATACAAAACCAGTGAACATTTTCTTCCACGAAATTTTTATAACATATCAAGAATATATTAATTTCACGGATAGGTGTTTTACTTTTTTTATTTCCCCCCCATATACCTGTCCCCGCACCTGAAAGTGGACCATTTTATTGCCCATTTTATGAGTAAACCCTTACATATTTTGATATTTTTTTTTCTACAGAATAAAGATCGGATATATTTTTCACGGATGTATGTTTTACATTTTTGATATTTGTTATCATTTTTCTAATAATTAAATTTTTATATAAAAACCTCTTTTTTCAAAAATTTTTTGGAAGAAAATGTGTGAATTTTAGTGTAGCTAGTCTCTGATAGGGAACTTTGAGCGCTGAAGTCAATTTTAAACAGTTTTATTGTGAATGAAAGCTCTTTTTTTGTTTGTGTGTGTTTCAAATTATTTTTTATTTGCAATTCTGATTTTTTTTATGAATAATAGCTTGTTTGTACATAACATATGGATGGATGTATATAGAAAATATTTATTACCAATAACATAATTTTTAGTTTACATCTTTTCTTTATATTTTTTGTTTTTCAGATAAATTGTATGAGAAAAGGTGGATTTTTAGATTCAGGTGTAATTTTTTTATTTGTTTCAAAAATTGGATCAGGCTTATAAAAGTGTAAAAATAATTACAAATTTATATACATACTCAATTTTTATAGGTAAATGAAGTTAAAAAAAAGTAGGTAAAATCTAAAAAAAAAAATCAGGAAGGATATTATTTCATTTTTTTAATGAAATATCAATATAAGTACATATATTATCCTGGATGAAATGCTGAATGGCCATATTTTCATCTGGGATTTTCTCTAGCACCCCTGGATGGATTGGGCTAATATTTGGTAAACACATTTAAATTAGTGGTCTGGATGAAATGATGAGTGGCCATATTTTCATCTGGGATTTTCTCTGGTACCTCTGGATGGATTGGGCTGATATTTGGTAAACACATTTAAATTAGTGGTCTGGATGAAATGATGAGTGGCCATATTTTCATCTGGGATTTTCTCTGGTACCTCTGGATGGATTAGGCTGATATTTGGTAAACACATTCATTATAGTGATCTATTGTTAAGTATGCTCCAGAACTCCTCCATTAGCTTTACTTGGAAGATGGTTATATGATTAAAACGTGATTTCTGATATTTTGTGGGAAATAATGGAGGAGCACTGGCATAGTTAATTATAGAACAACATAATGAATGTGTTTACCAAATATCAGCCCAATCCATCCAGGGGTGCTAGAGAAAATCCCAGATGAAAATATGGGCATACATAATTTCATCCAGGATAATATACATACATATATTGATATTTCATTAAACAAAATTAAATACGACCGTTTTCATTCAAATACGCCCTTTTGTAGAATAACCCCCAATACAATATATCTGATCTGATATTTCTCTTTATAGAATTTACAATTATTTTATATAATATATATAATATTTTATATTATATAAATATATGGATATAAGTATAACTATATTTAGTACATATATAATATTATAATATCTGATCAGATAATATTATACATTATACTATTTACATATTATATTATATAAAATAATTGTAAATTCAATAAAGGGAAAGTAAAATTAATTTCGTTACCCATAAATATCTTGACAAGCAATAATAGATATATTACATATACGGTATTGATATATTATATTATGAAATATGAACTCGTTTCCAAAAATCAAAATTTGTGGGATAATTTTATCATCACATATAATAATACATTATATGGCAACGCCGCATTCCTATAAAAACATCAAATAATGTATTACAAACGCATACACACAAAGAATATAAAAGCTCTTTTTCAGAAAAAAAACATTGGTATGACGTGACGTCACGATTCGGGCTTTTTTGTGGCGCTCCTCGACCCTTAATCTTTATTTTGTAGAAAAAAAAATATCAAAATATGTAAGGGTTTACTCATAAAATGGGCAATAAAATGGTCCACTTTCAGGTGCGGGAAAAGGTATGTAGGGGGGGGGGGGGGAATTAAAAAAGTAAAACACCTATCCGTGAAATTAATATATTCTTGATATGTTATAAAAATTTCGTGGAAGAAAATGTTCACTGGTTTTGTATAAAATGGGCAAAACAATTCCTCTATAAAACACTAAATTGCGCTCCGCGAGCCTTAAGGAGCATATACATATTCGGGTTTCATAAATTTGAACAGGTGGGACCGGTTTGTCATAATTTTAATTTTATATAGATATGATAATTTTTTTATATTTTAATACCCGGGACACACCGGACCGAAAACTCAGTTTTCGTGTTTTCAAAATTCAAAAATGAAATTCATAAGGTTTTAGTACAGTTTTCAGGAATAAATTGAAAACACGAAACCTATAAATTTGTAAGGTTTTCACGAAAATATATTTTAGCGCCATCTATGACAAAATAGAAGATACGTATTTTTGAAGTTGGCATAGCTGTTGTGGAATAAAACACGCCGTCCCTGTATTTTTGTTATATTTGAACCCAAAATATTTGCATTACGCATTGCGAATTAATATTAAAAAATATTATTTAAATAAATTAACTATGTCATAAAGTTAATAAACTTAGCATATAATAAATAATGCTTAGTGCGCATTTATGCAATGTATGCAATTTTGGGTAACAACAAATACAAATAATAATAATTATTACTAATTATGATTACGCAAAATAATTATGATTACGCAAAATGATTAATTGTATTATTATTGGAACAAAGTCTATTTACATTTTTAATGTAAACAAAAAGCTGAGGAGTAAAAAAGTGTGTATAAATAATGCGGTTTTTATGGTAATTCGGAGAGTCGAAATTTATTCAGCTTACAGTTAACAGCTTTCAGAATAAAAAGTTCTGTACAAGGCTAATTGTTTAACTTAAGCTTGGAATAAATAAATAGTCTTTTTAAACCAATAAATTTGAAGTTTAATTGTACTAAGATTATAGATTCGCTCCCATATAATATTTAATATATATATTATACTGGCAAAAGGCCAAATATATATATAACATAAAATATTATAAAACATTTGGCGCAGCCGGTTAACCAAGTACTACGTTTCTTGGTAGAACCAATATAATTTTTTTTGGACCACTATTTGAAGTTTTTTTTGGGAAAATAAAAAAAAATCAGGATTTTGTTCACGGACAAAAAACCAAAAGAAGAACAAAAAGGCAGTTTTTGGAAATCAAGCAGAGAACAATTTTATAAAGCAGCCTACAACGAGTACGTCAGTATCAAATACAACGAAACAGAAAAAATATACAAATAAACAACCTTGCACTTCGCGTGAAGCGAACAAGGAATAAGCGCGACGCATTTTTTGCGTAGCTTCTGTTTTAAATTGTATAATTATTATTTTTTTTGTATAAAAATTGTAGAATTTTTGTGGTTTTTTTTTCCCGGATTATCATTGTAATTTTTTTTTAGATGTATAATTAATTTTGAAAAAAAATTGTCTTAAATTTTTTTTAACATACAAATAGATGTATAATTAGTTTTTTTCAAAAAAAAAAATATTGTTTAAAAATAATTTTTTAATATGTATAATGTTTAATTAGTTTTCTCTCTTGTTTTTGCAAAATATATTCATTTTCGAAAAATTTCTTTTTTACATAAGAAAAAAAATTTAAGTTACATTAAAAATTGTCATACACAATTAGTTATGTTTTTTATGTGTAATTTTTTTAGGGTTGTTGCATTGTCATTTTTTTTCGGTATTTGAAAAAAAAAAAATTTTTTAAATATGTTTTTTGGCTAGTTAATAAAAAAAGGTATAAAAAAAATGTTAGTAAATAGGAAGATTTATTTTGTCTTAAGAGTCTCGCGTTTTTTTAAGGAAATTTCTCTGTATAATTTCTTTTAGTTTGGTAATATGGGTTTTTCCAAAAATTTTATGTGTTTTATGTAGCTTTCGTTTTTTATAAAAAATGTCTTTTAGCGACGGAATGCTGTCCGTCACTGAGACATTTGAAACTTATTTAGTACAAGTACCAGTATTTTCCGGGTCAGGAGAGAACCCGACTCTGGATTTACAAAATTTTCTATATCTGGCTGAAGAAGCTTATTATGTAACTGAATTTAGGGGAAGAAGTTTTGTTCTAAACAATCTTATAAGAAGTAAATTAAAAGGAAAAGCGAATGCTCTTTTCCAACATAGAAATATTATAGATTTTGAGGAATTTAAAAATGTTTTGTGTGATTACTTTGTACCTTATAAGGACCTTCCTCAATTAGCTAGGGAATTGGAGGAATATTATCAGCGACAGGATGAAACAGTAGAAAATTTTGGAAATAGACTCTTGCAAAAGCTGGAGGCCTACACAATTATGGTAGAAAACACTTACCCAGGTGAGGGTAGGGTTCTAAAAGAGGAAATGACGAAAGTAGCAAAACGCAGTTTTATAAGAGGATTATGTTCGGAACAATTGAAATTTTATGTGAGATCACAAAATTGCTCAAATTTAAACATAGCAGTAAAAAAGGCGATCGAATACGGTAGGGAAAACTACACATTGAGCAACTCAACAGAAAATCTGTCAAGGGAAAATATTATTTCTACATTATTAAAGAAATTATTAATGAAAATGGATGATCAAAAGACAGGTTATCATAAAAATGAAAATAATAATAATTTCAATTACGAAAATTCTTCTTCTGGACAACAAAATTTCCAAAGGCACTCAGTACCAAACCAAATAAATAATATAAATAGCTACAATAGCTATAATAGAAATTTTAGTGCAACAAATAATAAAAATAATTATAGAACAAATAAAAATAATTTAAAATGTTATAGTTGTGGAGAACTAGGCCATACTAGCCGTTTTTGTATAGCATATAGAGAAAATTTAGTGGCGCCAAATTGTGAATGGTGTGACCGCCCAGGACACAGTATATTTCACTGCCCTGCTAAGCAAAAGTATGAATCGCGTGCTTTAATAAGGGATGAATCAAAACGCCCTGATTCATCCCCCACAAATATGTTCTTAAGAAGACAAAATTTACAGGAAAAAACTTATAAAGAAAATATTGAATTACCAATGAATATATCAAAAATAGATGAAGCAAAGCTTTCAAATGACAATGGAGCTCAGGTTATCATAATGAATAGAAATTCATTTAAAATTGAGGAAAAAAGGAGTCAAAATATTGCATATAATACGCCACAAGGGCATAGTAAAACATTGAGAAATAGTAATGAAGATTTTTGTAGTAATAATGATTTAGATAATGAATATGAAGTAATTAATATGGAGAAAAGAATACCCAAAGATGGTAGTTCTATTTATAATAATTTATATAAAAAATGCAATATTCAGGGTACATCAAAATTACAGGAAATTTCGAGTACCATAAATAAACAAAAGGCGATAGAAGTTCCTTTTGGTAAAACCCCAATTAGGAAACCTGAAGCAAATTTATGTTCATTTCAACCTTGCAGTAGTACCACGCTTGGGTACTACCCAAACTATTTAGTATTGATGAATTCGGCATTCAAAAAACCAGAATTAAAAGAAATGGAAAATGAATTAAATCCAGTAAATTTTTGTGGAGAAAATAAATTAAAAAATAACAATGTAATAAATAAATCCGAAGTAATAGAAGAATATAATGTAGTAGAAGAGAGTAAAAACTTGGACGTAGAAAAAATAGAATTTGGAACTGTTATAGAAATACAACATAAAAAGACTAAAACTATAAGCAACGTACAAAATAAACAATGTAGAAAAAATAAAAGTAAGAATAAAAAAATACATAAAAATGAAGAAAATTCGGAAGAAGCATTAAGTCATATTAGACTTTTATATCAAAATGAAGAAGTACAGGATAAAAACGAAGAAATGTTAATTTCGGAACTTAAACCGAGTATAGTTCCACAGCAGGAAAATTATCAAATAATACAATTTAATGAAAATACAGAAAAGTATATCGAAAAGCACGTAGAAAAAATAGAAGCAGAATTTATTCAACAAAAGGAAAAGAGCCAAAAAGGGACAAACTTGAATACAAATTTTATGGAAAAAGTAAATAATTTAATCCAATATCCTGAAATAAAAATAGTAAAGGAAAAATTGAATAAAAATTGTTCGCTAGTAAATGCGCACAAAACTCATAAATATAGTCTTACAATAATTCCACGGAATTATAAATATTTTAGGAAACATGCATAAAATTATGAAACTCGAAAATAATGATTTTTATAACTTTATACGATTAATATGTTAAATCTAGATTAGTTTTTTATATTTCAATAAAAATTGTTTTGTCTTTGATAAGAATAATTAATCTCTTTTAGGTGCATATTTTTAGGAGAAAAATTTAAAATCAAATTAATTTTTTTATATAAATTAATGTAGTTTTAGTAATACAACATAATAAATATAATTTTAAGTTTTGGGGGTATAATTTTCAGTTTAAAAATTTTTTGTTAGTACTTAAAATTAAACTTTTAGTAAATTTATTATTATAAATTTTAACTTTTAGAGAATCATAATTAACTAGCCAATTACAGTTATAAAAAAAAAAACAAAGGGAAAATAATTATTCCATTATTTAATTATATCATAAAGAAGAAAATTACACAGAAATAATATACTAATACACATATTAAAAAAAATTAATATTAAAAATAAAAGAAAAATATAGTAAAATATATGAATATATTTAAAAAATTGTTGTACGGTATAAAAATAAAAAAAAATTAATAATTTGTAAATGTTGAAAATATATAACAATATAATTGTTAAAATGAGATAAAATTAAAATTAAATAAAAAGGAATTAGAAGAGAATTTATTAATAAAAATTAAGAAATGTATATAAGGAATGGTATATTGAAGAAATTGAAAAAAAATGTATAAGTTAAATATTTATAATTTAAAAGGAAAAGCTAAAAGAAAACGAAATATGTAGTATAATAGTTTGTATATTGATATAAAAAATTATTAATGAAATTTTAAAAGGTATAAATAATTATGTAAAAGAAATTAATGAAAAATGATAACGAAATTTAAAAATGAATAAATAAATAATGAAAAGAAATTGATATAAAAAAAAATTTTTAATAAAGAAAATGTTAAAAAAAAATAATATTGTTTAAAAAATATGTAAAAGTATAAATATATAAATATAAAAAGAAAAGATTTGGATTGTGAAAAATTAGAAAAAAAAATTGATATAAAATTATACTAATTTCAAAGAATTTTTACACTGTGAAAAATAAATAATATGAAAATAAAATGTATAGAAAATAAGATTTAAAAATTGTATAAAGGGAAAAACTGAATAAATTGAACAACTCTGAATTGCCCAACATTCAAAAAATGTATCCATTTTTTGTACTTCAAAGGGGGAGGTGTTGTGGAATAAAAACACCGCCCTAGTAATGAATAACGTATTTTATTTTTATACCACAAAATATATTTGCACACGCATTGGCATTGCGCAATAATATTAAATATATTATTTATATTAATTAACTATGTCATAAAGTTAATAAACTTAACAAATAATAAAAAATGCTTAGTGCGCGATTTTGCCGACTATGCAATTTTGGGTATGAAAACAAACAATTAATAATAATTAATATTGAGTGCAATTACTCAATCATAAATTAATTAGGTTATTAATAAAACAAAGTTCGTTTACATTTTTATGTAAACAAAGGCCGGTAAATTAATATTTACCTATAAATACGTTGGTTTTTTGGTAATTCAGAGAGTCGAAATTTATTCAGCTTACAGTTAACAGCTTTCAGAATAAAAAGTTCTGTACAAGGCTAATTGTTTAACTTAAGCTTGGAATAAATAAATAGTCTTTTTAAACCAATAAATTTGAAGTTTAATTGTACTAAGATTATAGATTCGCTCCCATATAATATTTAATATATATATTATACTGGCAAAAGGCCAAATATATATATAACATAAAATATTATAAAACATAGCTAAGTTTCCACACAAAAGTAGTGATTTTTGTGAAAAATAAAAATAAAATCAAAAAATTTAAAAAAAAAAAAGAAAAATTAAATTTTATTAAACAATTTTTAATATAATTAAAACAAAATTTGACATTAAAAACAAATAATAACTACTTCTATTTTTTTGTTTTTTACGTAGAGTTGTTTAAATAAATAATTTTCATAATTTGACATTCGAAAACGAAATCTCGCTCCATTTTTGGTGTGTCACTTTAAAAGTTTTCAAGTCTAGTTTTCGCGAAATCTTTGGTTTTAAATTTTGGTGTGTCTAGGGTATTCAGTATTTTTAAAAAATAAATATTCTGTACCGAGATTTAGCTAATAAAGTGAGTTGGTGAGTTGATTTCACTTTACTCACTGATTCTACTATGGGTCAAATGTTTTTTTAGTTTTTTCTTACCACCGACATACAGAACAAACATAAAATACATTAGCTGTGTTTTTTTCAAACGGGTCTGGGTCAAGGTTTTCATTTTTATATGAAAAACAACAACAACATAACCCAGATATTTATCTGGTTCAAGGTTTTGAAACCTGAATAGATTTAATGTGGAAATTTACAAACAGATGGCGGTGCAAACAAAATTAGATAAAAAATCTTTTCTTAGTGATTTATTTTTTTAAAAATACTGTAAAAATATAAAAAAATTCAAAAATATATGTTGCTAAGATGTTATTAGCCTTTTTTTAAAACTATTCATATATACGAATAAAAAAAATTATCATATGTACATAGAATTAAAATGATGACAAACCGGTACCACCTGTTCAAATTTATGAAACCCGAATAAATGATCCTTATCGTTTTTTTCAAACCTTGACCCAGACCCATTTGAAAAAAACACAGCTATTGTTTGTCCAAATTTCATCTTTTGTTTTTCTTGAAATTGCGCATGCATTTATTTTACACTTACTTCTCTTGAAGTTTGGGAGAAATATATAAATATTTAATTAAATAATGTTTTTTTTTAAAATTACATTGATTTATAAAATAGTACAAATTAATTTTATTAAAAATATGGAAAATTACAAATAAATTAGATATAAAAAGAATAGTAGCACTATTGAATTATATATGTAATGCCGAAATCTAAAATGAAATAAATATAATTTGAGAAAGTGTTCCTTAAATAATATATTTATTCCTAATAAATTCTGAAAACAGCTAGCTAGAAATATATAAATTGTTCCACTTGGAAATTTTCCCTCCATATTTTCTTTAATTAATTTTAAGAAAAGCTTTAGATGTTTAGTTATTTTGGTTGACTAAAATAAAAAAAGTTTTTATTAATTTCTTTAAACTTATTAAAGAAATAGAAAAAACACAATAATAAATTTATCTGTATTTGCACAAATAATTTGATTATTGTCCAGATTAAATAAGCTAAATATATAAAAAATATTTTTAAATTTGACCATTTTTAAATAATAACTACAAATTAATTTTTCACTATTAAAATAATTTTGGAATTTTAATAAATTTTTAACAAATTTAGACAGGCCCTTAGTACAGCCGAGCGTAGTCCCAATCGCGATAGTGGAAATTCCGGCGTTTTTATGAAGTATTACTTATTGTAAGGAATTATTCCCTCTTCCAATAATCATCGATATAATGATACCGATGATTTAATAAAAAAATTGTATTCGGAATATTTCGAATGAATAACACAACACGGAATGGAAGGAATAGAATAAACAGAAAATAACGTTTTTTTGACATTTTAGACGCGCTCGGAATATTTGGAGTGAATAATAGAAAACGCATATGTGTATACATATGATCGAAATATATACATATGATCATATGTATACATATGATCGAAAATATATATACATATGATCGATATGATCGAAAATATGTATATGAAATTATTAGCGGAGCATTCCATTTAACTAAAATTTTAACTCAGCGCTTTATCTATCTGTATTATTAAAGACGTAGATTCTTAGATAGTGATTTGGTAGTGATTTTACAATATAAAATGCATTTTCAATTGAAATATCTTTTTGCTCTCGCTGGTAATTAATTCTAAAGCACTTACAACCCCCTGGACAGGTCTGTTTCACATCCCCAAAATAGTGATATAATTGAATGTGAGAGTTGAACAACAATTGATATATCCCGCCAAACATTGAGTAATGGAAATGTAAAGTTTTCCGAGTCTAATTCCTTCTAAGGTCTTGGGAAATGTTACGTTTTGGCGTAACAGAATTGATACGCAACTGTTACATTCCTTATATGAGAAGTGACACTATTTTTCGTTACGACAAGTCCTCGGAAAAGCGTAATGTTTCTGTACAGTTTAGGTGTAATGTTTCCGTACTATTTATGTGTAATGTTTTCGTACAGTTTAGGTGTAATGTATTCGTACATATTTAGCGTAACTTGTGCGTACTGTTTATGTGTAACGCATACGTACAAATTTAGCGTAATTTTTTCGTACTGATTTAATGTAGCGTATTTATTTAATAATTAAAAAACAAATTAGTTATTTTAAAAATATATTTCCAAACAAAAATAAATAAGTTTATCGCGCTTTTTATTTTCCTAAAAATTTGGAACTTCTTAAATTTAGTTATTTTATAATTAGCGCAGCTAAAATAGCATACATATGTATACTGGCCACAATAAAATATTGATTTTTATTTATTAAAAACATTAATTTTGTTGTTATAATAATTCAAAATTATTAATTCTTAATTTTTTGTACATTTTGTAAACAAACTAAACTATAGTACCTTATTAATTTATTTTATTTTATAACAGTACAATAATTTATCTAACTATTTTCGTTGTTAGAATGGCAACTGTTTAAATTTTACAAATTTATATGAAAAATAATTTTATATTTGAAAAAATCGAAATTTATTAATTACAAATTTTTTTTAACACAAAATAACAATTAAAAATAACTAAATTTATAAAAAAGTGAAATCGATTATCACAAAATAAATATGAAGCATACTGTATAATTATATGAAAACATAGAGAATCTCCTCTGATATTTATAATTTTATTTTTAATTTTAAATCGTTAATGAATATTATTCGTAACAATAAATTTAAGTATTTCTTGAAATATAAATTAAAGAAAAATGGTTAATTTTAATAAATATAATTTATAATTATTTGATTGGAAGAATTTTGATTGGTTAGCGTTAGAGGAGTAGCCTGGGGCACCCATTTCTAATTTATGAGGGACTGTCGTCAAAAATTATGAGCAATATTTTTATATATTATTTTTTAATTTTCAGATTTGCAAGAGGCGAAGAGAAAAAGCATACATGGGAAAATGGTTAGAATTAATTACCAGCGCTAGTGGCAGTTAAAATAGTATAACAAATATAACAAAAAAAATTGTAGAAATAGCGAAGTATAATATTCCAGCAACCGTTCCAAAGCATTTACTTCTTCGACCGAAGAATTAACTACGTTTATTATAACTATTATTTTTTAATTACATTAAATAAAAAAGACCTTGAAAAAAGCATTTATTGTACAGGTGAAATAACTAGGGAACAAGCTGGTGAACTTTTTGGCCGTTCACCACTACTATTAAAAGCACAAAAATATATTTAAAAAACTGCAACAAAATAAAATGTATTAAATACAGCAATTTTGCTGCATTTCTTTTTAAACTATTTAATACATTAAAATAAAAATTGTAGCAACTTACAATTTTCTTTTTTTAGACAAACTTCTTAGAGAACATCTATTGGAGTTCATTGGAAAATAAATTTCGTACATTGGCCAATGACGAGTTTTATATAAAATTTGATTCGGCTCGGTCTGGGCAAAGAGGACTGAAAAATTTAAACCTATTTTCAAACTATGTTTTTGGTAAAACATATTTTTATTGCATATTGTATTTATTAAATCTGGACTTCTTAAAAAAAAATTTTATACTATTTATATATTTTACAAATTAATTTTTTTTATATACCTATATAAAAATTTTTAAATAATGTTTTTCAGTTGGCCGAACTTTTAATGGGCAGATCGTGTAAATTAAATTTTTAAAAATAATTTAAAATAAAATCAATAAATAAATTAATAATAATTTTTATAATATATATTATTTTAATATAATTTTAATTTTGTTGTCTAGGTTTAAGTTTAGTTCGTAGTTTCATAGTTAAAGGCCTGTACGGAGGTCAAGTGAAATGAAATTTTAACGCGATCTCCAAAGCTCTCCAAACTCTCCTGTGAAATAGCCGTGAAAAAGTTGTGAAAAATATTTTGTAAATAAAATTTGACAAGTTAATTTGGCATTTTAATATTTTGACATTTCAAGACCGTTGAAAGGTCAGTAATTTTATATACTGACCTTTCAACGTCAGCTATTCAAATTTTTGATCAAAGGAAACAAAAAAAAATCTAGCAGATGTCAAAATTTCATAGTGAAATAATGTTCAGAACATTATTTCACGATGAAAAATAATTGTAGAGTTTTTGCGCGCCATCTGTTATAAAAAAAAAATTAATTTTTTATCACAACTTTTTCACGCGACCTGCGTACCACCAGAGCGAAATCATAAGCATAAATTTTCATTTCTGATTTCACGATGTTAAATTTGTATGAAAATTTCATTTCACTCGACCTCCGTACAGGCCTTAAGAGAAAAAAATAAAATAAATAAAAGTATACAAAATGTAAAAAAATATATAAAATAAATAAGGTTTTTTATGCCTTTTCCTTGAAAATATGTATATAAAAATTTAACTAAAAAATTACTCTAAAATTTAAGCTATTGTAGTTGAAAAGGATCTCCTAAAACTCTACATGTTAAAACATTTTATTAAAACTATATTGTAAATATTTTTATGGCAATAAATAAATTGAATTGAATTGAATTAAATAAATTATTTTATAACAAAACATATGAATTGTACTGGTTATGTCACTAGTGCAAGGAACTGGTATGCTTTTAGGTGAATATGCACCTAAACCACACCAGTTACATGCACTACTTACTTTACTGGTGCATGGAACTCGTTCCTTCACTATATGGGGAAATATATGGTGTGGTTTAGGTGCATATTTACCTAAAAGCATACTAGTTCATTGCACTAGTGTATGTCACCAAATATCAGCACAATCTATCCAGAGGTACCAGAGAAAATCCCAGATGAAAATATGGCTACTCATCATTTCATCCAGACCATTATAATGAGTGTGTTTACCAAATATGAGCGTAATCCATCCAAGGGTGCCAGAGAAAATCCGAGATGAAAATATGGCCATTCAGCATTTCATCCGGACCACTAATTTGAATGTGTTTCCTAGATATCAGCCCAATCTGTCCAGAGGTGCTAGAGAAAATCCCAGATGAAAATATGGCTACTCATCATTTTATCCAGACCATTATATTGAGTGTGTTTACCAAATATCAGCACAATCTATCCAGAGGTACCAGAGAAAATCCCAGATGAAAATATGGCTACTCATCATTTCATCCAGACCATTATAATGAGTGTGTTTACCAAATATGAGCGTAATCCATCCAAAGGTGCCAGAGAAAATCCGAGATGAAAATATGGCCATTCAGCATTTCATCCTTACAACTAATTTGAATGTGTTTCCTAGATATCAGCCCAATCTATCCAGAGGTGCTAGAGAAAATCCCAGATGAAAATATGGCTACTCATCATTTCATCCAGACCATTATAATGGGTGTTTTTACCATATATAAGCACAATCTATCCAGAGGTACCAGAGAAAATCTCAGATGAAAATATGGCCATTCATAATTTTATCCAGGATAATATACATACATATATTGATATTTCATTAAAAAAATTAAATAATATCCTTTCTGAATTTTTTTTTTACGTTCTACCTACTTTTTTTTTAATTTCATTTACCTATAAAAATTGAGTATATATGTATATGTATAAATTTGGAATTATTTTTTCAATTTTATAAGTCTGATCCAATTTTTGAAACAAATAAAAAAAACCACAAAACAAATAAAAAAAACCACACCTGAATCTAAAAATCCACCTTTTCTCATACAATTTATCTGAAAAACAAAAAATATAAAGAAAAAATGTAAACTAAATGTTCATACGAAGCTATTATTCATAAAAAAAAATCTGAATTGCAAATAAAAAATAATTTAAAACACACACAAACAAAAAAAGAGCTTTCATTGACAATAAAACTTTTTAAAATTGACTTCAGAGCTCAAAGTTCCCTATCAGAGACTAGCTACACTAAAATTCACACATTTTCTTCCAAAAATTTTTTGAAAAAAAGAGGTTTTTATATAAAAATTTAATTATTAGAAAAATTATAACAAATATCAAAAATGTAAAACATACATCCGTGAAAAATATCTTTAATCTTTATTTTGTAGAAAAAAAAATATCAAAATATGTAAGGGTTTACTCATAAAATGGGCAATAAAATGGTCCATTTTCAGGTGCGGGGACAGGTATATGGGGGGAAAATTAAAAAAGTAAAACACCTATCCGTGAAATTAATATATTCTTGATATGTTATAAAAATTTCGTGGAAGAAAATGTTCACTGGTTTTGTATAAAATGGGCAAAACAATTGCTCTATAAAACACTAAATTGCGCTCCTCACTAGCGGAGCACTAGCGTAATTACCTATAGAACACTATAATGAATGTGTTTACCAAATATGAGCGTAATCCATCCAAGGGTGCCAGACAAAATCCCAGATGAAAATATGGCTACTCATCATTTCATCCAGACCATTATAATGAGTGTGTTTACCAAATATGAGCGTAATCCATCCAAGGGTGCCAGAGAAAATCCGAGATGAAAATATGGCCATTCAGCATTTCATCCGGACCACTAATTTGAATGTGTTTCCTAGATATCAGCACAATCTATCCAGAGGTACCAGAGAAAATCCCAGATGAAAATATGGCCATTCATAATTTGATCCAGGATAATATACATACATACATATATTGATATTTCATTAAAAAAAATGAAATACGACCGTATTTCATTCAAATACGCCCTTTTGTAGAATAACCTCCAATACAATATATCTGATCCCGCAATACAATATATCTGATCAGATATTGATGGGTAACGTAATTCATTTTACTTTCCCTTTATAGAATCTACAATTATTTTATATAATATATATGTATATATATATATATATATATATATAATTTATATATATATATAATTGAATGATATCTATATATCTATATATATGTATATATATTATATTTTAATTTTATATTATATAAATATATATATAGATATAAGTACCGTATATAACTATTTAGTATATAATATTACAATATCTGATCAGATAATATTATATACTATTTATACATATTATAATTATATAAAATAATTGTAAATTCAATAAAGGGAAAGCAAAATGAATTCGTTACCCATAAATTCTGGTCAAGCAATAATAGATATATTACATATATTATATTATCAACTCGTTTCCAAAAAGCAAAATTTGTTGGATAATTTTATCATCACACGTATCTAATAACAATAACATATACATTATATGGCAACGCCGCATTCCTATAAAAACATCAAATAATGTATTACAAACGCATACACTCAAAAAATATAAAAGCTCTTTTTCAGAAAAAACATTGGTATGACGTGACGTCACGATTCGGGCATTTTTCTGGCGGTCCTCGACCCTTAAATAAAAAAACCTTGAAAAAAGTACCATTTATTCTACAGTTGAGAAAACTAGGGAACAAACTAGTGAACTTCATGGCCGTTCACCATTATACTGTTAAAGTGTTAAAACTTAAAAGCACAAAAATATGTTTAAAAAAAGTGCAACAAAATAAAAGTAGTAAAAGTAGCGTAGATTGTTCAAATATGTAGAGTAGATAAGAAATTGCATATTTCCAGGCACTATTATTAAAAGTTTATGTTAAGTTAACTACCCACCAATAGGGGGACTTAAACAATATTTTATTTACCCAACAAGACATGATTTTAAACCAATAAATTGAGAATAAATTGATTCTGGAATCAATGAATTTATTATATTGATTCGGAATAAATTAATAACCATTTATTTTTATTTGGTGTATATCCGCTTTTAAAAACATCGGGATTGGACTAGACCACGACCAATAACAAATTGATTCGACAAATCAATTGATTTAAAATTTAAAATACAATCTGAAAATCAAATAAAATCTAGTGAATTTTTTAATATAAAATAATGAATACTTGTTATATAATCTATTAATTTACAAATTTAGAACTTAAAATATAAGGCATTAACCAATTAATTGCACAATATTTTAAATAATTAATAATTTTTTTATGAATTTTTTTAATTTATTAATTTGTAATTTAGCAGGAACGTTATATAATTCGCAGATTACTCTCTTTGCGAATACTCGCATTCGTAAATTAATCATACTGGTGGTTAGTTACGCCTCCTGAGTCTATAATTAGATATTCTTTTTATTTCTGTATTTAATAAATTTAATTATTTACATAAAGTAGAATTAAAATTTAAAAAATTAAATTTTTAAAAATAAAAATTCTTTTGCTTAACACCTATTAATTCTTCTAAAAAAAAGGAAAAATTTCAAATGTATACATTCATCTAAAAAATGGAAAAAATTTATTTTTATTTTTTTGTAATACAGCAAAATTGTTATTAGTGGAATTTTCTATTATCGACGCTTTTTTCCATTTTTTCTAGAAATATTCAAATTAATATTCAAAAATATCGCATTGCGATAAGTTTACGATATCATTGTGTACATCTTCTGAGTTTTTTTTTTGTAAACAACGCATTGATCCTTAGATCAAACATATTTTTCATTTATACTAAGTTATCGCAAAATTCTTGGTGGGAAAGCTCGAGAAATTGATTTATTTAGTATTATGATTACTATAATTCTATTTAAATATTTCTTTATAAGCTTCTTCCCTTATATCAATCTCATATTTGTTTTTTCTAAAATTGTAATTTTTTTGTAAAAATATTTTTTAAATATTAAGTTTTCTTGCGTAGCCAATTAGAAGATGAAATTAATGATTCTCCGTTAACTATAATAATTAATTATTTACATTTTTACAATAAATGACATAACTTACTATTGGATTTATAATTAACAGAATCAATGCTAAATGTCTTGCTGGGTATGATAAAGTAACAGGCCGTCTCCACTAGCCATTATAATTTCCATTTCAATTTCCATTTCTATAGCAGTTTCCATTTATAGATTTCCAAACAAAAACAACTGGGCATTTCATAGACTGAAGTATCATTCGAAATATCATTGAAATTTGTATTATATTTTGATTTTCAACGTGTAGAATTGTATTGTATTGGTAATATAGTATGTTGTGAATACAGTACGAAAGTCAATTAATAAATTAACCACAACATGAAACCAAATTTACAAATTAAACCACTTTTCACCATTTTCTTTTTGACATATGCGTCCATAAACTTATCCATAAATGGACGTCCATAAAGTTTGCCATTTATGGAATGGCTGATGGCAGAGTGGTCTCCAATATCCATAATGGTTTCCATTTTTATTTCCATATCCATTTCCATTTATGGACAACATTATGGATAATCGAGACCCCGTGTAAGACACATATGACACAGTCAATAGTTCTGTTCATTGACTTGCCCAAGACTGATATATATCAATCTATAACAGAAAATATCACAATTTCCTGTTTAATGACAATTTTATGGTGTTTCTTATTTAAATCTGTAGATCGACTAGATTTTTTAAAATCTGAAATCAGATTAATCTGTCTAGTGAAATAAGAAACACTCAGATTTTTTTTAGATCAAAAAATTCTACAATGTTGCCGGGTAAAATGAAAATATTGGTCGGCAGCTCTGAAATTTTCAAATTAAGGACAGCGAACCGTAAACGAACCGTAAACGAACCGCTGGCGAAGTCAATTCTTTATACAAGACTTCGCCGGCGAACCGCTTTGGCGATTCCCCGGCGGACCGTAAACGTAAATGTTGGAATAAGAAAATTAGAAAAAAAACGAGGTGGTGTGTATGAATTAGTACGCCGCCTAGACTACATTTTAGCGGATCGCTGGCGAATCGCCTAGGCGGTTCTCTAGCGAATCGCCAATACGGTTCGTTTACGTACTGATTTTATCCATATAAATAAAAAATCTGGAATTTTTTTAATTCAAAATAAAAAACAAATATTTTTAATTTTTTGGTTGAAAATCTATATTATAAAAATAATTTTTTTGTATTTAAATTTTTTTAGGATTTAAATTTTACTTTTTTCAAGGACTTTAATATCAATATTTTTATGACTAACACTAATATTCCTAATTTCACGGACTACTTCGTAATATATATTTTTTTCACTTTCACATTAAATTATTTAGAACACAATTAATAAGAGCACGTCTAATTGTTAGAATAAAATTAAAATTGTGCCTATATTTTATTTTTTATAAATGACTACTCACAAAAAAAAATATTTTATTACTCTTCTACATAAACAGGTTTTTTGTGAATGAATTGGTGAAAAGGCGGTTCAGAAGCGGTAGGTTTTGGGTTCGCCAAAAGCGAATTCGTTTATTTTCTTAAAGGGAAAAGTAAACAGCGAGTGAAGAAGTTTTATATATGGGGTTGTGTATTGTGTTTAAATCTAAGAAAAGAAATATTAATAAGTAATTTTGTGTGTTATATATTAAAAATAATAAATTAAATAAAAATTGATAAAAAAATTTATTAATATGTAAGTATGTCGTGAAATATGTAATTAATTATTGTTGAATAATAATATTATTTTTGTTAAAAACTATATTTTTTATATGAAATAAAGCCAAAAAAAAATTTTTAGTACCAATTTTTTATTTCTAGAAATAAAATCAGTTCGTAAACGGGCCGATTTTAAGGAAGTCTTGGCATTGCTTTTTTTCTACTGTTTCTTATTCTAACATTTAGATTTCCGTTTCGCTTACGAATCGGTCGTAAACGAACTCATATCTCATCAAAAGACTCCGCCGGCGGTTCGTTTACGGTTCGCTTTATTTAAACGCCCAGCGAAAAAACTTTTTACGTAAAATGTTCGACGTAGTTTTGACTTGCTTATTTCACGTCAAATGAACGTTGATAATTTGACGATGACGAGTTTCGGTGTACTGTTTTTGCAAAGTTCTTTGTCAAATTGAATATTACGGCATTTCATTTAGTTTGTTTTTGTTCTTTGTTCAAATTAGTTAATTTGCGAACGTGATTTTTTGTTATTGAAAATTGAAAATGATGCATCATATTTGGTATGTACATAATTAATGTTATTATAAAGCTTTTAAAAATATTATTTTTAGGAAAAGAAACTTAAACAATTTAAACCAACGCAAAATTACTGCCCAAATCCCAAATACTGCTGGATTAGCAAAATAAATTCCTGACAATATTTTGGCCTAATAGAATTGGGACGGTTCGCATGGCCGAAGACTTTTCTTCATTGAAATGCTTAAATTATATGGGTAACTTTTTCCAATATTTGTTATAGCAACCTAATTTTAATTTTTTTTAATTTGCAGGTGCTTGGTATAATTGCAAAAAGGGATATGCCACATCAATGAGAACACAAATGCTGGCTGCTCGGCAGAGGCGTTTTCAAATAGTTAAAAAGGCTGTCGCCTTTACGAAATAGATTTAAAGACTGTAATTTAACGAAATAGATTTAAAGACTGTAATTTTTTTTTAACTTTTTATTAAAATTATTTTTTAAGTAAAATCAGTCGAAATTGATTTAAAGACTGAAATATTTGTTAGCTTTTTATTAAAATTATTTTTTCAATAAAATAAGTCGAAAAGAATTTTGATAGACTGTAATTTTTGTTAACTTTTTTAATTATATTTTATTTTCTAAGTATTTATTTTTATTGTAAACTTTGTAAATAATTAAATATATTATGGAAAATTATAATTTTGTGTTATTTTATTTTAAAATCAATTTTCTGAAGTACAAAATTCGCAATACAAACTTATTTTAGTTCGTTGAATGTTCCACGTAAATTTAACGTTTAGTGTTCCACGTAAATTTAAGGCTGATTTTCATTGCAATGCGAATCAAAAAACCCATTTTCATTACTAGAAATTTTTAATCTTTTGTAGAAATTTAGAAAGAGATAGATATAAAAATATTAACTTTGTTTATATTTTATATTTGTGACTATCATCTCTTCATTTGAATTTCGTTCAGAGAAAAAATAATTTGAAAAAATAATAATTTCATCATTCATATATTTGACTATCATATCTTCATTTGAATTTCGTTCAGAGAAAAAATAATTTGAAAAAATAATAATTTCATCATTCATATTTTTGACATTCATATCTTTTTCATTTGACATTCATATCTTTTTATAGGAAAGTATCTCAGCCGACATACTTTGCTATAAAAAGACGCCAATGTCAAATTTCGTACTATAAAAAGATGTGAATGTCAAAATTATTTGCCATAAAAAAGATATGATTGTCAAATAATTTTTTTAAAAAAGATGATCTTATCTCTCTATCACACAACTAATATATATGTATTTTGCATCCCGTACTGATCGACAACTTTACGTTTTTTGTAATGAAAATCGAACAGTCTTTGCAATGAAAATCAGCCTTTAACGTTTAGAGTTAAACATTCTTTTGACGTCAAATAAGCACGTTGAAAATTTAAAAAATGTACTGAAATGACGGACTTTCGACGTACGTTCAACGTGAAACATAAACGTCATTTTTACGTAAAAACCACGTGACAAATCGCACTGGGCGGCTACTAAAGACAATTTACGATATCAGATTTATGTGTTCGAAAATAGATGGAGTACCTTTTCGAATGTTACAAATACATTAAGATGCCTATACTAATATTGTGTCATACAAAATTGCTAATTTCATTTCATATGATAAATTTGACATTTCATTTAAGTAAAAAATAAATGTTTGTTCAAGTAATCGAAATATCGTGATTAACATAAAGTAAAATTTAATTTTTTTAAATCTAGTTTATTATTTCTAATTTAAATATATATTTTTTTTAAATGTGGCAGCGTGTGATTCACAACGCTACTGCTATATATTTTAAGGGTATGGAATTATTTCAGATAACGATTATTTTACAAAAAATATATTACATTACTTATTAGTTGAGAAATTACGTTCAGTTGGTTGGAAAGGATTTCATAGCATTCAAGAACACTTAAAATTTAAAGAAATGGAAGTTAAAATATTACCAGCATTAAAAGATAATTACATGTATTTGGTAAGAAATTTTGTATATTGACTACATTATACATAAATTATTCAAACATAATATTTTAAGATTATTGACGATGCTACAAAAGAAGCTGCAATTGTAGGTATGTAAATTGAAATTTAGTGAAATATATTTAACTTATTTTTTATTGCTTTTTGGTTGTAGATCCAGTTGATCCTGATTCAGTTATTAAAGCAGTAACTGATGCGAATGTTAAATTAACAAAAGTTTTGACAACTCATCATCATTGGGATCATGCTGGTGGTAATGAGAAACTTGTCAAAAAACTTGATGTATGAATAAATTATAGAAAATCTTAGAATATAAATTTTTATAGAAAATAAATATTTTTTCATTGTTTTTTGTAGGATTTAAAATTAAATGTTTATGGTGGTGATGAAAGAATTGGTGCCTTAACAAATCATGTTAAACAAGATGATTGTTTTAATATTGGAAAATTAAAAGTTAAATGTTTATTTACACCATGTCACACAACTGGTCATATTTGTTATTATATTGAGTCACCAAATGGTGAAACAGCTGTATTTACTGGTGATACATTATTTCAAGGTGGTTGTGGACGCTTTTTTGAAGGAACTGCTGATCAAATGTATTCAGCGTTGTGTAATAAATTATCATCATTACCAGATGAAACAAAAGTATTTTGTGGTCATGAATATACATTACAAAATTTAGCATTTGCTCGTCATGTTGAACCACATAATCAACATGTTCTGAAACGTATTGAATGGTCAAAAATACGACGTGCTGAAAATTCCCCAACTGTACCATCTACAATTGCAGAGGAAAAATTATGGAATCCATTTATGAGAGTACATGAATCAACTTTACAAAAATATACTGGTGCAAGTGATGCTATTGAAATAATGCATTTAATTCGAAAAGAAAAAGATGATTTTAAAGCATAGTTGACATCGTTTATTTTAACCATTTATTTTTCTTTAAATTTGATGTTTTAGTTTTTTGTTTCTTTAAATATCAAGGCACAAAATTTTTGTTTGTTTTACAGGTGAATTTAAATATATAAAATCTTACATTGTTTATTTTTATTACAATAATATTTCACTTTGTGATAATTTAAAAAAAAATGAAAGGATTCTCCATTACAAATTAGATTTCTATACACAGTAGAATTGTTGAACAGGCCGTTTACCGCCTAAGATATGAGCCGTTGATTTTGAAAGTGAGGCAGTCCTTTTTGTGAATAAAATTACCCCAGCAGCCAGAAACTGAGACCACATTTTTTTGTCGAATTTTTGTGCAATTTTTGTGCACAAATTAGTGAATATTTTTTGTCACAACGAAATGTGACAAAAAGGTGACATAATTGTTGAAATTTTTGTGAATCTTTTTGTCACTAAAAAATGTGAAAAAAAGGTCACAAAATTGTCAAATAAAATGTGGTCACATTTTTTTATCACACTTTTGTGGCTATTTCGCTACAAATTGTGTTTTTTTTTTCAAACTAAGTCCCCAGTAGTCAGAATTTTTTTTAGCATTTTTTTATCAAATTTTTGTGACATTTTTTATGAAAAATTTGTAAATATGCGTAACAACGTGCATAATTAAACGTGCAAACGGTAAGACTAAGTAGTGTGTAATTAGTTTTCATTGTGAAAGTGCGCAGTTTATTGAAATAATTAAATTACAATTAATTGAATTCTTTGTTTTATGCATGTCGATTTATTTTCTATATACTTTTTAAGTAATGTAAAAAAATATACATGGGTAAGAAATTAAGAATTTGTAATAAACAATAAAAAATAAACTTATAAAAAAAATATTTTTTTTTATTTTTCAGATACAGCACGTGTATTCCTGAAAACGTTTCGAATGAATTTCGTAACGTAAATTTAATTTTGGTATTCCTGAAAATTAAATAAAATCGTGCAGTGAAAATAACTAGACACGAAGATTTTTCAGAAGACGATGCGCTAATTTTATCAAAAAAAAACGCTGAAAAATCATAATATTTAATTTTAGTATCTTATTTTTATAACATTGAATTGATATTGAAAATAAAAAATAAACAAATCCTTAAAAACGTTTTTTAATTATTTAATTGACCATAATAATTCGAAAAATTTGTACACAAAACTGTCACAAATTCGTCCAAATAAATATGACAAATTTGTTCACAAAACTGTGACAAATTGGTTCACAAAAATGTCAAAAATTTGTTAACAAAACTGTGACAAATTGGTTCACACAAATGTCAAAAATGTGTTCACAAAACTGTGACAATTTCTTCCACAAAAATGTCACACTTTTTCCAACCAAAATGTCATAAAAATGTCGCAATTCGGGTAAAACACAGTCACAATTTTTCCACCGTATTGTCACAATTTTTTGTCGACCATTCAAATTTTTTTGTGACATTTTTGTCACAATTATTCCACATTTGGTTGCTGGGGTAGTGAAAGCCAAATTCAGTGATGCCAATTTAAAAATGACAGGGGTGCTAGACATAGTCCGTGTCAGGGCTAAAATAGTGCTAGATGGTAAAATTTAAGTTATAAATGCAAAGCGCTAAAAACAAATGCAAAATTTAGTTATTATTCAAACGAATTAATTTTTTTTTATATTTTTATTTCACAATCTTAAAGTTTTAACTGTTTCAGGTGGTTGGTGATGTTTATTACGTTTGAATTTTTTGCCATTTAGGGCATGTCTAATTTAGTTAAAAGGTTAAAAAAAAGGTGAAATAAGTTTTACCGAGTTGAAAGATACCCAACAAAAATTCTGTCTTGCATGACCGACCCAAGACATGTCACTAGTATGTCTTGGGTAATTTAAAATGTGTTAGAAAGAAAGAGATAGGTATACAATATTTTTCGAAATAAAATATTTCATTATATGCGATGGTAAGGCCTCTAGTGACTATTACAAAAACTAAAAAAAAATTCTATTTTTTGTATATCTTTTTTATTCAGTGTCATACAGTAATGTATTGTATTTGTCTTGCGGAAAAAAAATTGTGAATTTCTTTAATTACATTTTTTTCAGTCATATTTTGACTTATAATTATTGTTAAAAGTTTTTATTGATTAGTTTGAAATGTATTTTATTAGTTTTTAAATAAAAAATAGTGATTTTCATATATAATATGATTTTTTTTTTCACAAGGACAAACATAATACACGTCTTGCCAGACAAACCCAAGACACGTCATGCAAGACAGACCCAAGACATGTCATGCAAGACACACCCAAGACATGTCATGCAAGACAAACCCAAGACATGTCATGCATGACGACTTGTGACATTTGTATGGCGATGTCAGCAGTCTGTCTTGGGTCTGTCTTAAAGACATGTCTTGGGTGATTCGGGTATGTCATTGAACACATGTTTGCTGGGTATTTAATCTTGGTAAATATTTTTTGCAGTGTTTACAATTCCAATTTAAAAATTATATTCAAGATGAGTACAATAGTGAAAAATTATTTCCCAATATAACCATTTTATTGGAATATTTTAAAAACAATCAATGCAGATTTAGATATTTCCGCATTCCCTTTAATATACAATTTATGTTAATTGAAATATTGTCATTACAATTAACTTTTACGCTAGTATTAAAATATTTTTTAGATTAAGTATAGTATGCTACTGAAGATTAGCTAAATTTTAACGCGATCTCCAAACTCTCAATATTGTGTAGAGATAAAATATTGTGAAAAAATATTGTGTAGAGATAAATTTTGACGTCTATGTCTATGTTTCGGAATCGATATATCCCAAGTCTAAATAAATTTTTTCACTCATTTTGATATTTTAATTTTTGCAAATTTGATTTTTTTTTCTTCAAACGTCAAAATTTCACGTGTTCAGAACATTATTTCACGTGAAATATTTAGGGGATACTTTTGTCAAGGCGCCGATTTTTCCTGTTTTTAGTAATCTTGAGTAGCGTACTACTTCAGCGAAATTTCGAGATAAATCGTAATCTTATATTTAGCTGAGCTAAATTTTGTATGGTAATCTTCCCTAATCACGAGTAGCATACTGGCCTTAAAGGCTTAAATAAAACACATAAAAATACTATTAAATAAAAATTGTTTTATTTAACTAGCAGTAAATTCTAATTTTTTTATTTGGTTTTTTTTTTTTGGAAATTTGAGAGGTTCCATGGGTTTCGGAATTGATATATTCCAAGTCCAAATAATTTTTTTCACTCATTTTGATATTTTAATTTTTGCAAAAATTTTTTTTTTCTTCAAACGTCAAAATTTCACGCGAAATAATGTTCAGCACATTATTTCACGTGAAATATTTAGTGGAGACTTTTGACAAGGCGCAGATTTTTGCTGCTTTTAGTAATCTTGAGTAGCGTACTACTTCAGCGAAATTTCGAGATAAATCGTAATCTTATATTTAGCTGAGCTAAATTTTGTATGGTAATCTTCCCTAATCGCGAGTAGCATATTGGCCTTTAGAATGAAATTTAACTCTTTTGTCAAAATTTATGGCTACTAAGCCAGTCGTAAAAGTTAAATTTCTTGCGCCTGGAAAAGATGAATTTGAATGTCAAAATTATGAATTTGGAAGTTCTAACTATTTTAACCAATTTAGACAGGGCCAATTTGAAAAACCCTGAAAGCATGAGGAAAAGAATTTCCCCATATATACATAACGAAACGAACGATACATAAACGGGCAGTAAATTCCAATAAAACGAAACCAGAAATTATTATTGGAAAAAAATTCAGAAAATTATATGGAAAACCAGTGTTTTTTTCATAATTTCAAATGTAAATATATATAAACAAATTTCTTTTAGAGAAAAGGCAAAAGTGCTAAAATTAGAGCTAAATTATATCATTAGTGCTAGAAATGCACCTAAGTGCAATTTCAAAAATTATAGTGCTAAGAGTCAATGAAAAGTGCTAGTACTAGCACCGAAGTGCTAGGTTTGGCATCACTGGCCAAATTTTCGTTCCGAGTTTCGTATCTATTCCTTTTAAGAAAAGCGAACCGTAAACGAACCGCTGGCGAAGTCATTTCTTCATACAAGACTTCGCCGGCGAACCGCTTTGACGATTCGCCAGCGGACCGTAAACGTAAATGTTGGAATAAGAAAATTAGAAAAAAAAACGAAATGGTGTGTATATATTAGTACGCCGCCTAGACTACATTTTAGCGGTTCGCTGGCGAATCGCCTAGGCGTTTCTCTAGCGAAACGCCAATACGGTTCGTTTACGTACTGATTTTATCCATATAAATAAAAAATCTGGAATTTTTTTAATTCAAAATAAAAAACAAATATTTTTAATTTTTTGGTTGAAAATCTATATTATAAAAATAATTTTTTTGTATTTAAATTTTTTTAGGATTTAAATTTTACTTTTTTCTAGGACTTTAATATCTATATTTTTATGAATAACACTAATATTCCTAATTTCACAGACTACTTCGTAATTCGTATATATATATATAATATATATTTATATATTTTTTTCACTTTCACATTAAATTATTTAGAACACAATTAATAAGAACACGTCTAATTGTTAGAATAAAATTAAAATTGTACCTACATTTTAATTTTTATAAATGACTACTCACAAAAAAAAATATTTTATTTTTTATAAACTGGTTTTATGTGAAAGTATTGGTGAAAAGGCGGTTCAGAAGCGGTACGTTTTGGGTTCGCCAAAAGCGAATTCGTTTATTTTCTTAAAGGGTTTCTATTCTATTACCTTGAATCGTTCCGAGTTTCGTATCTATTACCTTGTTTCCATGACGAGTTGAACTCGAGTTCAACTCGAGTTGAACCCCATGGAAACACGAGTTGAGCTGAGTTTTCGTTAAATCCATTTCAACTCTACGAAACTAGTGGGATTGAGTTGAGTTATATCATTGGATTAGTAAATTGATATTTTATATCTTTGGATGTGTAAATGAACAAAAAAAATTATTATTTTTTAATAATAATGGCGTCAGGAAGGCTTTTTTGGAGTGACGATGAAGTAAAAATTTTAATATCAGTAATGGAGGAGAAAAATATATTAAAATTAATGACATAAATTTAATTATTATGACATAAAAAAACCTGTTTTATATCGTGTTTCCAGAACTGTCAGTTCAACTCAACTCAACTCGAGTTTTTGCATGGAAACGACTGGGGTTGAAATTTGATTTTTTTAAACTGAACGATAACTCAACTCAACTCAACTCCGTGCATGGAAACATGGTATATAGTAGGTAGGTGCGTACCGTACCGAGATTTAGCTAATAAGTGAGTAGAGTAGTGAGTGAGATGAGATTGAGCTGTCATTTTGCTCACCATATATTTTAATAGTGATTAAAGTGAAATTAGATTTATTATTTAAAAATGAGAAAATTAAAAAAAAAATTATTTTATTTTATGTTTGTTTATTTAGTATATAATCACCACAATTCTGTAAGGCGTGTCACTTGAGGTTTCAAGTGACAAAATTTAATTGGTATTATGATTGTCGCTTTTCGAGGTTTGTCGCTTGTCGTACTAGCTCCATCTATTGTACATGATACAAACTTCAAAATACGACAAATTTTGTTTATTATTTGTATTCTGTAACTTGGTGTGGTGAATTGACAAATGTAGTTTCAAATGAGAGATTTAGTCGAACAAATTTTATTCTCCGACTAGATGAAAAAGATGTAAATTTTTCTTTAATTTTAACGTAATTATAATAATTTTAGAAAATTCTAAAATTTTAATTATATTGGAAAATAATTTTTGTTTTATAAATAATAATAAAATTAATTTTTTTTATTAAAAAGAAAAACATTATTTTATTTAAGAATACAATTTGTTTTTTGTTTTATTATTTTCTTACATAAATTTTAACTAATACACGCAATAATGAAAATAATTTCTTATAATTTTAAGATAAAATAAGAAAAAAAAGGATTTATTAAAATTACAACAAAAAAATAATAAATTTTTTTAAGGACACAAAATATTAAATTTTTAATTTGAACAAAATAAAATAAATTAGAAAAAAATATAAACAATAATATATTATTATTTATAAAACAAAAAATTGTAAATAAACGAGCATTACGACGTCTACGATCTGATACTCAAAGTTGGAAAACCGACTTGTCGTGTCGTATATCTTACAGAATACCAAATTAAAAACGACATGACAACAAAAGTGATACGACTCTCCAAGTGAAACACCTTACGTAATCGGAGTGATTAAATTTTAATTCATAAATTAAATAACATGATTTGTTTCAATACAACATTATGAATTAATGTCCCTTATTGTAAATAGTAAATGTCGAGGCGAGAGTCAATTCTGTATTGGTCGCTGTCATGTGATTTATGAATGGCCCCAGCAAAAAATATAACGTAAAATTGACGTCAAAAGCACGTAAAATATGTACGTCAATTGAATATATGTGTTGTGAATTGAAGCACCCAGTACTTCAATTCGCAACCAAAAAACAGCAAATTTAACTATTTTGAAATAATTTAAATTTATTGATTAAATTCGCAAAATAATTAAAAATAAAAATTGGAACAATAATTTGAAGAACTGACTGGCTAACCAAAATATCGCATGCGATAGAAAACCAAAAAGCTCTTCAACCAAATAAAATAGCTGTTTTTTGGTAACCAAAATTAAGTTATTTAACTAATAACTTAATTTTAACTAATTAAATGAAGTCTATTATGGGGTGTCAAGTAGACACAAACTAAAGTAATTAATTAAAAAGTCGAGTAAAAATTATTAAATAAAAGTTAAAATTATTAATATAAAATTATTAAATAAAAGTTAAAGTTATCATTCTAAAAATAAATCTAAAATTGTTGTAAAATTGTTAAATTAATTATAAATTGTTAAAATTAAAAAAAGTTAATAATTATTTATTTTAATAAATAATTATAATTGAGAAATTAAGAAGAAAAACTAAATTTGAAAAATAAATAAGTAGAACTAATTTTATAAAATAATTAATTTAAAATTACGATAAATGAAAAACAATAAATAATTAAATACAATATTTAAATAAATATATTAATAAAAAAAAAAAAGGTAAAATTGGACATAATAAAGTGATTTAATGGAAAAGAAAATAATAAAGTGTTTTATTTAAAAAAGGAAATAATTATAAAAGGTAACTTTTATAACATTGGCGCTGCGGACAGGATAGGAACTACGTTTCCTATCCAAAAAGACTTGTGTGCGGTAAAACGGTTCGAAATTTAAAATTTTTTTTTACAAATTTTACGAAAATTACAACGCAAAAAACATACATTTTAACAAAAAAGTGAAAAAAAAACATAGCAGAACAACGAAGTACAAATAACAGTAGCAGATCAACAAATAAGGCAGTGAAAAAACAATAACAAAAAAATCAACGTAAGAAAGCAGTATATCAACGAAAAGGCAATAACAAAAAACAAAAATCAACATAAGAAGCAGATCAACAAATTTATTATGTAAGTCAAAAAATCTAAAATAACATTAAGGAAAATTATTATATTTAATAATAAAAAAAAATGGAATTTTGTTTAAATAAATCATAAAAAAATTTTTTCAAATTAAATTTCTAAAATTCAAATTGATTGTTAAATTATCTTTAATAAAATCAAAATCAAAAATTTAATAAAAATTAAGTTAAAGTAAAATCATTTAAAAAATCAAATTCAAATTAAACGTTAATGAAAAAAATTTTTCTTTTTCTCAAAATTTATTCAAAAAAGTCATAAAAAAATCAAATTCCTATATATACATACATAAATATAAAAAAAAATAATTTTCTTTTAAAGTAAAATCCAACAAATCTTATATACAAAGTTTTATGGATAAATATAAATTGTATATAAACTTTTTTTAAACAAATTTCCTAACCTTTCCCAATAGTTACCCTAATTTTTCAGATACAAATATAATAAATATTATACAGTAGATACAAATATAATAAATATTATACATAAATGCATATCAAGCACACAGTAATACATATGGTGCAATTATATAAGTTTTTTTTTCTTACTATAAGTCGATCATATATATGTATATCGATCATATATATGTACAATTTTCGTTGCATTATAATAATTGTGCGTTTTCAGCAATTATATAAAGTTTTTTTTTCTCTGTTGCCTAAGTTTTTATTAGCGTTTGAAATTGTATACTTGGTAGTGTATAAAAATATATAAGGTAATAAAAACAATGAAAGGCATTATGTGTTGAATTTAATTACCAAATATTCTAGGGTTCGCTGATTTTATACTAAAACTGTGTAAAGTAAAGACAATACAAATGCACAGTTTGTATTAAGTTAACTCAGGGCTGTATAAAATCAAGTAACCTGGTATAAAGTTTTTTTCTATGTAATAATAAAAAATTGGGATACAAATTTTCTTTGTTACCCAATATTTTTCTTCTCACCCTATATAACTTTAAAAAAAATTGTTTTGTCCTCTTATGACAAAATAATATATATACATACATACTTATAATTAAAATTTAGCGAATTTTCTTTGTTGAAAATAAATAATTTCGTAATTTTTTGTTTTTAAAAACAAAGTCAACCAAAATATTTTTTTTTTCAATTAAACTTACTTAACAAAATATTTTATAATCATTGCATACCTTTAGGAGATAAATAAAACATTTTTGGGTATTTTTTTAAAAAAAAGTGAACTTTTAGAAGTACATGTAATAATAAAGTTTTTAAAAAAAAATTATATATATTCATCGTCTTAATTTGGATTGGTCTTTATAATAAAATTTAAAAAAAAAATATGTATTAATAAAATTTTATAACTATATTGAATTGGATTTCTTTTTTTTTCTCGACCCCTAAAATATAATTATACTATATGTATTTACATTTTATATCAAAATTTCATTTTTTTTTGTTAGTAATGACGAAAATTATATATATGTACATTACATATATATATATATTTTCAAAATACGTTTGATCATTTTTATATAAAATATTGTTGTCAACTTAATTGATATTAATATTAATATTTTAAATGACGTATGTAAGTTTCATTAGGACAAAGCGCGTTTTTTTTGTAAAAGCATTCATATTATGAAAATTTATTAACAATTTTTTTTTGGAATTGAATAAAAATTTTATTGCATAATTTTAGGAGTTAGGGAATTTATATTTTTTTAAAACAATAAATCCATGTGATGATTTTTATCAATATTCATGTGGTAATTGGGATAAAATTAAAGGATATGATAAATATCAAAGATTTATAACAAATATTGATGTTACTAAGGAATTACATAATATAATATAAATAAATTAATGCCGAAAAAAAAATTTTTTTATTGCATATATTCAGGAATAAAAATAAAATAAATAAAAATGAGTATTTTATTTTAAATAATTTTATTAAATTAGAATGATTTTCGTTAAATAAGATAAAATTTAAATTAAAAATAATTTTTAGGAAAAATACAAACACAATTTTTCCAGCTTAAAATTTTTTTCAGAATAAAAAATTCGACCCCTAAAAAATAAGTATACAATTTTTTTTTCACTTTTACTGAAATTTAATAAAATTATGATCCCTAAATCATAATATAAAAAAAGGGCGTATTTACATTGTTGTTGTTGTAATTTTTTCTAATAAGGAAACTAATGTCGCAAAAATCAAAAACCCCAACTTTAGCGCAATCTATTTTAAAATTTTCGAAGCGAATTTCTACTTTTTCATTTCTAAATTCAAGTCCACAACGTCGAAAATTTTACACAATACAAGGATATTTTAAGAAACCGTTTCATAGAAAGTAAAGATATGGCTACTTTAGCCTCGGAAATTATGGGAATGTACCAATATGAAACGGAAACTGTAGAACTTTTTGGAGAACGAATATCCGAAAAATTGGCCGCGTTTCGGATCAGGGTAAATGAGAGATATAACGACGAGGGACGAGCATTGATAAACGAGATGGAGATCACAGCAAAGAGAGTGTTTTTGGGAGGACTGCGATCAGCAGAGTTAAAACAATATCTATTATTTAAAAATCCGGAAAATTTACGAGTCTCTATAGGAGCAGCTCGACAATATCTGAATGAAACTCGAAATTTAGGCGGCATTGGAAGTTCTAATACATCAAGCAACAATCAAGCAGTCGTAGGGGATCAAATGCTGACATTAATTACGACATTGATGAAAAAATTAAACGAAAATGGGCTACAAGCGGAACAACCCAACAACAACAAATTTGGTAATCGGAATAATCAGAGAAGTTTTTACAATAATAATAATTTTAGGAACAACCAACAGCATAATAATAACGTGCGCAATAATTTTAACGCTGGGAGTAGAAATCTAAATAATAACAACAACAACAATTTAGTAATAATGATAAACAATTTTCTAATAATAATAATAATAATAATTTTAATAACAATAAGACCCCGTTCAATTATTACAATAAGACCCCTAATAGATTGAACAATAATAATGGTAGTGTGTTTAACGGAAATAACTATCAATCCAATTATAATAGTAATAATAATAATCATAATAATATTAGGAATACAAATATTGCTAACAGAGGACCAAATTCAAATCCTCTTATAAAATGTTTCAAATGTGGTAAACCAGGCGACATAAGTAGAGATTGCACGATGCAATTTCGCTCACATAATGAAATAAAACGTTGTAACAACTGCGGAATTTACGGACACGATCCGCTAATTGTTTAAAACCACGTGCAGGGAATAACGGCGCAAGCCCACAAAGAGTTTTAACAGTAACCAACACGGAAACCACTTGCGAATGGTGTGCAAGGGAAGGCCATAAAATATTAAATTGTGAAGCACGTCAATCCTACGAATCTTGAATGGCGTTAGTTTCGGGAAACGAGAATGGAGTGAACTAAAAAAGCCCAGCTCATTCCATACGGAGGGCACAACAACCACCTTACAGGAGCCTATAGTTCAATTGGCTTTAGATATAGCCAAAACAGACAAAGTAAAGTTATTAGTAGACACAGGAGCTCAGGTTAGTTTAATAAAAAATTCAACATTGAAAAAAGGAACACAAATATGTACAGATAATAAGGTACAAATAAGTTCAATAAACAATGTTCCTGTGAGGGTAAATTTTTATTAGGGCAAAATTTTAAATGCGATTTCCAAGTTACAGATAATGATATTAAGTTAACAGTTGAGGTATATTAGGGAACAATTTTTTGTCCCCTAATTGTAATATTTTAGTGTTTTTTGGAAATTGTTTGGTAAAAAGTAAAAATAATACTGTAACTGTTTGTGTAGTTAATGTAAACACGGAAAATGTACAAATTGAAAACGTAAAATTAAAGTTGACCCCTATTCAAAATTTTGAAATAAAACCCCTAAAAAATGACCCCCAAAACATACCAAAAATAAAAGAAAGAGTTAATTTTAATTTAAAAAAACGAAAGAAAACCATTAGTTTTGGTTTATAAAAATGACTTAAAAGAATTTTTTAAAAAAATATATATATATAGAGATCCACAAAAAAAGGGTCCCTACACAAAATTCATATAAAAAAAAAACCGATTATTTTTATAATGAATTTTTCGTATCTTAAATTCACAAGTTTTAATTTCTTGAATGTTTTTATAAAAAAACAATTTTTAAAAAATAATAACTTTTTAGTATATTAAACTCACTAGTTTTTTATTTAAAAATATATTTTAAATTTTACATATTAATTTCCCACCACATACTAATCTAAAAGTACCTACATATGTCCAATAATTTCAATAAAAACCTTAATTTCAATCTCCCTAAATCATAATTCTATTAAAAAATCTGAAGAAAAAAAATTTATTTACAATTAAATATTAAATTAAAATTTGATTTTAATATATACAAAATAAATTTTACAAATTTTAAAATAAAAAAAAAAGAGAAAAAAGGAATTTGATTTTTTAATATAATAAAATAAAAAATTTTTTTTTAAAAAAATCTGAATCAATAATTTTTGAAGAAACAAATAAATAAAAAATAAAATTAAAAATTTCATATTATTTTAAATTAAGAGAAAATTTATTAAAATGATAGTAAAGTACAATATTTATCATTACAAAAAAAAATATTATTAAATCTTATACATAAATAAAAAAAAATATAAATTTAAAAAAAAATTTTTAATTATATAATATACAATTAAGAAAAAATCTATTATATTATCTATTATCTATAAGTAAATAAAATTTTTTTTAAAAATGGAAAAATTCAAAATAATATTATTTTTAAAAATATAGTGTTCGAAGTAAAAACTTCGATCCCTATATTTTTTCTAAAGAGAGAAGGTGTTGTGAATTGAAGCACCCAATACTTCAATTCGCAACCAAAAAACAGCAAATTTAACTATTTTGAAATAATTTAAATTTATTGTTTAAATTGGCAAAATAATTAAAAATAAAAATTGGAACAATAATTTGAAGCACTGATTGGCTAACCAAAATATCGCATGCGATATGTTGGAAAACCAAAAAGCTCTTCAACCAAATAAAATAGCTGTTTTTTGGTAACCAAAATTAAGTTTTTTCGGAGGTGTCAAGAAGATACTAACTAATTAAATGAAGTATACTTTGGGGTGTCAAGAAGACACCAACTAAAGTAATTAATTAAAAAGTCGAGTAAAAATTGTTAAATAAAAGTTAAAATTATTATTATAAAATTATTAAATAAAAGTTAAAGTTATCATTCTAAAAATAAATCTAAAATTGTTGTAAAATTGTTAAATTAATTCTAAATTGTTAAAATTAAAAAAAGTTAATAATTATTTATTTTAATAAATAATTATAATTGAGAAATTAAGAAGAAAAACTAAATTTTAAAAATAAATAAGTAGAACTAATTTTATAAAATAATTAATTTAAAATTACGATAAATGAAAAACAATAAATAATTAAATACAATATTTAAATAAATATATTAATAAAAAAAAGGTAAAATTGAACATAATAAAGTGATTTAATGGAAAAGAAAAAAATAATGTGTTTTATTTAAAAAAGAAAATAATTATAAAAGGTAACTTTTATAACATATGGGGCAAGGTAAAAGCACGTCAAATTTCCATATAAGAATTTTTGACGATGTCCTACGATTTTCTTAAGGCTATCAACGTATGAGTTTGACGTTGAAATAACGTAGATATTGGAACGAGAAGTGGACGTGCTGGTATGTACGTTGAAATAACGTAGATATTGGAACGAAAAGTGGACGTGCTGGTATGTACGTTGAAATAACGTAGATATTGGAACGAGAAGTGGACGTGCTGGTATGTACGTTGAAATAACGTCAATTTTGGAATGTAAAATGGACGTTGAGGGTTTTACATAATAATAACGCTTGATAATTGTGCCTGTATTTATGAAAGTGGACGAAGTAAAAGAAAATTTACGAATTTTAAGATGTATCTGAGTATCTGCCTAAAATAAGTGTTATTATTTACTTACATTTTCTAATTGTAATAATTTTGTATTGTCATAATAACCATTAGCACAATGTTTTATAAAATTTATTGCATTATTGCATTTAAAAAAAAAATTAATCAATTTTGCCAATTAAATTTTTATAAAATAAAAATTATATAATAAATATTTAAAAATATTGGTAATTGAATTTAAAATAACTGTTCTTTTTATTTGTTTTTTTTTTATTATTATTCTAAGCTTTAAATTGTACAAGATTTATTTTGTCTATTTAATTATAGTAACAAAAAAAAGTGTAGGAAAAATACATAATACATTATATAAGAAACTAAAACAAAAATCCAAGTTATTAATTATAATTATAGAAAAAAACACACAATTCCAGAATGTTAGATATCGTGTGTGTAGTGTGTGTAACTAAATTTTATCTCATTTAAATTTAAAATATATTTTTAATAAATTTTCTTTCTTTTTTTTTTATAATAAATATAACATTTTTATAAGCAAATCTTAAGATTTTTATTGAATAATGTATTTTTATATATATATATATTAATTTATTTAAGTGGAACAAAAATTGAATTACTTTTTTTTTATATAATTATATACATGTAATTATTTATATTTTAGTGTACTTTTCATTTCCTGCATTATTAATTTTTTTTGTTTATACTCGTATTACTTTTACTAATTAAATATAATTTTAATTAATTTTTCTGTTAAATTGAAAGAATAAATTGGTGGATGGTATCAAATTCATTATTATTGTACAAAAATATATATGTAAATAAATGAAATTTGATATTGGTTTGTTTAGCTAAACAATTATTTTGAATCATTGTGTTTGTTCTTCAGCTGAAGTTGAAGCACGTTCTTTCTTTTCCCTTTGGAATCTCCTATGTCAAGCCGTATGCATTTAAGCACGAATATTTATTTCGTATTGCGCTTCATTGTTGAAAGAATCTCCTTTCCATGCATCTAAAAGGTTTCAATATTAAAATTAAATCATCTAAAAGGTTGTAAGATAATAATTACCAAATAAAATTCCGTTCAGCGCTTTTAATGCTCTAAATTCTTTTCGCTGATGTGATCCATCCCAATTATAACGGGTCAAAATGTTATCGGCAAAAACTCTTGCTAAACCGAATGAGTTCGGACAAGCATTTAGCACTGGTTTGTATGGCGCTATGATATTTTTCTGAAATTTTTTTGTTGCATTATCTGAAAGATTTTTTGTTAGACATATTGTGTTATATACATACGAAATAAGCTGCAAAGTTGCTATCATTAATTATTTTTTTATTTAAATCATCAAAATCTTCTTCTATTGGTAGCACCACGCACTCATATTTTGCGGTTTTCACCACGTAGTTTTTAATGCATTTGATATCATTTTTCATGACATCAAGTGAAGAAAATCTCTTACTGATTGTGCATTATATGTTTCTTGTTGTTGTTCCGAAGGAATCTCAGAATCATCTAAAACAATTTTGAACATATTACAACAAAATAATTCTAATGTTTTTTTTACTTTTAATGAAAATATTTGCAGGTTGATACAGAATACTATACTCCAAATATTATCATGTTTACTTCCATGAAAAAAATGTTTTCATACAATTGACAAGTTTATATATTATACATAAATTAAGATGTTTTTATTAAGAATATTTTTTATTAAGTACATATATTATATAAATTTCTTATATGTTAATACTAATCAGTGAAATATTATCATGTTTATTTCCTTCAATATTATTGGTTAGCTGCATATACTAATAGCAATAAAAAATGTACTATATAAGAGCACTAATATATGACTTGTCAATTGTATCAAAATTTTTTTTTAATTTTATTAAAATTACCTGATTCTGATTCTTCAGCTGGTATTTTTTATTTATTTATTTATTTATTTCAACTATTGTGATGCCTTATGCAGGGTTGCCAGTTTTTGAAAATGACATATCGGGAATTGGTAAAAAAAATTTTAATCTAATTATTAATTATAATAGTGAAGTACACCGCATAATAGTGAAGTACACCGTTTTTTCAATTCAAAATAGTTTTATTCAAATATTATAAACAAAAATAATTAAAAATAAAAATCACAAAAAAATACAAAAATTACAAAAAATTCCACACACACAGCATATTTACTTCATGTTCAGCATCCCTTTTTCGCTCCTTACTCAGAGTGCTGAGAGCAGAATGATGTCCTTTGACGAACCATGATTCAACATATTTAGTAGGGTGAAAGTGACGAAGCGGTGGTCCAACAATACGCAAAAATAGAAGCGATGAAACAGTCTTTGTGAGAAGTGATGCTCTTCCAGATGTGAGGATAAGATTCATTTGAGAAAAGCCACGTTCGCATTCACTTGAAGAAATCGGTATCGTATCCAGCGTATTTTTCAATAACATTAGATTATTCGGGAATATTTTGTTATTTAAATAGTCTCGAAATCCACGGACTGATTCTCTTTCATTTATTTGTAGTCTTTGCGACAAATTTCGTATTTCCTCTTCTCCAAATGTGAGTGGTGCATTTTCTGGCCAATTATTCGGATATAAAATACGAGTCCAATTAATAAATTTAGTGTCATCATTACTTAGAAGTCGTTCTTCGATAGATCTTTTCAGTTCACCGTAAAATGTATTTGGATCGATAGCAGGTTCATTTTCCTTGTTATTTTTGTGAAGCTCAATCCCCTCAAAGGTTAAATTATTACTGGCTATGACTGCATGTTTGTAATATGTTCCTGGCACGATCCGTCTTTCTTCGAAAATTTGGACGAGCGACTTAATCTTTACATCTGCCTGGTAAAGATTTATATTTCGATCTTGCAGATCGAGACTTAATTCAGACAATTCCTGAAGAGCATCACACATCAATCCCAAATCCAAAATAAATTCGATTGATGTAATCTTTCTTTGCATGCCCTGGTACATGCAACGATCTTTCTGGTATCTTGTAGGATCATTTTCTGCTCCTTTAAAGTGTCTAACCAATGCAGAAAAATTTTTCCACACAGCAGAAATGGAGCGAAAACTTGATGCCACCCATCGAGTGCCCAAAATTCTACCAATTTTCCGAAGTTGAATTTCTAACAATCTTGCACATTCATGTAATTCTCTGCTATTCTTCGGAGATGCATGGTAGATAACGTAAAGTTTATCAATAAATGATTTAAACCTATTGTACATGATACAAACTTCAAAATACGACAAATTTTGTTTATTATTTGTATTCTGTAACTTGGTGTGGTGAATTGACAAATGTAGTTTCAAATGAGAGATTTAGTCGAACAAATTTTATTCTCCGACTAGATGAAAAAGATGTAAATTTTTCTTTAATTTTAACGTAATTATAATAATTTTAGAAAATTCTAAAATTTTAATTATTTTGGAAAATAATTTTTGTTTTATAAATAATAATAAAATTAATTTTTTTATTAAAAAGAAAAACATTATTTTATTTAAGAATACAATTTGTGCATATCAACAAATTCATAAATTAAATAACATGATTTGTTTCAATACAACATTATGAATTAATGTCCCTTATTGTAAATAGTAAATGTCGAGGCGAGAGTCAATTCTGTATTGGTCGCTGTCATGTGATTTATGAATGGCCCCAGCTAAAAATATAACGTAAAATTGACGTCAAAAGCACGTAAAATATGTACGTCAATTGAATATATGTGTTGTGAATTGAAGCACCCAGTACTTCTATTCACAACCAAAAAACAGCAAATTTAACTATTTTGAAATAATTTAAATTTATTGATTAAATTCGCAAAATAATTAAAAATAAAAATTGGAACAATAATTTGAAGAACTGATTGGCTAACCAAAAAGCTCTTCAACCAAATAAAATAGCTGTTTTTTGGTAACCAAAATTAAGTTTTTTCGGAAGTGTCAAGAAGACACTAACTAATTAAATGAAGTCTATTTTGGGGTGTCAAGTAGACACAAACTAAAGTAATTAATTAAAAAGTCGAGTAAAAATTATTAAATAAAAGTTAAAATTATTATTATAAAATTATTAAATAAAAGTTAAAGTTATTATTCTAAAAATAAATCTAAAATTGTTAAATTAATTCTAAATTGTTAAAATTAAAAAAAGTTAATAATTATTTATTTTAATAAATAATTATAATTGAGAAATTAAGAAGAAAAACTAAATTTTAAAAATAAATAAGTAGAACTAATTTTATAAAATAATTAATTTAAAATTACGATAAATGAATAACAATAAATAATTTAAATAATATTTAAATAAATATATTAATAAAAAAAAAGGTAAAATTGGACATAATAAAGTGATTTAATGAAAAAGAAAATAATAAAGTGTTTTATTTAAAAAAGAAAATAATTATAAAAGGTAACTTTTATAACATTGGCGCTGCGGACAGGATAGGAACTACGTTTCCTATCCAAAAAGACTTGTGTGCGGTAAAACGGTTCGAAATTTAAAAAATTTTTTTTACAAATTTTACTAAAATTACAACGCAAAAAACATACATTTTAACAAAAAAGTGAAAAAAAAAACATAGCAGAACAACGAAGTACAAATAACAGTAGCAGATCAACAAATAAGGCAGTGAAAAAACAATAACAAAAAAATCAACGTAAGAAAGCAGTATATCAACGAAAAGGCAATAACAAAAAAAAAAAAAAAATCAACATAAGAAGCAGATCAACAAATTTATTATGTATGTAAGTCAAAAAATCTAAAATAACATTAAGGAAAATTATTATATTTAATAATAAAAAAAAATGGAATTTTGTTTAAATAAATCATAAAAAAAAATTTTCAAATTAAATTTCGAAAATTCAAATTGATTGTTAAATTATCTTTAATAAAATCAGAATCAAAAATTTAATAAAAATTAAGTTAAAGTAAAATCATTTAAAAAATCAAATTCAAATTAAACGTTAATGAAAAAAATTTTTCTTTTTCTCAAAATTTATTCAAAAAAGTCATAAAAAAATCAAATTCCTATATATACATACATAAATATAAAAAAATATAATTTTCTTTTAAAGTAAAATCCAACAAAACTTATATACAAAGTTTTATGGATAAATATAAATTGTATATAAACTTTTTTTAAACAAATTTCCTAACCTTTCCCAATAGTTACCCTAATTTTTCAGATACAAATATAATAAATATTATACAGTAGATACAAATATAATAAATATTATACATAAATGCATATCAAGCACACAGTAATACATATGGTGCAATTATATAAGTTTTTTTTTCTTACTATAAGTCGATCATATATATGTATATCGATCATATATATGTACAATTTTCGTTGCATTATAATAATTGTGCGTTTTCAGCAATTATATAAAGTTTTTTTTTCTCTGTTGCCTAAGTTTTTATTAGCGTTTGAAATTGTATACTTGGTAGTGTATAAAAATATATAAGGTAATAAAAACAATGAAAGGCATTATGTGTTGAATTTAATTACCAAATATTCTAGGGTTCGCTGATTTTATACTAAAACTGTGTAAAGTAAAGACAATACAAATGCACAGTTTGTATTAAGTTAACTCAGGGCTGTATAAAATCAAGTAACCTGGTATAAAGTTTTTTTCTATGTAATAATAAAAAATTGGGATACAAATTTTCTTTGTTACCCAATATTTTTCTTCTCACCCTATATAACTTTAAAAAAAATTGTTTTGTCCTCTTATGACAAAATAATATATATACATACATACTTATAATTAAAATTTAGCGAATTTTCTTTGTTGAAAATAAATAATTTCGTAATTTTTTGTTTTTAAAATTTATAATGAAGGTAATTAACCGCAATTTCAATTTACCATTGCAAAACAAAGTCAACCAAAATATTTTTTTTTTCAATTAAACTTACTTAACAAAATATTTTATAATCATTGCATACCTTTAGGAGATAAATAAAACATTTTTGGGTATTTTTTAAAAAAAAGTGAACTTTTAGAAGTACATATAATAATAAAGTTTAAAAAAAAAAATTATATACAGTTGCTCACAAAAGTATCCGGCCACTTCTTTTATTCAGTAGAATTAATCTTAGACGATAAGTTTTAAATATCAGAAAACAAATAATTATTATTTTTTTAACATTATTTAGTCTTGTAATTTATAATCCAATCATAGAAATATCAAAATTAAATATACTTCAGAAAAAATCAACAACCAAACAATTAAGTACATAATTCGGAAATGCAATTTTTCTCGAATGACGCACTATTTGGAAACTATTTGGTAACTAAACTTATTTTGGGGAAGTCCCCCATATGCATACACACTTAGTGGCCGACTTTAGTGTCAATTGTTTTATGAGTTGGGACAGCTATGTAAGTTTTTCTGATAATTAATTCATTTTTCTAATACGTTTTTCTAGTATTATAAAGTGCATTAGTAAAGGCTTTTTATAGCCAATATTAAAAAAATATTTAATTGAAAATGAAGTGAAAAACATTAAATATATTGAACCAAGTAGGGTGGCCGGATACTTTTGTGAGCAACTGTATATTCATCGTCTTAATTTGGATTGGTTTTTATAATAAAATTTAAAAAAAAAAATATGTATTAATAAAATTTTATAACTATATTGAATTGGATTTCGTTTTTTTTCTCGACCCCTAAAATGTAATTATACTATATGTATTTACATTTTATATCAAAATTTCATTTTTTTTTGTTAGTAATGACGAAAATTATATATACATTACATATATATAAAGGGATATATATATATATTTTCAAAATACGTTTGATAATTTTTATATAAAATATTGTTGTCAACTTAATTGATATTAATATTAATATTTTAAATGACGTATGTAAGTTTCATTAGGACAAAGCGCCTTTTTTTTGTAAAAGCATTCATATTATGAAAATTTAATAACAATTTTTTTTTGGAATTGAATAAAAATTATATTGCATAATTTTAGGAGTTAGGGAATTTATATTTTTTTATGTCGAAAAAAAAATTTTTTTATTGCATATATTCAGGAATAAAAATAAAATAAATAAAAATGAGTATTTTATTTTAAATAATTTTATTAAATTGGAATGATTTTAACGAAAATAAGATAAAATTTAAATTAAAAATAATTTTTAGGAAAAATACAAACACAATTTTTCGAGCTTAAAATTTTTTTCAGAATAAAAAATTCGACCCCCTAAAAAATAAGTATACAATTTTTTCTTCACTTTTACTGAAATTTAATAAGATTATGACCCCTAAATCATAATATAAAAAAAGGGCGTATTTACATTGTTGTTGTTGTAATTTTTTTTAATAAGGAAACTAATGTCGCAAAAATCAAAAACCCCAACTTTAGCGCAATCTATTTTAAAATTTTCGAAGCGAATTTCTACTTTTTCATTTCTAAATTCAAGTCCAGAATTTGAAGATTCGGACGAAAAAACTAAAACAAACATCGAAAATATAGAATAAGAACCAAATTTAGAAGTATTAAATAATATGAAACGGAATAATATGAAACGGAAACTGTAGAACTTTTTGGAGAACGAATATCCGAAAATTTGGCCGCGTATCGGAACAGGGTAAATGAGAGATATAACGACGAGGGACGAGCATTGATAAACGAGATGGAGATCACAGCAAAGAGAGTGTTTTTGGGAGGACTGCGATCAGCAGAGTTAAAACAATATCTATTATTTAAAAATCCGGAAAATTTACGAGTCTCTATAGGAGCAGCTCGACAATATCTGAATGAAACTCGAAATTTAGGCGGCATTGGAAGTTCTAATACATCAAGCAACAATCAAGCAGTCGTAGGGGATCAAATGCTGACATTAATTACGACATTGATGAAAAAATTAAACGAAAATGGGCTACAAGCGGAACAACCCAACAACAACAAATTTGGTAATGGGAATAATCAGAGAAGTTTTAACAATAATAATAATTTTAGGAACAACCAACAGCATAATAATAACGTGCGCAATAATTTCAACGCTGGGAGGAGAAATCTAAATAACAACAACAACAACAATTTTAGTAATAATGATAAACAATTTTCTAATAATAATAATAATAATAATAATTTTAATAACAATAAGACCCCGTTCAATTATTACAATAAGACCCCTAATAGATTAAACAATAATAATGGTAGTATGTTTAACGGAAATAACTATCAATCCAATTATAATAGTAATAATAATAATCATAATAATATTAGGAATACAAATATTGCTAACAGAGGACCAAATTCAAATCCTCTTATAAAATGTTTTAAATGTGGTAAACCAGGCCACATAAGTAGAGATTGCACGATGCAATTTCGCTCACATAATAAAATAAAACGTTGTAACAACTGCGGAATTTACGGACACGAATCCGCTAATTGTTTAAAACCACGTGCAGGGAATAACGGCGCAAGCCCACAAAGAGTTTTAACAGTAACCAACACGGAAACCACTTGCGAATGGTGTGCAAGGGAAGGCCATAAAATATTAAATTGTGAAGCACGTCAATCCTACGAATCTCGAATGGCGTTAGTTTCGGGAAACGAGAATGGAGTGAACTAAAAAAGCCCAGCTCATTCCATACGGAGGGCACAACAACCACCTTACAGGAGCCTATAGTTCAATTGGCTTTAGATATAGCCAAAACAGACAAAGTAAAGTTATTAGTAGACACAGGAGCTCAGGTTAGTTTAATAAAAAATTCAACATTGAAAAAAGGAACACAAATATGTACAGATAATAAGGTACAAATAAGTTCAATAAACAATGTGAGCTCCACTTTATGTTCCTGTGAGGGTAAATTTTTATTAGGGCAAAATTTTAAATGCGATTTCCAAGTTACAGATAATGATATTAAGTTAACAGTTGAGGTATATTAGGGAACAATTTTTTGTCCCCTAATTGTAATATTTTAGTGTTTTTAGGAAATTGTTTGGTAAAAAGTAAAAATAATACTGTAACTGTTTGTGTAGTTAATGTAAACACGGAAAATGTACAAATTGAAAACGTAAAATTAAAGTTGACCCCTATTCAAAATTTTGAAATAAAACCCCTAAAAAATGACCCCCAAAACATACCAAAAATAAAAGAAAGAGTTAATTTTAATTTAAAAAAACGAAAGAAAACCATTAGTTTTGGTTTATAAAAATGACTTAAAAGAATTTTTTAAAAAAAAATATATATATAGAGATCCACAAAAAAAAGGGTTCATATAAAAAAAAACCGATTATTTTTATAATGAATTTTTCGTATCTTAAATTCACAAGTTTTAATTTGTTGAATGTTTTTATAAAAAAGCAATTTTTAAAAAATAATAACTTTTTAGTATCTTAAACTCACTAGTTTTTTATTTAAAAATATATTTTAAATTTTACATATTAATTTCCCACCACATACTAATCTAAAAGTACCTACATATGTCCAATAATTTCAATAAAAACCTTAATTTCAATCTCCCTAAATCATAATTCTATTAAAAAATCTGAAGAAAAAAAATTTATTTACAATTAAATATTAAATTAAAATTTGATTTTAATATATACAAAATAAATTTTACAAATTTTAAAATAAAAAAAAAAGAGAAAAAAGGAATTTGATTTTTTAATATAATAAAATAAAAAATTTTTTTTTAAAAAAATCTGAATCAATAATTTTTGAAGAAACAAATAAATAAAGAATAAAATTAAAAATTTCATTTATTAAAATGATAGTAAAGTACAATATTTATCATTACAAAAAAAAATATTATTAAATCTTATACATAAATAAAAAAAAATATAAATTTAAAAAAAAATTTTTAATTATATAATATACAATTAAGAAAAAATCTATTATATTATCTATTATCTATAAGTAAATAAAATTTTTTTTAAAAATGGAAAAATTCAAAATAATATTATTTTTAAAAATATAGTGTTCGAAGTAAAAACTTCGATCCCTATATTTTTTCTAAAGAGAGAAGGTGTTGTGAATTGAAGCATCCAGTACTTCAATTCGCAACCAAAAAACAGCAAATTTAACTATTTTGAAATAATTTAAATTTATTGTTTAAATTCGCAAAATAATTAAAAATAAAAATTGGAACAATAATTTGAAGCACTGATTGGCTAACCAAAATATCGCATGCGATATGTTGGAAAACCAAAAAGCTCTTCAACCAAATAAAATAGCTGTTTTTTGGTAACCAAAATTAAGTTTTTTCGGAGGTGTCAAGAAGACACTAACTAATTAAATGAAGTATACTTTGGGGTGTCAAGAAGACACCAACTAAAGTAATTAATTAAAAAGTCGAGTAAAAATTGTTAAATAAAAGTTAAAATTATTATTATAAAATTATTAAATAAAAGTTAAAGTTATCATTCTAAAAATAAATCTAAAATTGTTGTAAAATTGTTAAATTAATTCTAAATTGTTAAAATTAAAAAAAGTTAATAATTATTTATTTTAATAAATAATTATAATTGAGAAATTAAGAAGAAAAACTAAATTTTAAAAATAAATAAGTAGAACTAATTTTATAAAATAATTAATTTAAAATTACGATAAATGAAAAACAATAAATAATTAAATACAATATTTAAATAAATATATTAATAAAAAAAAGGTAAAATTGAACATAATAAAGTGATTTAATGGAAAAGAAAAAAATAATGTGTTTTATTTAAAAAAGAAAATAATTATAAAAGGTAACTTTTATAACATATGGGGCAAGGTAAAAGCACGTCAAATTTCCATATAAGAATTTTTGACGATGTCCTACGATTTTCTTAAGGCTATCAACGTATGAGTTTGACGTTGAAATAACGTAGATATTGGAACGAGAAGTGGACGTGCTGGTATGTACGTTGAAATAACGTAGATATTGGAACGAAAAGTGGACGTGCTGGTATGTACGTTGAAATAACGTAGATATTGGAACGAGAAGTGGACGTGCTGGTATGTACGTTGAAATAACGTCAATTTTGGAATGTAAAATGGACGTTGAGGGTTTTACATAATAATAACGCTTGATAATTGTGCCTGTATTTATGAAAGTGGACGAAGTAAAAGAAAATTTACGAATTTTAAGATGTATCTGAGTATCTGCCTAAAATAAGTGTTATTATTTACTTACATTTTCTAATTGTAATAATTTTGTATTGTCATAATAACCATTAGCACAATGTTTTATAAAATTTATTGCATTATTGCATTTAAAAAAAAAATTAATCAATTTTGCCAATTAAATTTTTATAAAATAAAAATTATATAATAAATATTTAAAAATATTGGTAATTGAATTTAAAATAACTGTTCTTTTTGTTTTTTTTTTTATTATTATTCTAAGCTTTAAATTGTACAAGATTTATTTTGTCTATTTAATTATAGTAACAAAAAAAAGTGTAGGAAAAATACATAATACATTATATAAGAAACTAAAACAAAAATCCAAGTTATTAATTATAATTATAGAAAAAAACACACAATTCCAGAATGTTAGATATCGTGTGTGTAGTGTGTGTAACTAAATTTTATCTCATTTAAATTTAAAATATATTTTTAATAAATTTTCTTTCTTTTTTTTTTATAATAAATATAACATTTTTATAAGCAAATCTTAAGATTTTTATTGAATAATGTATTTTTATATATATATATATTAATTTATTTAAGTGGAACAAAAATTGAATTACTTTTTTTTTATATAATTATATACATGTAATTATTTATATTTTAGTGTACTTTTCATTTCCTGCATTATTAATTTTTTTTGTTTATACTCGTATTACTTTTACTAATTAAATATAATTTTAATTAATTTTTCTGTTAAATTGAAAGAATAAATTGGTGGATGGTATCAAATTCATTATTATTGTACAAAAATATATATGTAAATAAATGAAATTTGATATTGGTTTGTTTAGCTAAACAATTATTTTGAATCATTGTGTTTGTTCTTCAGCTGAAGTTGAAGCACGTTCTTTCTTTTCCCTTTGGAATCTCCTATGTCAAGCCGTATGCATTTAAGCACGAATATTTATTTCGTATTGCGCTTCATTGTTGAAAGAATCTCCTTTCCATGCATCTAAAAGGTTTCAATATTAAAATTAAATCATCTAAAAGGTTGTAAGATAATAATTACCAAATAAAATTCCGTTCAGCGCTTTTAATGCTCTAAATTCTTTTCGCTGATGTGATCCATCCCAATTATAACGGGTCAAAATGTTATCGGCAAAAACTCTTGCTAAACCGAATGAGTTCGGACAAGCATTTAGCACTGGTTTGTATGGCGCTATGATATTTTTCTGAAATTTTTTTGTTGCATTATCTGAAAGATTTTTTGTTAGACATATTGTGTTATATACATACGAAATAAGCTGCAAAGTTGCTATCATTAATTATTTTTTTATTTAAATCATCAAAATCTTCTTCTATTGGTAGCACCACGCACTCATATTTTGCGGTTTTCACCACGTAGTTTTTAATGCATTTGATATCATTTTTCATGACATCAAGTGAAGAAAATCTCTTACTGATTGTGCATTATATGTTTCTTGTTGTTGTTCCGAAGGAATCTCAGAATCATCTAAAACAATTTTGAACATATTACAACAAAATAATACTAATGTTTTTTTTACTTTTAATGAAAATATTTGCAGGTTGATACAGAATACTATACTCCAAATATTATCATGTTTACTTCCATGAAAAAAATGTTTTCATACAATTGACAAGTTTATATATTATACATAAATTAAGATGTTTTTATTAAGAATATTTTTTATTAAGTACATATATTATATAAATTTCTTATATGTTAATACTAATCAGTGAAATATTATCATGTTTATTTCCTTCAATATTATTGGTTAGCTGCATATACTAATAGCAATAAAAAATGTACTATATAAGAGCACTAATATATGACTTGTCAATTGTATCAAAATTTTTTTTTAATTTTATTAAAATTACCTGATTCTGATTCTTCAGCTGGTATTTTTTATTTATTTATTTATTTATTTCAACTATTGTGATGCCTTATGCAGGGTTGCCAGTTTTTGAAAATGACATATCGGGAATTGGTAAAAAAAATTTTAATCTAATTATTAATTATAATAGTGAAGTACACCGCATAATAGTGAAGTACACCGTTTTTTCAATTCAAAATAGTTTTATTCAAATATTATAAACAAAAATAATTAAAAATAAAAATCACAAAAAAATACAAAAATTACAAAAAATTCCACACACACAGCATATTTACTTCATGTTCAGCATCCCTTTTTCGCTCCTTACTCAGAGTGCTGAGAGCAGAATGATGTCCTTTGACGAACCATGATTCAACATATTTAGTAGGGTGAAAGTGACGAAGCGGTGGTCCAACAATACGCAAAAATAGAAGCGATGAAACAGTCTTTGTGAGAAGTGATGCTCTTCCAGATGTGAGGATAAGATTCATTTGAGAAAAGCCACGTTCGCATTCACTTGAAGAAATCGGTATCGTATCCAGCGTATTTTTCAATAACATTAGATTATTCGGGAATATTTTGTTATTTAAATAGTCTCGAAATCCACGGACTGATTCTCTTTCATTTATTTGTAGTCTTTGCGACAAATTTCGTATTTCCTCTTCTCCAAATGTGAGTGGTGCATTTTCTGGCCAATTATTCGGATATAAAATACGAGTCCAATTAATAAATTTAGTGTCATCATTACTTAGAAGTCGTTCTTCGATAGATCTTTTCAGTTCACCGTAAAATGTATTTGGATCGATAGCAGGTTCATTTTCCTTGTTATTTTTGTGAAGCTCAATCCCCTCAAAGGTTAAATTATTACTGGCTATGACTGCATGTTTGTAATATGTTCCTGGCACGATCCGTCTTTCTTCGAAAATTTGGACGAGCGACTTAATCTTTACATCTGCCTGGTAAAGATTTATATTTCGATCTTGCAGATCGAGACTTAATTCAGACAATTCCTGAAGAGCATCACACATCAATCCCAAATCCAAAATAAATTCGATTGATGTAATCTTTCTTTGCATGCCCTGGTACATGCAACGATCTTTCTGGTATCTTGTAGGATCATTTTCTGCTCCTTTAAAGTGTCTAACCAATGCAGAAAAATTTTTCCACACAGCAGAAATGGAGCGAAAACTTGATGCCACCCATCGAGTGCCCAAAATTCTACCAATTTTCCGAAGTTGAATTTCTAACAATCTTGCACATTCATGTAATTCTCTGCTATTCTTCGGAGATGCATGGTAGATAACGTAAAGTTTATCAATAAATGATTTAAACCTATTGTACATGATACAAACTTCAAAATACGACAAATTTTGTTTATTATTTGTATTCTGTAACTTGGTGTGGTGAATTGACAAATGTAGTTTCAAATGAGAGATTTAGTCGAACAAATTTTATTCTCCGACTAGATGAAAAAGATGTAAATTTTTCTTTAATTTTAACGTAATTATAATAATTTTAGAAAATTCTAAAATTTTAATTATTTTGGAAAATAATTTTTGTTTTATAAATAATAATAAAATTAATTTTTTTATTAAAAAGAAAAACATTATTTTATTTAAGAATACAATTTGTGCATATCAACAAATTCATAAATTAAATAACATGATTTGTTTCAATACAACATTATGAATTAATGTCCCTTATTGTAAATAGTAAATGTCGAGGCGAGAGTCAATTCTGTATTGGTCGCTGTCATGTGATTTATGAATGGCCCCAGCTAAAAATATAACGTAAAATTGACGTCAAAAGCACGTAAAATATGTACGTCAATTGAATATATGTGTTGTGAATTGAAGCACCCAGTACTTCTATTCACAACCAAAAAACAGCAAATTTAACTATTTTGAAATAATTTAAATTTATTGATTAAATTCGCAAAATAATTAAAAATAAAAATTGGAACAATAATTTGAAGAACTGATTGGCTAACCAAAAAGCTCTTCAACCAAATAAAATAGCTGTTTTTTGGTAACCAAAATTAAGTTTTTTCGGAAGTGTCAAGAAGACACTAACTAATTAAATGAAGTCTATTTTGGGGTGTCAAGTAGACACAAACTAAAGTAATTAATTAAAAAGTCGAGTAAAAATTATTAAATAAAAGTTAAAATTATTATTATAAAATTATTAAATAAAAGTTAAAGTTATTATTCTAAAAATAAATCTAAAATTGTTAAATTAATTCTAAATTGTTAAAATTAAAAAAAGTTAATAATTATTTATTTTAATAAATAATTATAATTGAGAAATTAAGAAGAAAAACTAAATTTTAAAAATAAATAAGTAGAACTAATTTTATAAAATAATTAATTTAAAATTACGATAAATGAATAACAATAAATAATTTAAATAATATTTAAATAAATATATTAATAAAAAAAAAAGGTAAAATTGGACATAATAAAGTGATTTAATGAAAAAGAAAATAATAAAGTGTTTTATTTAAAAAAGAAAATAATTATAAAAGGTAACTTTTATAACATTGGCGCTGCGGACAGGATAGGAACTACGTTTCCTATCCAAAAAGACTTGTGTGCGGTAAAACGGTTCGAAATTTAAAAAATTTTTTTTACAAATTTTACTAAAATTACAACGCAAAAAACATACATTTTAACAAAAAAGTGAAAAAAATACATAGCAGAACAACGAAGTACAAATAACAGTAGCAGATCAACAAATAAGGCAGTGAAAAAACAATAACAAAAAAATCAACGTAAGAAAGCAGTATATCAACGAAAAGGCAATAACAAAAAAAAAAAAAAATCAACATAAGAAGCAGATCAACAAATTTATTATGTATGTAAGTCAAAAAATCTAAAATAACATTAAGGAAAATTATTATATTTAATAATAAAAAAAAATGGAATTTTGTTTAAATAAATCATAAAAAAAAATTTTCAAATTAAATTTCGAAAATTCAAATTGATTGTTAAATTATCTTTAATAAAATCAGAATCAAAAATTTAATAAAAATTAAGTTAAAGTAAAATCATTTAAAAAATCAAATTCAAATTAAACGTTAATGATAAAAATTTTTCTTTTTCTCAAAATTTATTCAAAAAAGTCATAAAAAAATCAAATTCCTATATATACATACATAAATATAAAAAAATATAATTTTCTTTTAAAGTAAAATCCAACAAAACTTATATACAAAGTTTTATGGATAAATATAAATTGTATATAAACTTTTTTTAAACAAATTTCCTAACCTTTCCCAATAGTTACCCTAATTTTTCAGATACAAATATAATAAATATTATACAGTAGATACAAATATAATAAATATTATACATAAATGCATATCAACAAGCACACAGTAATACATATGGTGCAATTATATAAGTTTTTTTTTCTTACTATAAGTCGATCATATATATGTATATACATATTTCTTTTTTCGTTGCATTATAATAATTGTGCGTTTTCAGCAATTATATAAAGTTTTTTTTTCTCTGTTGCCTAAGTTTTTATTAGCGTTTGAAATTTTATACTTGGTAGTGTATAAAAATATATAAGGTAATAAAAACAATGAAAGGCATTATGTGTTGAATTTAATTACCAAATATTCTAGGGTTCGCTGATTTTATACTAAAACTGTGTAAAGTAAAGACAATACAAATGCACAGTTTGTATTAAGTTAACTCAGGGCTGTATAAAATCAAGTAACCTGGTATAAAGTTTTTTTCTATGTAATAATAAAAAATTGGGATACAAATTTTCTTTGTTACCCAATATTTTTCTTTTCACCCTATATAACTTTAAAAAAAATTATTTTGTCCTCTTATGACAAAATAATATATATACATACATACTTATAATTAAAATTTAGCGAATTTTCTTTGTTGAAAATAAATAATTTCGTAATTTTTTGTTTTTAAAATTTATAATGAAGGTAATTAACCGCAATTTCAATTTACCATTGCAAAACAAAGTCAACCAAAATATTTTTTTTTTCAATTAAACTTACTTAACAAAATATTTTATAATCATTGCATACCTTTAGGAGATAAATAAAACATTTTTGGGTATTTTTTAAAAAAAAGTGAACTTTTAGAAGTACATATAATAATAAAGTTTTAAAAAAAAAATTATATACAGTTGCTCACAAAAGTATCCGGCCACTTCTTTTATTCAGTAGAATTAATCTTAGACGATAAGTTTTAAATATCAGAAAACAAATAATTATTATTTTTTTAACATTATTTAGTCTTGTAATTTATAATCCAATCATAGAAATATCAAAATTAAATATACTTCAGAAAAAATCAACAACCAAACAATTAAGTACATAATTCGGAAATGCAATTTTTCTCGAATGACGCACTATTTGGAAACTATTTGGTAACTAAACTTATTTTGGGGAAGTCCCCCGTATGCATACACACTTAGTGGCCGACTTTAGTGTCAATTGTTTTATGAGTTGGGACAGCTATGTAAGTTTTTCTGATAATTAATTCATTTTTCTAATACGTTTTTCTAGTATTATAAAGTGCATTAGTAAAGGCTTTTTATAGCCAATATTAAAAAAATATTTAATTGAAAATGAAGTGAAAAACATTAAATATATTGAACCAAGTAGGGTGGCCGGATACTTTTGTGAGCAACTGTATATTCATCGTCTTAATTTGGATTGGTTTTTATAATAAAATTTTAAAAAAAAAATATGTATTAATAAAATTTTATAACTATATTGAATTGGATTTCGTTTTTTTTCTCGACCCTTAAAATGTAATTATACTATATGTATTTACATTTTATATCAAAATTTCATTTTTTTTTTGTTAGTAATGACGAAAATTATATATACATTACATATATATAAAGGGATATATATATATATTTTCAAAATACGTTTGATCATTTTTATATAAAATATTGTTGTCAACTTAATTGATATTAATATTAATATTTTAAATGACGTATGTAAGTTTCATTAGGACAAAGCGCCTTTTTTTTGTAAAAGCATTCATATTATGAAAATTTAATAACAATTTTTTTTTGGAATTGAATAAAAATTTTATTGCATAATTTTAGGAGTTAGGGAATTTATATTTTTTTATGTCGAAAAAAAAATTTTTTTATTGCATATATTCAGGAATAAAAATAAAATAAATAAAAATGAGTATTTTATTTTAAATAATTTTATTAAATTGGAATGATTTTAACGAAAATAAGATAAAATTTAAATTAAAAATAATTTTTAGGAAAAATACAAACACAATTTTTCGAGCTTAAAATTTTTTTCAGAATAAAAAATTCGACCCCCTAAAAAATAAGTATACAATTTTTTCTTCACTTTTACTGAAATTTAATAAGATTAGGACCCCTAAATCATAATATAAAAAAAGGGCGTATTTACATTGTTGTTGTTGTAATTTTTAATAAGGAAACTAATGTCGCAAAAATCAAAAACCCCAACTTTAGCGCAATCTATTTTAAAATTTTCGAAGCGAATTTCTACTTTTTCATTTCTAAATTCAAGTCCAGAATTTGAAGATTCGGACGAAAAAACTAAAACAAACATCGAAAATATAGAATAAGAACCAAATTTAGAAGTATTAAATAAAAACAATTTTTCTGATTTTTTACACCAAGTGCAGGAAGACAGAGTGTCGGAAAACAGGAAAAGCTTTAGAACATTAAGATCCGGGGTAAAATACAATAGAATTGGTCCAATAAGAAGACCTAAAAAAGCAAGGAAAAATAAAGTGATTATTACTAAAACGGAAAGAAGAAGTTTAAATATTAAAAAATCCAACGTAGTGAATCCAATAAATGACCCCCATTTCTTTAGTAACAGAACGATGAATAGGCCAGGACCATCACGGTTAAATTCGACCCCTATTCCGCCTCCACCACCACGTCAGTTACCCGTACAACATGAATACAACGCGGAAAATTTCACTAATGACAACTCTTATCATTTGGAACCAACGCTCCTACCGGTTGAAAAAATTATTAAAACATTCTTGGTACACGTTCCAACATTTTCAGGTGTAGGATTAGATATCGAAAATGAATTAAATAATTTCTTATAATTGGCTAAACAAGCGTACGACTTAACGAGAGAGGAGCAACAGGGAATATTATTACGAATTCTAATCACAAGTAAATTAACAGGTGCAGCTAACGCACTTTTTAGATATGCCAACGTCGAAAATTTTACACAATACAAGGATATTTTAAGAAACCGTTTCATAGAAAGTAAAGATATGGCTACTTTAGCCTCGGAAATTATGGGAATGTACCAATATGAAACGGAAACTGTAGAACTTTTTGGAGAACGAATATCCGAAAATTTGGCCGCGTATCGGAACAGGGTAAATGAGAGATATAACGACGAGGGACGAGCATTGATAAACGAGATGGAGATCACAGCAAAGAGAGTGTTTTTGGGAGGACTGCGATCAGCAGAGTTAAAACAATATCTATTATTTAAAAATCCGGAAAATTTACGAGTCTCTATAGGAGCAGCTCGACAATATCTGAATGAAACTCGAAATTTAGGCGGCATTGGAAGTTCTAATACATCAAGCAACAATCAAGCAGTCGTAGGGGATCAAATGCTGACATTAATTACGACATTGATGAAAAAATTAAACGAAAATGGGCTACAAGCGGAACAACCCAACAACAACAAATTTGGTAATGGGAATAATCAGAGAAGTTTTAACAATAATAATAATTTTAGGAACAACCAACAGCATAATAATAACGTGCGCAATAATTTCAACGCTGGGAGGAGAAATCTAAATAACAACAACAACAACAATTTTAGTAATAATGATAAACAATTTTCTAATAATAATAATAATAATAATAATTTTAATAACAATAAGACCCCGTTCAATTATTACAATAAGACCCCTAATAGATTGAACAATAATAATGGTAGTATGTTTAACGGAAATAACTATCAATCCAATTATAATAGTAATAATAATAATCATAATAATATTAGGAATACAAATATTGCTAAGAGAGGACCAAATTCAAATCCTCTTATAAAATGTTTCAAATGTGGTAAACCAGGCCACATAAGTAGAGATTGCACGATGCAATTTCGCTCACATAATGAAATAAAACGTTGTAACAACTGCGGAATTTACGGACACGAATCCGCTAATTGTTTAAAACCACGTGCAGGGAATAACGGCGCAAGCCCACAAAGAGTTTTAACAGTAACCAACACGGAAACCACTTGCGAATGGTGTGCAAGGGAAGGCCATAAAATATTAAATTGTGAAGCACGTCAATCCTACGAATCTCGAATGGCGTTAGTTTCGGGAAACGAGAATGGAGTGAACTAAAAAAGCCCAGCTCATTCCATACGGAGGGCACAACAACCACCTTACAGGAGCCTATAGTTCAATTGGCTTTAGATATAGCCAAAACAGACAAAGTAAAGTTATTAGTAGACACAGGAGCTCAGGTTAGTTTAATAAAAAATTCAACATTGAAAAAAGGAACACAAATATGTACAGATAATAAGGTACAAATAAGTTCAATAAACAATGTGAGCTCCACTTTATGTTCCTGTGAGGGTAAATTTTTATTAGGGCAAAATTTTAAATGCGATTTCCAAGTTACAGATAATGATATTAAGTTAACAGTTGAGGTATATTAGGGAACAATTTTTTGTCCCCTAATTGTAATATTTTAGTGTTTTTAGGAAATTGTTTGGTAAAAAGTAAAAATAATACTGTAACTGTTTGTGTAGTTAATGTAAACACGGAAAATGTACAAATTGAAAACGTAAAATTAAAGTTGACCCCTATTCAAAATTTTGAAATAAAACCCCTAAAAAATGACCCCCAAAACATACCAAAAATAAAAGAAAGAGTTAATTTTAATTTAAAAAAACGAAAGAAAACCATTAGTTTTGGTTTATAAAAATGACTTAAAAGAATTTTTTAAAAAAAAATATATATATAGAGATCCACAAAAAAAAGGGTCCCTACACAAAATTCATATAAAAAAAAACCGATTATTTTTTAATGAATTTTTCGTATCTTAAATTCACAAGTTTTAATTTCTTGAATGTTTTTATAAAAAAACAATTTTTAAAAAATAATAACTTTTTAGTATATTAAACTCACTAGTTTTTTATTTAAAAATATATTTTAAATTTTACATATTAATTTCCCACCACATACTAATCTAAAAGTACCTACATATGTCCAATAATTTCAATAAAAACCTTAATTTCAATCTCCCTAAATCATAATTCTATTAAAAAATCTGAAGAAAAAAAATTTATTTACAATTAAATATTAAATTAAAATTTGATTTTAATATATACAAAATAAATTTTACAAATTTTAAAATAAAAAAAAAAGAGAAAAAAGCAATTTGATTTTTTAATATAATAAAATAAAATTTTTTTTTTTAAAAAAATCTGAATCAATAATTTTTGAAGAAACAAATAAATAAAAAATAAAATTAAAAATTTCATATTATTTTAAATTAAGAGAAAATTTATTAAAATGATAGTAAAGTACAATATTTATCATTACAAAAAAAAATATTATTAAATCTTATACATAAATAAAAAAAAATATAAATTTAAAAAAAAATTTTTAATTATATAATATACAATTAAGAAAAAATCTATTATATTATCTATTATCTATAAGTAAATAAAATTTTTTTTAAAAATGGAAAAATTCAAAATAATATTATTTTTAAAAATATAGTGTTCGAAGTAAAAACTTCGATCCCTATATTTTTTCTAAAGAGAGAAGGTGTTGTGAATTGAAGCATCCAGTACTTCAATTCGCAACCAAAAAACAGCAAATTTAACTATTTTGAAATAATTTAAATTTATTGTTTAAATTCGCAAAATAATTAAAAATAAAAATTGGAACAATAATTTGAAGCACTGATTGGCTAACCAAAATATCGCATGCGATATGTTGGAAAACCAAAAAGCTCTTCAACCAAATAAAATAGCTGTTTTTTGGTAACCAAAATTAAGTTTTTTCGGAGGTGTCAAGAAGACACTAACTAATTAAATGAAGTATACTTTGGGGTGTCAAGAAGACACCAACTAAAGTAATTAATTAAAAAGTCGAGTAAAAATTGTTAAATAAAAGTTAAAATTATTATTATAAAATTATTAAATAAAAGTTAAAGTTATCATTCTAAAAATAAATCTAAAATTGTTGTAAAATTGTTAAATTAATTCTAAATTGTTAAAATTAAAAAAAGTTAATAATTATTTATTTTAATAAATAATTATAATTGAGAAATTAAGAAGAAAAACTAAATTTTAAAAATAAATAAGTAGAACTAATTTTATAAAATAATTAATTTAAAATTACGATAAATGAAAAACAATAAATAATTAAATACAATATTTAAATAAATATATTAATAAAAAAAAGGTAAAATTGAACATAATAAAGTGATTTAATGGAAAAGAAAAAAATAATGTGTTTTATTTAAAAAAGAAAATAATTATAAAAGGTAACTTTTATAACATATGGGGCAAGGTAAAAGCACGTCAAATTTCCATATAAGAATTTTTGACGATGTCCTACGATTTTCTTAAGGCTATCAACGTATGAGTTTGACGTTGAAATAACGTAGATATTGGAACGAGATGTGGACGTGCTGGTATGTACGTTGAAATAACGTAGATATTGGAACGAAAAGTGGACGTGCTGGTATGTACGTTGAAATAACGTAGATATTGGAACGAGAAGTGGACGTGCTGGTATGTACGTTGAAATAACGTCAATTTTGGAATGTAAAATGGACGTTGAGGGTTCTACATAATAATAACGCTTGATAATTGTGCCTGTATTTATGAAAGTGGACGAAGTAAAAGAAAATTTACGAATTTTAAGATGTATCTGAGTATCTGCCTAAAATAAGTGTTATTATTTACTTACATTTTCTAATTGTAATAATTTTGTATTGTCATAATAACCATTAGCACAATGTTTTATAAAATTTATTGCATTATTGCATTTAAAAAAAAAATTAATCAATTTTGCCAATTAAATTTTTATAAAATAAAAATTATATAATAAATATTTAAAAATATTGGTAATTGAATTTAAAATAACTGTTCTTTTTATTTGTTTTTTTTTTTATTATTATTCTAAGCTTTAAATTGTACAAGATTTATTTTGTCTATTTAATTATAGTAACAAAAAAAAGTGTAGGAAAAATACATAATACATTATATAAGAAACTAAAACAAAAATCCAAGTTATTAATTATAATTATAGAAAAAAACACACAATTCCAGAATGTTAGATATCGTGTGTGTAGTGTGTGTAACTAAATTTTATCTCATTTAAATTTAAAATATATTTTTAATAAATTTTCTTTCTTTTTTTTTTTATAATAAATATAACATTTTTATAAGCAAATCTTAAGATTTTTATTGAATAATGTATTTTTATATATATATATATTAATTTATTTAAGTGGAACAAAAATTGAATTACTTTTTTTTTATATAATTATATACATGTAATTATTTATATTTTAGTGTACTTTTCATTTCCTGCATTATTAATTTTTTTTTGTTTATACTCGTATTACTTTTACTAATTAAATATAATTTTAATTAATTTTTCTGTTAAATTGAAAGAATAAATTGGTGGATGGTATCAAATTCATTATTATTGTACAAAAATATATATGTAAATAAATGAAATTTGATATTGGTTTGTTTAGCTAAACAATTATATTGTATCATTGTGTTTGTTCTTCAGCTGAAGTTGAGGCACGTTCTTTCTTTTCCCTTTGGAATCTCCTATGTCAAGCCGTATGCATTTGAGCACGAATATTTATTTCGTATTGCGCTACATTGTTGAAAGAATCTCCTTTCCATGCATCTAAAAGGTTTCAATATTAAAATTAAATCATCTAAAAGGTTGTAAGATAATAATTACCAAATAAAATTCCGTTCAGCGCTTTTAATGCTCTAAATTCTTTTCGCTGATGTGATCCATCCCAATTATAACGGGTCAAAATGTTGTCGGCAAAAACTCTTGCTAAACCGAATGAGTTCGGACAAGCATTTAGCACTGGTTTGTACGGCGCTATGATATTTTTCTCAAATTTTTTGTTGCATTATCTGAAAGATTTTTTGTTAGACATATTGTGTTATATACATACGAAATAAGCTGCAAAGTTGCTATCATTAATTATTTTTTTATTTAAATCATCAAAATCTTCTTCTATTGGTAGCACCACGCACTCATATTTTGCGGTTTTCACCACGTAGTTTTTAATGCATTTGATATCATTTTTCATGACATCAAGTGTTTTTGTCAAACGCCGAAAAACAACTTCCAAACCAGTTATACTTTTTTCAAAATCTCTTACTGATTGTGCATTATATGTTTCTTGTTGTTGTCCTGAAGGAATCTCAGAATCATCTAAAACAATTTTGAACATATTACAACAAAATAATACTAATGTTTTTTGCTTCATAGTAAATATAATATGAAGCTTTGTGGTGCAGAGCAAATTTCGAAAAATTTTTTTTCGAGATTTTGATTTTTTTCTTACGTTTTAGATGTCAGAGAATCAGAATCAGCAAAAAAAGATTTCGTGTCCGCCGTACGCCGTACGCAAAACAAAAATTGCATTTTTGAATCGCTTAGAAATAGTACTAAAACACATTCAATTGAATCAAAAATTTACAGAAAGGTAAACTAAGGATGGAATTTTATGCTTATGGTATCCTTTTCCGAATAATATACCTGCAAACCCCCTTCATGGAGCGATAAAAATGCACAATTTTGTGCATGTCAAAAAACACACCTTAATATAGTCGGATCTTTACCCTGTTTCACAGTTTCATGAATAGACACCATACAAAGAACATAAGAAAAATTCAGAGCCCTGGGTCCCCGCCCCCTTATTTAATGGTAATATTATAATTGAATTTTTGAAAATAGATATGCACATAAAATCAGTACGATTTCACGTAAAACATTATAACTTTTAAAATAGGTATAACAAGTTAGTACCTTTCCATTCCATATAAAAAAAATTATTCCCCGCCTTTTTTATGTGGGTGAGGGGCTTATATATGAAACAAGTTACAACCCCTCAGCGGGGAAGTTTATTAAAGAAGTGAGAAATAGGTTTCTTCATTATACTATTATACACCTTCTACATAAAAATCTGCCTCATACCTGTACCCCCCTTCATTTTACTAGTGAAAGAATTTTTATGGGACTATTAAAATTGTATTTTTAGTATTTAAAATGATCATAGCATATGAAACATTTAATATACGGCCTATTATCTTATAAGTTAGATATAATAGGTTAGTATCTTTCGAAATCATTCAAAATTTTCACCCCTTTCCCTTTTTATAAGCGCGAGGGGGTATATTTATAAAACAAGATGCAACACCTCCTCGGGAAACTGGATTGAAAAAATAAGAAATAAGTTTTTTTTAAATATATTTTAGACCTTATGCGAAAAATTTTTTTCCGTACCTGCAACACACTCTATTCTTCATCGCTTAGAAATGCAACATTTCTTAATTTATTATATAGTTTATGAAAATTTAATTTTTGGAACTTAAAATGACTATAAAATAAGCCACAGTTTAGATATAAACTTGAAATTTATAAATTGGGTGCAATAGGTGTGTGGTAATCCAAATCACTCCAAATTTTAACATGCTGCTCTTTTTTGGTGGAGGAGGGGGTATATTTAGAAAACCAGCTCAATGCCTTCCGCGGGGGGCTAATTTAAAAAAATGAAAAAATTCTTTTTTAACAATGAAATTTTACACCTTGTATAAAAAAATCAGTCCCACCCCCTCAACCCTCTTTATGTTAGTTGTATTTGAATTTCGATATTTTCAAAGTAAAATTTTTGAAATTCAAAATGGCTATAAAATGGTCCAGAGTTTATGTACGACTTTCTTACTTCTATGCCAGGTACCATAATTTCAAACCTTGCGAAATCACTTAAAATTATAAACCACCATTTTATTAAAGTAGAGGAGGGGGTCTATTAATGAAATAAGAAATATACCCTATGCGGGAGACTATATCAAAAAAATTAAAAATTGGTTTCTTCATAATACTATTCTACACCTTGTACATAAAAACGAGACCTGTACCTTCAACCCTCTTCATTTTACAGGGGTAAAAATTTCGACATTTTAAAAATTAATATTATATTGGATATACAATTTCGAGTATTTATTTATTGAAACTTAGTAATAATTTCAAATTGTACAACATTGGTAATTTTGAAAAAATTATTACTTTTAATTTTATATATATTATGTGGTTCGTGAAATTCAAATTTTTCGCAAAGGTCTTAGATTAGATATTAGCTTTGAAATATAGTTATAGCGGACCCTTCTTTAAAAGATTTCCCCACCTACCCACGAAAAAAAAGCTGCCAAATTGGAAGAGTGCTTCATATACCATTTTGATCCACCTAGGATTTAGTGAAAACGAAGATTTAAATAAAAATTATGATTTTTACAAAACTCCCAAAGTTGTACAATTTAAAATTACAATCAAGTTTTTATAAATAAGTACTCGAATTTGTAATACTATATTTATACTAAATACTCGAAATGTAATATATATATGTGTTTATTCTATAAATTTCGAACTTTTTGCCCCTGTAAAATGAAGAGGGTTGAAGGTACGTGTCTCAATTTTGTATAGAAGGTGTATGTGTGAATTTCTGAGAAAAAAATTTCTCATTTTTTCAATCCAGTCCCCCGCCGAGGTATAGCAGCCTGTTTAGTTAGATATACCCCCTCACCCATATGAAAAGGGAAAATATTCAATTTTCATAAACTATATAATAAATTTGGAAATGTAACATTTCTAAGTGATGTAGTTTAGAGGGGGTTGCAGGTAGGGAAATAAATTTTTGGCACAAGTTGTAAGATAGTATTTTTAAGAAAATAATTTCTCATTTTTTCAATCCAGTCCCCCGCTGAGGTGCTGCAGCCTCTTTCATAAAATTACCCCCTCACCCATAATAAAAGGGAAATGGGTTAAATTTTTGGCGGACACGGATGTTTTTTTGCTGATTCTGAATCCCTGACATCTAAAACGTCCAGAAAAATCAAAATCTGGAAAAATTTTTTTTCGAAATTTAGACCGCACCACAAAGCTTCATATATTTACAATATATGAAGCAATATATATATATATATATTGTCTTATATCATAAATTCAACCATTCGATATAGATAAGAATTTGATCATTTTTACCATTCGTATAAATTTTATATAAATAACATCATAAGTTTTATATAAGAACATAAAATATATTTACTTTTAAATTGTGAAACACACGTAGTTTTATAAAATATTATAACTTTTAGTTAATTCTTTGTTTTTATTAAAGCCTAGGTTGATCTAAAAGGGGATATGAAGCACTCTTCCAACTTGGCAGCTTTTTTTACTTTTAATGAAAATATTTGCAGGTTGATACAGAATACTATACTCCAAATATTATCATGTTTACTTCCATGAAAAAAATGTTTTCATACAATTGACAAGTTTATATATTATACATAAATTAAGATGTTTTTATTAAGAATATTTTTTATTAAGTACATATATTATATAAATTTCTTATATGTTAATACTAATCAGTGAAATATTATCATATGTTTATTTCCTTCAATATTATTGGTTAGCTGCATATACCAATAGCAATAAAAAATATACTATATAAGAGCACTAATATATGACTTGTCAATTGTATAAAAATTTTTTTTTAATTTTATTAAAATTACCTGATTCTGATTCTTCAGCTGGTATTTTTTATTTATTTATTTATTTATTTCAACTATTGTGATGCCTTATATGAGATAAAACTCGTTATTAGGCTATATATATACAAATTTATATTTAGAGTATTTGATAGTTAGTAGTAGTGTAATAGAAAATTAGAAAGTATTAATTATTGTTGACGTTATTGTGAGAATTTTATGTTTAATATAACTGAAAATAAAAAATTATAAGAAGAGAATATGTACAATAAAAGATTTTCGAAAGAAGTTTACAAACTATAATTTTCTAGATATTTTAAGGAAATTTGTGTTTTTAGTTTCATTCTATTTAATTCTTTAATGTTATCCGAGAGATTATTGTATAATTTTATACCAATGTGTAATGATGTGGACGATACGTATTTTGAAGTTTTTGTAGTGTTTTGGTGAATTTTATTTTTGTTTCTGGTATTTACTAAATGTTGATCCTTACGTTTTTTTAGATTTGTATTTGTGTGGATGTTTGATGTCTCTACATCATGAATGTGTAGGATTAATTTCAGTTTTATTATGTCTTTTATTAATAGCAAATTATTAGTTTTATGGATATTTTCCGTTCTTGTTAACCAATTATATTGATATATATTTTTGATGGCTCTATTTTGTATAATTTGTAAGTCGTAGAGTTTTTTTTTGTTGTAGATCCCCATATTTTTATTCCATATATTAAGTGGCTAAGAAAAAGTGCATCATATAAGATTTTTTTGGTGTATGTTGGTATACAATTTGCAACTTTATGAAATATTCCGGCAATAGAAGATAGTTTGCTTCGTAGTTTAGTGATGTGATAATTCCAGCTCAGGTCTCTATCTAACCAAAGTCCTAAGTACTTAAATTCATTTACTTGTTCCAATTTATTGTTGTAATAAAAATTATCTAACTTTCCATCTGATTCTCTGGATCCAATTATCATAAATTTGGTTTTCTTTATGTTTACCGTGAGCTTATGTAAATCCATCCATGTTTTCAATACTTTTAGGTCTTTGTTTATCTTATTTTGTAGAACATTGATTTTTTCTGCTTCATAAACTAGGCAAATATCATCAGCAAATAAATATATTTCCCCGTAAAGACCCTGTTTTTGTATTTCATTTATATATACTGTAAACAATATTGGTCCTAATATACTACCTTGTGGTACACCATAGTTAATTGTTGATTTATTGCTGTGTATGCCCTCATATTGAATGTACTGAGTGCGACCGGTGAGATACGATTTGAACCAATTATATGCAGTACCTTTGATACCCATGATGCTGAAGAGTTTTCGAAGTAGTATTTTTTTATCAACTGTATCAAAAGCCTTTGACAAATCTATAAATAATAGAGCTACAAGTTTTTTTTTGTCTTTTGAATTTTGTATGTGCGTAATCATAGCAAAAAGTGCTGTTTCTGTACTCGATTTTTTTCTAAAACCATACTGTCTGTTGCATATAGGAACGTATTTATCAAAATATTTCATAATTTGTTCGTTCACAACTTTTTCTATAATTTTGGATACCATTGATGTTATACTAATAGGTCTGTAGTTATTAAAATCTTTTTTACAACCTCCTTTGAAAATCGGTACTATTTTACCTGTTTTAATTGTACCTGGTACTATTTCTTCTGTTAACGATTTATTAATTATTAACATTAATGGTTTAGTTAAGGATTCCTTGCATGTTTTTATCATATTTACAGAAATGTCATCAGAATCCAAACAATTTGAATTGCTTAGACCATTAATTATATTTAAAACCTGTGTTGTATTAACTTCTTCAAATCTGAAAATTTCTCTGGTAGAATTTAGTGTATAGAAAATATTTTCCATTTCACACGATTTTGCTAGATTTTCTCCACATTTTGCAAAATGCTCATTTAGTTCATTTGCCTTCTTTTTGGCAATATCTGGTGATAAGTCATTGAAAAGAGTTGTTTGGTTTTTTGTTCGATTACCATCATATATTATTTCATTAATGCATTTCCACGTTTTTGATGAATTATTTAAGCAGTAATTAAACTTTTGGCCATAGTATTCATTTTTTTTATTCTTCGTAAGTTTGTTGCTTTATTTCGATAAAATTTATATTCATTTTCTATATTTTTGTTTCGTGGATCTTTAATTAATTTTGTGTGCCAAAAATATTTTGCATTGATAACTTCAATAAGTTCTTGATCTATCCAAGGTTTCTGACTTTTGGCTATTTTTCTTTTTAAATGTGATGTTGAATTATTTGTGAATTGTTGTTTATGTTTTGTTGTTCAAATGTTCATATTTTGACGTTTCAATTCAATCAGTGTTAAGTTGTGATCTAATATATCAATGTGTACGTGAGAGAGATTTATTTGTACATTTATATTTATATTATTTGTAAAGAAGTGGTCTGTGCATGTATTTGATATGTGCCTTGTTGCCGTGTTTCCATTGCAGTTTAGGAAATTACTCATTATCATAAAGTCTTTGTATTTGTTTACATTTGAATTTGATTCTAAGTGTGCATTTACATTATCTATTTATAGCACTAATTCTGACGTTCAATATTTTTGAGTATATTTATATGGGGAATTAAAATTGTAAATGAATATCCACATATTATTGCCGAGGAAATAGTTTTAATGTTGAATTTCTTTTTACAAGAAATTAATGAAAATGAAAGAACAGAAGATTATGGAAATCCATATAAAAGTGAAAATACAAATATGAAGAATAAAATAATAATTAATAAGAAAAAAGCAAAAAAGAAACGTATTAATAAAGGTCCGCAATTAAGTAGAACAGAATTATAACATAGATAATATTTCTACAAAAAAAAATCTCATATAGTATACTTATGAAAATTTAAATTTATATATTGAATTGTTATAATTTTATTTATAGTATAATGTTTTATTTTTTTAAATAAATTTTTTATTATTTTATCGATTGTCTGTATTTGGAGCAATTTTTTGTGATAATAATTTTCCATAACCACCTCTACCAGCATCATAATCTGTTCGATATTCATCGTGTACTTGTCCACCAGATTTTCCCCGACCATATTGTCGCCCTTTTATAAATCCAGCATCCCAATCAACCCGAATTAAACGATCGTCTAATCGTGTTCCATTTACAAATCTACAAAATAAAGTGTTTTTAGTATAACCGCAATTTCGACAATTTTATTTTTCAAACTTCTTGCATTCAAATATAATATGTTAATAGAATTGTTATTATGTTGTTTTATGTCTTTTATTGTATCATAGATTGTGTTACTTGGGTTGAACGATGGCAATAAGTTAAAATTATTTTGTGTATTAATTTAAAATATTTAAGTTTTTTGCATGGATTATTTTTCCAGTGCTAGATTTTCTAATAAGAACTTTGCCATTTTGAACCCAAACGAACGCAATTAGATTTTCTCTTCTTAAATCTCGTGCTTTTTTGAAAATAAAGTTGTTAAAAGGTGTTAATCTTTCATTTATATAAATTGCATTTTTTGTGTTATCATGAAAAATTTTACCAGTGTTTAAGAAATTCTTTTCGCTTTTTCTTTGTTTGTATTTATTTAGAAATATATCTCTTTCATTCTTCTTCATAAATTCAATAACTATTTTTGCTGGAATTGCGGTATTATTTTCTACATTTTCATGACTAATACGATATGCTTCTTTAATTGAGTGATGATCAATATTTATAGTGTTTGTTAGTTCAGAGTATGTGATCGGGGTTATTTTTTTTTTATTTTCTTTAATACGTGTACCACTACTACCACGTGTACCACTACTGAGTGGATTTGGCAAAATAAATATATAGGCCTTGATTGAGCCTGCCCGTTTGAAGGGCGCATGCCTGAAATTTGTAAAATGATGTTAATATTTTTACATTTAAGTGAATTTTTTTTATATTTTCTTACCTATTTCGTTAATTAAATTTTCTAGTTTACCTTCAGTATTTTTTTTTGTCCCATCTGAGCTTTTTGGTTCCATTTGAAAGTAGTTTTGCGATTAGCGAAAATACTTTGACTATTTTCTTTATCTGTTATCAAATTTGTTATATTTTATTTCAACTAAATTTTCATACCAAAATATACCTTCTTTATTATTATTTTTAATGACATCGTATAAGTTGATTTTAATTTAGTGTATGTAAAATTGGAATTAAAATCAGGCAAAACCATAAATTTAAATTTAATATCTTTAATAAAAAAAATTTCTTCTAATGTTGATACTTTTTCTGATAAGTAAATATTGAAATAAATGCTAGATGAAAATGGGTACGTAAAATAATCCTGCAGATTTAAAAATCTTTTAGCCACGATAATGTTTCCTCCAGATGAAGTAGTTTTCGTACTTTCAATGCGGACAACCATTTGTTAGTATATAACAACTATCTCTCACATTTCCAGTGATTGTAAAATGAGGCATTTGAAAAGGTTCCTTGTTATAATAATCCCATAATTCTGCTTGTCTATTTATAACTTGTACTAAAATGCTCGTAGGTTTTTTAATGCGTCTTTTAATGATTTGTAAAAAATTTTCAAATCGATAACTATGCTAAAATTGTGTAATGGTCCAAATTGTCTAACACAATTAGCTAAGTGCAACAGATTATGAACATTGTAATTTAAGTACTCTTGTCCATATAATGTCGGGAATTGCTTCACAAACTCTTTTAATAAACTGTCAGCACTATTACAATTTTCGTCAATAGATTTTTCCTGTAATAATAATCTAATAGCACAATATAGCAATAAGAAGTGGTTGTAATATTCCTCAGTCACGTAAGGTTTTAACCAAACAATTCCATAATAAGTCACAAATAAATGAATTTCAACAGCTTTGAATCGTGGAAATTCTTTTAGGATCCTTGGTTTTCTATTGAATTCTATAGGAATAAATTTAGCAAAATTAACAAGGTCAAGTGACATTGAATTTATATTATTTTTATTTATTCCACATATTAATTCCATTATTTTTTTTCCAACTCCAAGATCAATTAAATGAAGAGGATCTAGAGGAAACTGGCTCACTAAATTAAATCCAGCCTCCTCCAAACAATTTCTTTCTGTCTTAAAATATTGATTATGATGGTTTTTATCTAGTCTATTATAAAAACTATTATCTGTCCTAAGTTCACATGTTATTTTGCTAAAAACCATGCGGTGTTTAAAATAAACACCAATTTGCCGGCACTTATGACACCCATATCTAGCATTATGATGTTTTGTACAAGTTACAAATGATCACGATACAACACAACAAAAGTATCACAACAAAATAATCGAACTTCAAATGGTTTCTTAATTTTATTTTTTGACACACACACTCCTTCAGCTCTTATTTTTTTTGCATTCGTTAGCAAATTCCTCAAAATATTGTTTGTGGGATTCAGGATGAGTCGTTCCACTGTAACATGCCACAACAAATGGTGCAATGTGTTTGTGTTCTGCGAATGCACCAAGAATTAGCCAAATGTTTTTAAGTGAAGCACGAAACAAAGGCAGTCCATCTACATTTATATCTAAAATAATCTTTTCACTTTGAACAACTTTCGCATCATTACATTTTAAAAAGTTTTCCTCAATTCTGATATATGTGAACTGACCGCTTCCAAATTCATTTATTACCGTAACAAATTCATTATGTTTTTTCTTGCATTGACTTGCTTTAGGCAAAGGTAATTTTATTCCGAATTTGTTGAGTGCATGAAGGAAATCTCTAGTTGCTTTATCACTCAGACTGTGTTTCACTCACAACTAATTTTTCTAAATCATTTTTCAGTAGGTCAGTTTTGGACTCATTACTATTTAAGTTGGCTTCAATATCGTCGTCCTCATCCTCTGTTTCACTGTTAGCTTCCGAGGAGAACTGTAAATTATCCCAGCTACTGTCCTCAGAAAACAGCTGGGCTGACTCCGTATCAAAATCATGAGACGCCATGCTCTTGCTGCTAACACTTTCCTGTGGCCGACTAGAAATTTGGTTTTTTTCGGCGAAAATGTCGACTTGAAATTGAAACTTTCGACATTTTCCTCTATTTTTCCTCTTTTATTTTACTAAAAAAAAAATTAAAAAAATTCAAATTTTTATTTTATACTTACAAATTTTGTTTATTTCAACCTACACCAATGACACAACACTTTCGTTTGACAAAAAAAAAAAAACAAAATTTCAAACAAAATTTTTACGTTAAAATATATCAAAGTACCGTTGAATTTGACGTCAAAACTACGTAAAATATCCCATCAAAAAATATAACGTAAAATTGACATCAAAAGCACGTAAAATATAACCTGCAATAAATGTTACATTTGATTTGACATCGATTTGCGAATTTCATAATTTTTTTTTATATCTATCTCTGTCTAACACGTTACTAGTATATCACAGTAAAACCACGTCAAATGTTTTACGTAAAATATCTTTGTGCTGGGGCGATTTTAATTTAATTGACAATTGTCGATTACATTTTTATTCAGACAAATAACGAATTATTTTCGTTATCTGTCTAATAACGATTATTTTCGTTATTATAACGAATTATATAGCATTATTTTCAATTAACCAGTTAACTTGGGCTGATATTTGGTAAGCACATTCAAATTAGTGGTCTGAATCTGAATGAAATGATGAATGGATATATTTTTATCTGAGTTTTCTCTGGTAGCTCTGGATGGATTAGTCGAACTCACTTTTTTAACTAAATCGCTTTTTTTCAAGTGAGTAGAATCAGTGAGTAAAATGAAAAAACCAACTCGTTTTATTCCTTCCAAATATTCCGAACGCGCCTAAAATGTCAAAATTTTTTTATTTTATTCATTCTATTTATTCTACAGAGCTTTATACTTTTTGACATTTGAAATTTTTTTAAAAACAGCTGTTAATGCTGGAGGCCAAACAAATAAATTTGTGCAAATTTTATATAAGGTATGAAAAATAAATTTAATATAATTAAATTATAATAACTAAATAATAATTTATTTTAATAATTTAACTGAAACGTTTTCTTTCGTCTATTATTTTGGTGATTTATAAGGCAGCAACATATTCTTGGTGTTCATTTTAAATAAAGGTACAAAAATAGTTGTAATATAATATATTTTAAATAATTTAAAATTATTTCCTAGTTAAATGTTGAATTATGGAATTACCCAAATACGCAAAACGTTTGTATGGAGAAGATCGAGCAAAATATATAACAAAAGTAAATTTAGTTTGTTCAAGAGATCCTTATATTCTAAATTATAATGAAAATTTTCTACCGACGAATATAACTTATTTAACAATAATGAATTATTTGTTATACTGCCGATCAACTGAAACAAATAAAGAATTTAAAGCATTAAAAAGTTTAAATGCCGACAAATTATATGAAGGTGGATGGGTGCAATCATTGGCAGGACACAAAAGTACCAATTTGGTATTCGTATTCGCCAAGGTATTTATTTTTAAATATTAAATATGTACATATTATTAACGTATAATAAGCAACCATTATTTTGTAGGTTCTACATTCACAGGCTCTAAATGCTACACCACTTCCAGCTTGGATTGCTGTTGACTGTGACGGAGTAGTAAAAGCAGCTCATTGCAACTGTGTGGCTGGTTTTGAAGAATGTTGTAGTCATGTTGGTCCTGCTTTATTTGCACTTGAAGCTATAAATAAGAAAATGAAGGAGCAAAAAATTGTATGTGAATTTAATGTTTATGATTTGTTGTATCAAATTATTTTTTATATGACTAAGAAATCTGTGACAGACGTTAAGGCTTACTGGAAGATTCCTTCATGCAAAAATAACTTACAATTAGCCTGCGATAAAATAAACTGGCATACGAATAGAAATGCTGTATCTACATCACAACATCCAATTTTAACAAATTGTATTGGGAGTTATTCTACAAAAGGGCGTATTTGAATGAAATACGGTCGTATTTCATTTTTTTTAATGAAATATCAATATATGTTTTAATGAAATATCAATATAATGTATTATCCTGAATGAAATTATGAATGGCCATATTTTCATCTGGGATTTTCTCTGGCACCCTTGGATGGATTACGCTCATATTTGGTAAACACATTCATTATAGTGTCCTATAGCTAACTATGCCAGTGCTATAAAATAAAAATATAATATATATATATATAAAATAAATTGGAACCTGCATGCCCCGAAATGTGATTTTTATTCAATTTTATAGATATCATTCAATTATACATATATATATATATTTATTTTATATATATACATATTATATAAAATAATTGTAGATTCTATAAAGGGAAAGTAAAATGAATTGAAACTAGAGGTTTGTTTGAGCAAACGCTAACAAATATATATATATATATATATATATATTATATTTTAATTTTATATTATATATAAGTATAACTATGACAAGTATATGGGGGGGGGGGGATTAAAAAAGTAAAACACCTATCCGTGAAATTAATATATTCTTGATATGTCATAAAAATTTCGTGGAAGAAAATGTGCACTGGTTTTGTATAAAATGGGCAAAACAATTCCTCTATAGAACACTAAATTGCGCTCCTCGAGCCTTAAGTAAAAAAAACATAATTACACTTAATCAAATTCTTTATTACATACAATAACAACTTAAAACGGCTCCGGGAAAACCAGTCAAAAACATTTCAGTAAAAAAAAAGGAATTTCAGTCAAAAATAAGAAGGCATCTGTGTCAAAATAATGTTTGACTGAATTGCCTTTTAAGAAGGATATTCAATCAAAAAACGGAAAAGGTATTCCAGTCAAAACCGGCTCAAGGAAAACCAGTCAAAAACATTTCAGTAAAAAAAAAAAGGAATTTCAGTCAAAAATAAGAAGGCATCTGTGTCAAAATAATTTTTTGACTGAATTGCCTTTCAAGAAGGATATTCAATCAATAAATGGAAAAGGTATTCCAGTAAAAACTTTTTTGATTGGGATTCCTTTTGGATTTATTGACTGAAATTGTTTTTGCCAAAGGAAATTATTACTGTAATGAGAAATAACTCATAAGAGCAAATATTATTACTTTAACTTGCATTATAACCATAATGCTGTACATATTATGACAATACACGAAATAAAAATAGTTATTTTAATTATTTATTATAAATATAAATACATATTATATATTATAGATTTAAATATAAATTCATAAATACAATAAAAATACAAATATATAATACATATAATATCATATATAATAATATAATATTAATATATAGTAATATAAATATAAATTTATAAATATAATATAATATATAATAATATAATATTATCTAACCAATACCCTTTCATATTAAAATTCCTTTCCAGTTATTTCCAGTACTCTTTGTACTAATACTAATTCTACTAGTACCAGTTGCACTAATTCTAGTACTAACCAAACTAACCAATACCCTTTTCATATTAATTCTAATCCTAATACTACTGTTCCCATTTCCTCTCCTAACTTTGCTAATCCGCTAGTCTCGAAAATCATTAGGATGACATTAAATTCAGTTGCGAATGGTGATAATCTCTATGTTATGAGTCATTATAGAGATCATAAAATTTATGATAATGTTAGGCTCTTTCTTGCTTACTTATATGATGAACCTAGTTCAACTTGTGTACTTGGTCATACAAAAACTAGCATTAAAGCCTTTATTAAGGCGGAAGGCCTACCTTTAGACTAGAAAGAACTTAGTAAGCTTTACATGAAATATAATGAAGATCTGGGTTTATCTCAAGCCGAAATATTAGCAGATCTGAAAGCTTTCCGTAGCCATTTCAATAATAGAAGAAGGGAAGATCTTCAAAGAGTAAGTGAAACAGATTATGTACAAGTATTTTAAGCCAAGTTCCTAATAACAACATTGACTTAAACTGTGCCAAGTCAAGTAATTCTAATTTTATCTCAATTAATAAGTTAAAGTTTACTGACTTAAAAATTTATTATCAAAATTTTAGGGGACTTCACACTAAGACTAAACTTGTTCATTCTAATTCTTTATCTATGGATTATGATATCTATGCTTTAACTAAAACATGGTTGAATCCCGCAATTAATAGTCTTGAATTATTTAACCATTCTTACACAGTTTTTAGAAAAGATAGATATCACCTCCAAGACCCACTAATTCCTGTGGAAACAGCTAAAGGAGGATTGCAATTAAATCCAACCTTAACGTTTCAGAAATTTCTATTCCATTTTCGGAATCATTAGAAATAATAGGTGTTCAAATTAATCTGATCTCGAAAAAACTAATTTTTATTAGTTGTTACATTCCTCCTAATTCAAATAATGATGTTTATTCGAATTTTAACAAGGCAATTGATTGTATATCTTCGTAAATGAGTTCTTCAGATGAAATAATCATTTGTGGTGACTTAAATCACCCTTATATTAATTGGGTCCAGCATAATGAAGAATCTTATCTTCTACATGTTAACTACCTACAACAAATATCAGATATTAAAAACTTTCAGTCTAGACAACTAGATCATATTTTTACATCTGATTGGGATAATTTAGTGATTTCACAATTTGAGACTTCTCTAGTTAATATCGATCAATTTCATCCACCTATCTCGTTCTCTTACTGTTATAACGTGCCTCCGTTAGTAACAAATGTACGTCATATAACTATGTAATTTTAAAAAGACTGACTTTCATGGCCTTAATACTTTCTTAAATTCTATAGACTATGATAGATTGCTTAATAATGTAGAATTTAATTCTGCCATAGAAAATTTTTATAACGTTATTCTATATGGTTTTAATATTTTTGTGCCGCAAATTATTAACAAAGGGACCAATAATAGTCCGCCGTGGTTTTGTCATGAACTCAGAAAGCTGAGAAATATTAAAAATAAAGTATGGCGAAAATATCTCAAATCTAAAAATAACATTGCTTATATTAATTTTGTAGATTTATTTAATACTTTTAAACAAAAAGTAGATATGAAATAAAGGGTGTTCAAAATTGAGGTATCATTTTAATTTTAATAAAAAAAGACTTTTTTTGAAATATTAAATATATTTTTACTTTAATTTATTACAAATAGGTTCCGGTTAATAATGAAAAATTATATCGGCCAAGTGGCCCCCCTACTGGCTCGGCAGGCTCCCAATCTTTTACCAAAATTCTAAATCATGTTGTTCAATAAACTGTTGTCAATGGTTGAAATCTGCTCGATAATGTTGTTTTTAAGCTCTTGAATTGTTGTGGGATTATTGCTGTACACTTTCGATTTCACAAAACCCCACAAAAAAAATCCAACGGTGTCAAATCGCACGATCTTGGTGGCCAATTCACTCCTCCTCTACGAGAAATAATGCGATCTTCGAATTTTTCCTTCAAAAGATCCATTGTTTCTCTTGCTGAGTGGCAAGTGGCATCGTCCTGTTGAAACCACATATTCTCTACGTCCAAATCATCAATTTCCCGCCACAAAAAGCTTCGGATCATCTCCTTGTAGCGATTTCCATTGACCGTAATCGCATTTCCATTTGCGTTTTCAAAAAAATATGGTCCGATGATTCCTCCTGACCACAAACCACACCAAACCGTAACTTTTTGTGGATGTAATGGTTGCTCTAAGATAACCCTTGGATTCTCTTCACCCCAAATGCGGCAATTCTGTTTGTTGACGTAGCCCTTGAGCTGGAAATGAGCTTCGTCGGTGAATATTATTGTGTTAAAAAAATTCTAATTTTCTTCTTGTTTTTCGATTTCCCAAGAAACGAATTGCCGACGTAATACATGGTCAGTTGGTTTTAATTCTTGCGTCAGCTGGATCTTATAAGCCGTTAAATGGAGATCACGATACAAAATGTTGAATAATGTGGATGGTTTGATGTTTAATTGCTGCGAACGATGACGAATGGAAGTTTTTGCATCTTCTTCAATACTTCTTCTCACAGCTGCTACATTCTCGGTTGATCGGCCACTACGTTGATAAATGTTGTTTCTGTTATCAAAAACAGATCCAGTTTCTAGAAATTTATCAACCATCAGCTTGATGGCACGATTTGTTAGAGCATTTTCTCTACCAAATTTTGTTCGAAATTTCCTAATTACATCTTGAAAACTTTTACCATTTTCAAAAAATGTTTTAATAACAAAAACACGTTGTTCCTTCGTTTAACATTCCATATTAACTAACCGGAATGTATTTAGAATATACCTGAAGAAACCTCGTATAAAAATTCCAGGTAGAAAAAAAATGGCGGAAAATTCAAAATGATACCTCAATTTTGATCACCCTTTACAATAACTATGTTGACGACATGTCATTTAAGCTTATTGATAATCCTAAATTATTTTGGAATTTTGTTAATTCTAAAAGAAAATCAGATGAATTCGCATCTTTCATGAGTTTCAATGGTCACTTAAGTAATGATCCTTCTGTGATATCTAATTACTTTCGTAACCATTTTTCTGATTCATACGATAATTCTGATTTTCAATTAAATGAGACTTATTTTAATCATTTAGACATTTTTCATAAGACTACACTTCAGGATATTAGTTTTGATGACTCTCTTACTAAGTCCTATCTGGATAAGCTTGGAGATAACTCGTCTGCTGGACCCGATGGCATACCGGACATTAGTCTGAAAAATTGTTCTACTTCATTAAATGTACCGCTATCTATTTTATTTAGACACTCTCTATCAACGGGTATATTTCCAGATTTATGGAAAAAATCGTATATAAGACCAATACATAAGAAAGGGTCTAAAATAGATGTTATTAACTATCGTCCTATAGCTAAACTATCTAGTATACCGAAGTTATTTGAAGTAATGGTCTTTGATTCAATTTATGAACACTGTGTAGGTTTCTTAGTACCTAATCAACATGGGTTCATGTTCATGAAACATAGATCGACGGTAACTAACTTGGTTGAGTCTACTTCCAATATTATTAATAATATGGAAGCAGGATTTCAAACGGATGTATTATATAGTGACCTTAGTAAAGCATTTGATCTATTACCCCATAGTATTGTATTATTTAAGCTTAAAAAATTGGGATTTCCTCCTTATTTTGTTGAATAAAGCTAATTCTGGGGTACCTCAAGGTAACCATCTTGGACCATTATTATTTATTATTTCGATAAATGATGTAGTGTCTATAATTAAAAATAGCAGTATAGGTATATACGCAGACGATATGAAGATATATAAAAAGATTACTTATTTGAAAGACTCATTTTTGCTTCAATTTTCAATTTAATTCAATTTGCTAATATTTATCGCTGTAGATCGCCCAATTTGTTCAGAATAGCTCTCCATAGAACTTCATATGGAAAGTTTGTACCTATTAATCGGATGCTGATATTATGTAATAAATATCAAAATCAAATAAGAAGTTCAACTTCTAAAAATAATTTAAAAAAGTTAATTTTAAGTAACTGGATTGTTTCTGCTATAATAATTGCTATGATTGTTATTACTGTTATTAATTAATTTTTTTGTTTATTACTATACTTAATTAGTAATTTGTAAACACTTTTAAATTGGAATTTATAGCTAGTTAATTAATATGAGTAAAATCAATTAAATATTTGACAATATTCTATTTTTGATATAGAATTAATATTTTTATTATATACATATTAGTATTGAATATATTTTAACTATATTTGATTGCTCGTAGTTACTATTGTAATTTTATATATTTTAAGAATTTTGTAATTTTATATTTTTTAAGAATTTTGTAAGTTGTTTGATTTAAACACAAATAAATAAATAAATAAATAAAAAAAAAATATTATATAATATGCAAACTTCTATTGCTTTCATTCCACTGGGTCATACGAGCTGTTGTTCAGAATGTTACGAATTAATGAATGCTGAAAATATTGCTGATTGCGTTGCTTCTAGTGAAGCAGTTAAAAAAGTTCTTTGCGCTGAATGTAGGACTGAAGTTGATAGTACTCTAAAAATATTTTAATTTATTTTAGTTAAAAACTTTAATTTTCACTTGCAATAATTGAATTTGTTTTTTTATTATTAAATAACTGTTGATTATATTTATATATATTTTATTATATATTATATTATTATATAATATTATTTATATTATATAATATATTATATAATAAATAATATAATAATATATATAATATAATATATAATAATAATATATTATATATTATCGTATGACCACGTGGAATGAAAGCAATAGAAGTTTGAATATAATATAATATATTATATTATCAGCCCTGTTTTTTTGTAGACGGGTATATTGTATTGCAAAATTTTTGCAAAAAAACGATTCACTGAAAATAAGGCGACAATTTTTTTTATTTCAATCACAATTGAATTTATCAGCTGATAATTTGTTTTTTAAATCACATTAACTTTGAGTTTTATAAAAGTAAAAAAAAATCATTAAATATCATTAAAAAATATAAAACTTGCTTTTTTTCTTTAATAAATTGCCATTTTTTAATGTAAACAAAAAAACATAGGCTATGCCTTTTTGGTCCAATGTATTTGAAATAAATGAAATAAAATGAAATGAAACGGAATATTGATAACAGAGTCATCTACATGTCATATTATTAACTATTTATCAATTACAATTCATTTGCAATATATAAATAACTACTGTAATTCTCATTTTTGTGCCAACAAATTGTTGTTGTTCTCAATGTAAAAATTTGCTGTACAATATACCCGTCTACAAAAAAACAGGGCTATTATATAATATTATTTATATTATATAATAAATAATATAATAATATATATAATATAATATATAATATAATAATATATTATATATAATATATTATATATTATCGTATGACCACGTGGAATGAAAGCAATAGAAGTTTGAATATTATTATATTATATATATTATATTATTATATATTAATATTATAATATTATATATTATATTATATTTATATTTATATTATATTTATAAATTTATATTTATATTATATATTATATATTTTATTATACATTATATTATATAATATTATTTATATTATATAATATATAATATATTATTATATATTAATATTATACTATTATATATGATATTATATGTATTATATATTTGTATTTTTATTGTATTTATGAATTTATATTTAAATCTATAATATATAATATGTATTTATATTTATAATAAATAATTAAAATAACTATTTTTATTTCGTGTATTGTCATAATATGTACAGCATTATGGTTATAACGCAAGTTAAAGTAATAATATTTGCTCTTATTAGTTATTTCTCATTACAGTAATAATTTCCTTTGGCAAAAACAATTTCAGTCAATAAATCCAAAAGGAATCCCAATCAAAAAAGTTTTGACTGGAATACCTTTTCCATTTTTTGATTGAATATCCTTCTTGAAAGGCAATTCAGTCAAAAAATTATTTTGACACAGATGCCTTCTTATTTTTGACTGAAATTCCTTTTTTTTTTACTGAAATGTTTTTGACTAGTTTTCCTTGAGCCGGTTTTGACTGTAATACCTTTTCCGTTTTTTGATTGAATATCCTTCTTAAAAGGCAATTCAGTCAAACATTATTTTGACACAGATGTCTTCTTATTTTTGACTGAAATTCCTTTTTTTTTACTGAAATGTTTTTTACTAGTTTTCCTGAAACCCAAAAGGCATTCCAGTAATACAAAAATTGGACTAAAAAGGGCTTTTCAGTCTAAATAAAGAAAAGGCAAATAAGTCAAACTTTTGTTGACCGGAATGCTTTTTTTTGACTGAAGTTCCATCTTGAAAAGGCATTTCAGTCATAAAATTTGTATGAAATTATTTTTGACTAAAATGCCTCTTTTTTTTACTGAAATGTTTTTGACTGGTTTTCCCAGCCCCCTTAAAACTGCAATAACACTTAGAGAAGATGTTTGAAATGCAACACATTCACTTGAGCGCAAAATTTTGAACTCTACCACAAATTTCATGAGATAAGAATAGACTTCATTTTTCAAATGTCCCCGCAGATAAAAGTCCAACATATTTGGATCTGGTGGACCATGCTACTGGTATTCCACTGATGCACGTTGTGAAAATTAAAAATTCCATTCTTTGCGAATGTAGCTTCATCTGTAAATAACATTAACTCACCAAAATTAGGGATTTCATCAAGTTTCTGTAGAAACCATTGGTAAAATTCTAATCTCTTGGGGCCATCATTTGGTTCCAAAGTCTGCACTTTCTGGAAATGATAAGGATAGAAATCTAAGCTATGTAAAATATTAGGTACAGCTGCTTTAGAAATATTTAGCATTAATGCCAGCCTCGCTGAACTTACTGTACAATCTTCTTCTAAAATAGCTAATATTGTGCTGATATTGTTCTCTGTAGTTGTCGTACTATTTCTTCCGCGTTCTATTGCTAATGGTTGAAATGATCCTCTTTCTTGTAGTCTTTGATATGTTGTAACAAATGTATTTGCTGCTGGCTGTCTCCTACGAGGAAATCGTTCAGCATACAATCTTCTAGCTTCAGCGCGGTTTTGTCGTGCTTCACCATAAATTATTAACATGTAAACATATGGTGTCAATTGCGGTTATCGATTCGACTAACAATCGATAAATATTTTACGTATCGATTGAAATTTGTTTTGATATTGTGTAACGTAATCGATAATGCAAAAATTATTGGCTGATATAAAAAATACAAATTTAAGTTATTGTGAACTATTGTGAATAATTTCAAATTTAGACATTTAAAACTTTCTATTAAAAGCAATTTCAATTTTTTTGTGTGTGTGTTTTTTTATTCAAAGAAAAATGAATTCGGTAGAATTATTTTTTGAAAGTGGAAATAGTTATAATAGTGATGCAAATGCAATAGTAAATTTGTTACGTAAGAGAAAGCAAATGAGAGATTATTGCAATCCATTCGAACAGGAGGAATTTTGGTAAAATTCATTAAAAACTTTCGTTTGACGAAAACTGCTTTTGTTAATTTGTTGGAGGATATAATTCCTAAATTATAACCTTAAAATAAGGAATTCATCACTATCAGCGATTATTAAATTAGCCAGTTTTTTGAGATTTTGTGCACTTTCAATAATTCAAATTACAATGAAGGAGAAATAATAAGACGTAGATTATAAATTTTATTATGTAATTTAATGTATTTTATTTCTACATAATTTTCTTCTTAATGAAGAAAATCATTAAGATCTCAAAATCGGCCAGAAGTAAGAAATTCAATTCAGCAAATAATTTAGTTCGCTGTGGTGGACCTAGACTATTTAAGACCTCGGCATGTTTTTCCCCAATGGCTTTGAATTTGGGGCTTTTTATATAAACCCTTTGTAACATCCGGATTTTTTTCCATTATCTCCACTAACTTCTCCATTTGATTTTTATTTGTAATTTTTCTTTTATTATAATAAAAACGTAATATTATTTTCAATTCAATTAATAAATAATGATATTACTTACTACATTATCAAAAATTAAAAAATCACGTCCTAATAATTTAATAAATAAAACTTAAATGACTTATCATGAATAAAAACATAATCAAATAGGCAACGACCATGATGTAAAAAACAAGGTGTGATGGATCGTTGTTTTTGTAAAATGATGTAAAAAACAAGGTGTGATGGATCGTTGTTTTTGTAAAAGTGTTACTTTTCATATGATTTTTTAAAAAAATTATTTGAAGTTTCAATTAAAAAAATAAATTTCAATACAAAACTAACTCTGAGTGACGAAAAAATATAAAAATGGCAGCTGTCATTTCATATTCATAACACCTTGTTTTTTTACATCATGGGCAACGACTATAAATCGATACATATCTATTGCAATCGATACTCGCAATACCAACTTCTGCGATTGGCGATATAACGATCGATTGTCGATAACTGCAATTGACACCTATTCTTCGTTAGAAAACATTTTATTTTTGAAACTTAAACTTTACTTTTTAAACTTTACTTGTTTAATTGTACTTGTTTGATGATATTTTTGTAATTAATTCATTTTTACACTTCACTGCCTTATTTATTATTGAGCAGGACTCGGATTCTCTGAATAGATATCGCGTAGAACGATAATCGAGTAAAAATTTAAATAACGATTCTCGAAATATAAAATTGGAATCACGATAATCGATTGATATCGTATCGAAATTGTTTATAAAACGTACTAAATTTTACTTCAATATTAATGTCAAATTATATATGAAAACAATAAGTATATCTACTTATGCCTATAAATCGACTCTATAGCTACACCCTTATGCCATCCAATATAGAAACACAATAAGTTCATATTCCACGGCCCACCCACTTCTCTTCATCGGCATCAATTCGATTATTTTTCTAAAACTCGTTAGGTTCAACCGTAAATGTTCTATTGTTTTTTCTATGTAATATAATAGCAACATCTTCTGATACTCCACGAAGTCGACAGTATTCTATTCCCTATGCATTTTTATTTTAATAACATAATGTTTAAAAAAATTTATTTTACAAAATTAAATAGGTGGGTACTTCTCTATTTCTCCTTTTCTTTTTTGTTGCACCGCAAACACAATTATTTAAATATTTACTATACTGCACCATAATCAATAATAACACTGGAAAATACACTTCTTAATTGAATTCATTTTAATAAATTTTTATTAAATTCATTTTAATAAAAATTTTAAATTTTTTTATAAAATATTAAAATTACCAAATGTCAAAATTTAACTTAATTCGCACAGTTCAATTTAAAATTCTGATTCAACTTTCCCTACAAATTAATTTAAAATAAGTCTTAATGTTATAAGTGCAATAGTGAATAAGTGGTCTGTATTTTATCAAATTGAACGGGCAAGTACCGTTATATTAATTTTTAAAACATTTTTTTTTAATTTAAATTTTATGAGTTTTTCAAATAAATAAATATATTTAATAATATTTTACTATAAATAATTAATTTTAGTTAATAAAAAAATTGTTCAAAATATTGTACAAATAATTTTAAGTCAAATGTACAATATATTGTACAAAAATAATTTGTACATTATATTGTACAAAATTCCTTCAAGCATAACAAAAATATAAAAAAAGAAGCATAAAATAAAACAACCAATTATTATTTTATTGAAGAATTTATATTATTTAATTTTTTTTAATAACTTAAGAAAGTCATCTACATGAATAAGACACGAAAACCACTTAGTGACGAGGAAATTTTGGAACTCTTTGATCAGATATCTCCTGCTTGTTCTGTCCTAGAAGATGATCAAGACGATGAAGACGACCAAACCAATCTGAAAAATATTGCAGACAATATTGAGATAAGTCCTCAATATCAAAATTTCCTCAATAGAAATTTATAACGATGGTATTGACGAGCAAGATTTTAATGTAATCCTTGTTGGTGCTTCAAATATAGATAATAATATAATAATTAACGAAGAAGTATTAAGGGAAATAGTACAAGAAAAGGCCAATAACGTAAGCAATAATGAAGGAATATTTAATATCACACCAAAGCAAAATATTAAGTGGTGCCATCAACTATATATGAGCCATAACCATTTCCTTTGAACAAAATGACGAAAATTATTATTCTGTTAAACAACCATTTGAATATTTTTATGAATTTATCAATGATGAACTATTCGATAAAATGCTTTTCTAGACAAATCTATATGCGGTTCAAAATGAAAGCAAACAATTTAAAAATGCAACAATCGACGAAATAAAAGTTTTGTTTGATCTACAAATAGCCATGGGTTTTATACACCTTCGACGTTTGTCAATGTTTTGGGATCCAACTCTTGGTGTTAACCTTTTTAAAGAATCTATGACATTGCAAAGATTTCAACAATTGCGCCTGAATATCCATTTTTATAAATAATGTAACGTGACACCATTTTTTTTGTAAATAAAAAAAAAAAAAAAAATATATGAACCATAAAGTCCATTTATCTCTGGCACCTATCCCAGATGAAACCTGCAACCACCGAAATAACTAAAATGAAAAAAAATTAAATAATAAACAAAAAGGAAATTGGATAATAATAATTATAAAGTAATTAATGAGAAAAACAATATAAGATACAAAATACAAACCACCGACGCAGACAGCTTGGAAAATGGACACTTGACGTTAAAAATATGACAGCCAAATACACATGAAGTATACATGGAGTAGTTCGAGACTCGAAAAAAAAGCGGCGAAAATGTCATATGGACTAAGAAAAAAACTCAGCAAATAACTTTTGCAAGTGATTATTCGTGGAGACGTCTGGTGGTCGAAATCAAAGTTAAAGGAACAGAGGTATGTTCCATCTTTCTTTCTAGAAAATAAAGTGAAACTGTCCAGACGTGTTCGGGTTATAAGAATAGTTATTTTATTCTAAGTAATTTTTTTTATACACGCGGAAATTTTATAAATCAATCTTAAAAAAAATCGCTTTTATAAGATTGATTATATATATATAAAAAAAAAAAATTTAAAAGAGAAAACGTAGAATTTAATTAAATCGGAAAATATAATAGTGAAATCTGGAAAAAAATTTAATAAAAGAAAATAAGGAAAGGACAATTGCAAATATACAAAAAAAAAGGTAATGATAATTGTGAAATTTCTTTATGAACCAAATCTGAAACCAATATTAACCAACTAGAAAAAAAAAGGAAAAAAAAAGGAGATACATCGTGGGATTAACAAAAAAAAAAAAAACAGAAAAAAAGAAAGAAACCATCGTGGGACAACAAAGAAAAAAAGAGGTGAAAGAAAGAAATCTTACAATTTTGGTTGGAGCCCGGCTAGCCACAAGAAAAGAAATTTTCAAGATTAAAACAACAAAAAGTGAAGAAGAAAAAGTCACAGCGGAAGAAGAAATCAACAAATCAACAAAAAGAGAAAATTATAGAAAATTTTCTAAAGCCAAGTAACAAAATTTTTTTTATTTAGTGTTAAGAAAAATTATAAAAAAAAATTTACCCAGACAAATATCTAAAATTCATATAACAATTATGAACATGGTTTAGCATAAAAAAAAAATTAGTTGTAAAATGCTAAATATAAAAAAAATTAGAATCACAAAAGTGAAAATATTCATAAGAGCAAAAATAGTGAAATTCATCACTTTTGTGAAAATTATTAATTACACTGCGGTTACCAGGATTTTAGTTAGAAACAAAATGTTTAAAAAAATATAAAAAAAAATTTAAAAAAAATAGAAGTCTAATGTAAAAATTAAAAAAAATTTCACAGTTAAAATTAATTTCAATTAAAAGTAAAATATTACAGTTAGATCTGTTTCAAGTAAAAGTAAAATATTACAGTTAGATCTGTTTCAATTAAAAGTAAAATATTACAGTTAGATTTATTTCAAGTAAAAATAAAATATCACAGTTAAGATTTATTTCAATTAAAATAAAATATCACAATTGAATTTATTTCTATTAAAAAAAATATCACAGTTAAACTTAGTTCTAGTAAAATTAAAAATATCACAGTTGAAATTATTTCTATGGAAATTTAAAAAAATATATATATATATATCTCAGTTAAGATTATTTCTATTAAAATTAAAAAAAAATATATATCACAGCTAAAAATGTTTCTATGGAAAATAAAATAAAAATAGATCACGGTTACAAGAGGAAAATCAAGATTTATTTCAATGATTTAAATATTAAATTTAGAGGAAATTAAAATAAATTTGAAATTTAAAAAAAATTTTAAAATTAAATATTTTGTTTGAATAAATTTGAGATTTAAAAATTAAATTTAAATAGATTGTTTGAAATAAATTTAGAAAAAAAATTTAAAATTAAATATTTTGTTTAAATAAGTCTGAGATTTAAAAATTAAATTTAAATATATTATTTGAAATAAATTTAAAAGAAAAAAAAATTAAAATTAAATATTTTGGTTAAATGAATTTGAGATTTAAAATTTAAAAATTAAATAGATCATTTGAAGTAAATTTAAAAAAATTTTAAAATTGAAATTAAATATTTCAAGTAAATCAATTTGGAAATTTGGAAATTAAATTTAAATATTTCATTGAAATAAATCAGAACTTAAAAATAAAAAAAAAAAAAAATAAGAAAATAAAAATAAAGAAAAATATATCAATTAAAATGAAAATGAATCAAAAAAAAATTGATCAAGTAAAAAGAAAACAATCTTAAACAAATTAAATTCAAAAATTTAAATTAAAAATAAACGTATTACAAATTTAAAAAAAGAAAAAAAAACATTACTTTCAATTAGAACAAAAATAAAAAAAAAAATTAAAAACAAAATTAATTCTAGTATTAACGTACAAGTCAAATAAAAAGAAGTCCAAGTGAATAAAAATTTAAGAAAAAAAAAAATAAATACTTTGAGTTTGAAGTACAATTTAAATAAATTTGAAAGTAAAAATTAAAAATAATTTTAACAAATTTTAAAAATTAAAATTAAAATAAATTCGAAAGTAAATTAAAATTAATTTAAATAAATTTGAAAATAAATTAAAGTAATTTAAATAAATTTGAAAGTAAAGTAAAACAAGTTAAATAAATTTGAAAATAAATTAAAGTAATTTAAATAAATTTGAAAGTAAAGTAAAACAATTTAAATAAATTTGAAAATAAATTAAAGTAATTTAAATAAATTTGAAAATTAAAGATAAAGTAATTTAAATCGAAATTGAAATTAAATTGGAAACAAATTAAAAATTTTTTTTTTAAATATTAATGGAAATAAAAATATAAGATAGAAATTAAAGAAATAAATTAAGTTTCCAAATTTAACTAATAATCAAACTCAAAGAAAAATTCATAAATTCATTTGGTTCAATAATAAAGTTACTTAAGTGATGATGAATAAATTAATTCACTCACTCTCACCACACTTGACAATATATATAATTAAAGATAAATTAATCATAATGATTGAAAGCGGAATGATAGCGGTCTTCCGATCATATGATTAAAAAAAAAAAAAAAAAAAAAAAAAAAAAAAAAAAAAAAAAAAATTTTTTGTGTCAATCAAAATTAAACTGTTATAAAAAAAAAAAAAAAAAAAAAAATAATTGATATAAATATAAAGAAACATTCGGTTTTATTAAAATGAAAAATATAGTTTTCCTCTTAGTAACTGATGATATTATAGTGATAAAGATGTAAAAAGAAAATAACTTTCCAAAATATAATATAATAGTATTAGTCACTCATATATACGCATATATAATTAATTAATTTGTTATGATTAGATATACATATATAGATATGAATATATGTATTATGGTAGAAAAAAAAAAAAAATAAAATTTTTGTTTTTTTTTTTTTTTGACAAATAAAATAATTTATCGGGACGTAAAAAAAAATTATATTTCTATATTTAAATGAAAAAAAAATTTTTTTTATTAAATAAAAATTTATTAACAAAAATTATATAATTACTAAACCAACCTCATCGATTGGATGCGCATCAATTCGAATGGCAGTTGAGTAAGTACAGTATATACGTTTAATTTAATATTAGTTTTGGTTATATAATTTTTATCGTCGTATCGAAATTTGGCAAATTTGGCCATGTTAAATTTTTTGTCGTATTAAATTTTATTAATATTTTTTTTTTATTTTGACATTCTTTCATTCATTCCATCGTGATTACCAAAAACTTTCTCGCGCCCAATGTGGAGCAGGCCCACATATAAAAAAAAATATTTTCCTTCACCGTACAATTTTTAATTCTAAATAAAAACAATTCTTTATTGGTTTTATTTTTCATATTTTTTTTCGTTTTCTTAATTTTTTTTCAGTTAATCCTAAGAATTCAACTGACATTATTTCTCAGGTGGCTATATGAGATAGACAAAAGTAATAATAATCTCTTATATTTTTCTAACTCATCTAAAGTTGATCTAAATCTAAAAAAAATATAAAACATGATCAAAGGAATCATAATCAAAATAATTAATTATTCAATAAAATGTCAGTTTATAATTTAGCGATCTTCATTGTTTGACGTTTAGTGTTGCCAGTTGCGTATTCTTTATTTGCAATATTTCATGAAATATAACCAAATCTAATTGCCTGTTTACACTACTTTAAGTCTTTTGCATGGTATATACCAGGGATTTTCTTTCCATTCAAATCGACTAATTCATACATATTTCGTCCTACAATTCGTTGTATTCTACTTTTAATAAATTTTCGTGCTAATTTAGCATTTATATTATAAGCAAAATTACTTTGTATGAAGTTCCTTCTGAACACTTCTTGACCAACGACAAATTTTCGTTCGCAAATTATATACTTTCTGATGTTTTTTGTGCGCTTTTTCTAGCATTTTCAGTACATTTTCTCTCATTATTCTTATTCTCTATATACTTGGAATTATTTCACCTTCTTCGTTGAGAAGTTTTAGTCTTTTTATTATTGGGTATTCCGATCCATGTGTTACCATATTGCATCCAAAGAGTATATAATAAGGTGATGTACCTGTAGATTCATGTACTGAACTTCTTAAAGCACTAGCTATTTCGCTCAAATGTAAGTCCCAATCTCGATGATCTGTTTTAATATATGTTCTTACAGCCGCTAGAATTGATCTATTTACACGTTCTGATTGATTCGCTTGTGGTGAATAAATAGGTGTTCGCAAGTGTTTCACTTGATATTTATCCAATACGTGACGTGAACTGTACACCATTGTCTGAAAATACTGATTCTGGAACTCCAAAAATGTGAAATACTTCCTCTTCCAAGTGTTTACACACATTAATAGCTGTTGCTTTCCTTAATGGCTTAACCAAGACATATTTCGAAAATTGATCTAGAATTATTAATATCGAAGTGTAACCTTTTTTCGACCTTGGGTATGGTCCTAACAGATCTATATAAAGCCTTTGCCAGGGTCTTTCTACTGTAATTTGTTCCCCCATTGTTGGTCTCAAAATTTGATTCGTTGGCTTAGCTTCTTTACCTATGTCACATTTAGAAACAAAGTCACGTGTTTGTGCTGCCATTCTGGGCCAGTAATATAACTGCTGAAGACGATAAAGTGTTTTCCCCACTCCTCCATGTGCTGCATTCGGCGGTTCATGTGCATCTTTTATTAGAGTTTGTGTCAATTCCGTTGGTACCCATAGTTTCCAAGATTCAGCCTCTTGTTCAGGATCTCCTGTTCTTCTTTGTGTCCTTTTATATATCATATTCTCAAAAACCTTCAAATCCGGTAATTTTGTATTATTCTTAGTAATAGTGGTTTTTAATTCCTCATATTCTGTCGTATTAAAGTAAGGAGAATCAATATCTATTTTTGGCTCTATCTCTACTGTCATCTCATCCACGGACATGGCGCGCGATAGCGTGTCAGCCACTACATTTTGACTACCTTTGCGGTGCTCTATTCCAAAATCATATCCTTGTAATTTCAAGCTCCACCTTGCTAGTCGTCCGCTCAAATCTTTCTGAGTCATTAGCCATTTTAAGCTAGCGTGGTCTGTAATCACCGTAAAAGGTAAACCTTCTACATATGGCCTAAAACGTTTGATGCTTAACACTGCTGCCAAACATTCTAACTCTGTAATACTATAATTTCTTTGTGCTGAATTTAATTTCTTAGAGAAAAACGCTATTGGATTTTCTTTTCCTTCTTCATTTATCTGAAAGAGTACGCTACCAACACCTGATGTGCTCGCATCGCATTGAATATAAAATGGTTTGCTAAAATCTGGGTTTACTAATACTGGTGCTGATACAAGAGCTACTTTCAAAGCTTCAAACGCTTCTTGTGCTTAATTCGTCCATTTAAATTTATTAGGTGGTTTACTTGATTTGAGAGTGTCCGAAATCGCTGCAGATACCATGGCAAAGTTCAAAATAAACCTGTGGTACCATCCGGCCATTCCTAATAGTCGTCGAACTTGCTTCGGGGATTTCGGTGTTGGAAAATCTCGAATTGCTTCTATTTTGGCTGGATCAGGTTTCAAACAACCATCACTCACAATATATCCTAAATATTTAAGTTCTTTGAAACAAAATTTACTCTTTTCCACATTTATTGTCAACCCTGATTTTCGAAGATGAGATGCTACTTGATTTAAGATTTCAAAATGAGTTTGCAAATCCGGTGATATGATCAATAGATCGTCAAGGTAAACAAATACTTGATCTCGTAATCGCTGAGGGATTACTTTGTCCCTTAGTCGACACATTCTTTGTGCTGCATTGCACAATCCAAAAGGTATTACTTTAAATTGATACAGTGGTCTTCCTGGTACTGTGAATGCTGTCTTTTCCCTAGATTTTTCTTCTAGCGGAATTTGCCAAAAAGCATCTTTTAAATCTATACTGGAAATATATTTTGTATTTTGGAGTCTACTTAGTAATCCATTAATATGTGGCAATGGATATGCATCCTTTTTTGTTATAGCATTAACTGCTCTTGAGTCTAAACACAGTCTAATCTTGTTTGGTTTCCTGACAAGGACGACTGGTGAATTCCAAGGACTATTACTTTCTTCAATTACTCCAAGACTTAACATTCTGTCTATTTCCTCATACATTTGCTTTTCAATAGCTGGTGAGACTGGCCAATGCCTTCCTTTAATGGGGACTGCATCTCCGGTATCAATTATGTGCGTCTCTATTTGAGTCTTTCCTAGACCTTGTGACGTAAATGACGGAAATTGTGTTTTGATGTTATCTAACTCCTGCTGCTCGTTCTCTGAGAGATGGTGCATTTGTATTGGTTTTTCCTCGTCCTTTCCTTGACTTTCCAATTCATTTTCTTCAGTGTCAATCCGTTTCCATCCGCTGTCTGAACTTTACTAGTCATTTTAGTAAATGTAAGGTTTTCTTTTTGTAATAATTCTCTACATCCTGAACCTAATAAACTTATGGACGCACCACTATCCAGTAGGCCCATTATCTCAGTTTCTCCTATCTGTATTGTGATATACCATCTAGGATCACATTCTTTTTCAAGCAATACTGCTGATTCCACACATTTCTTACACTTGCGATTTTCTCTGTGTTTTGCTCTACATTTAAGAATTGATTTTGTTGTTTTGGGAGCTGTCGCTAGTTCTTCTGAGCTGCTTCCAAAAATTTTCGCTCTTCTCTCTCTATAATCATCCATTCTCTGCTGTATTAATTTAATTTGATCTATTGGTTTCCCTTCTATTTTTGATTTTGGTCTTTGTAGTATTTTAATTGATTTATTTTCTTCTCTTATTTTATTTTGTTGTACGTCTGGTTGTATATTGTTATTGTCTAAATTTGTTGTAATTGAGTTAGATATAGATGGACTTTCGGAGTCTACTTGTTGGCACGTACTGGCTCCGTTCTCAATACGTGGCGATTGCGGTTTTCCGGTGAGCATTTCGGGCAAAAAGGTTTTGCTACATCCTTTGTTCCACAACTATAACAGAATACTCGTCTCTGAATTTCTGGACATTCCGGAAATGGGTGACCTATTTGATCGCAATTCCAGCATTTCAATTTTTCCTGCAATTTTGGATTTATTCCTCTATTTTCTCTCCTGATCTGCAATTCCTCTACCTCTTCTTCAATATCCGCTTGGGTTTCGATTGCACACTCATTCACCTCATGTGCGAATCTTGGAGGTAGCCGAGATTTGTTTAATACTCGTTCTGCTTTACGTACTACATCTCTTAAATGTTCTACTGAAAATATTTCTGCTGTCAATATCATCTGTTGGATTTTTACATTTAAATTATTTTTAATTATATCAACCAGTTGTGCATCGCTCATTTGTATCCTCATTTGTGAACTCCAAGACATCATCACGCTTGCAAATTCATCGAATGTTTCACCTGGCAATTGTTTGCGATTCATCATCATCATTAGTACTTCATTGTCTGACCCTACTAATTTAAATTGCCTAATCATTGCGGCTTTTAGAGTTGGCCAAGTGATATTCGGATTTTTCCTTTCGTAGTGAAAATACCAATCTTTCGCTTGTCCTTTTAATAAAATATGAATTTTGTTTGTTATGTGTGTCCAGTCTACCATATCATCTCTTTGCATTTTCTCGATCCTCTCAATGAAATCCATGATCGTCAGCGGGCCTTTTCCATCAAATGCTAACCCCCAATATATCATCGGTGATTTTCCTCCTATTGGAACTGATCTGTGCACTGACTGCATTTCTTGTGGTCTTGCTCGTTCTTCCTGTTGGTTTATCATTAGATTAGCTAACATTTCTTCCATCTTCATAAACCGTTCGTCCATGCTTTCAGTTGGCATTTGCCGATCTTCTGAATTGCGCATTGGGTGTGCATATCTGTTATTTATGTTTGGTTGCATATTAGTCCCCATGTCCACACTGGTTGTATATGACGGTTGCAATTGATCGAATTGATTCGGTTGTTGTGATCTTATTTGTTGAATGCCTTGTCTATATTGTTGTTCTGATCTAGACGGTCTAGATGTCAAATACTGATAATTCCTTTGTTCAAAGATTGGCTGTTCCGTTACTCTTCGATTCTGGACTTCTGGTCCTGAACTACGAATGTTGCATTCTTCTAAGTCTAATTTTTCTTCCATAGTAGCGGGTGGTGTTGGTCTATTTGTAGCTTGTATTATCCCGGTTTGATTGCGACTTCCTGATTGTGTATGCATCATCACATTTGTTCTGTCCTGTATTGATGCTTCTGCACCTTGAGATATATATAATTGACTACTGGCTTTGGTTACTTGTGTTACAATTAATTGCATTTGCTGCTGCATCTCCAATCTGACTAAGTTCAGATTTTCAGCAAAAGAATCTGTCACAATTTTCAATATGTTTTGTAATTCCCCTTTTGACACTCCATCCGTACGAGGCGGTGGAAGTTGTGTATTAGTTTCTAACCTATCATTCCTTCTCAAATCCGTTTGTCCTCTTTGACTTGGTACAGGTGATTGTTCATGAAACGATTTCATTGAATTCGCTTCCCCATCTTGTATTTCTATGTTCTCTGCACCTACTGATTGTTCTCCTCTATCTTGATGTTCGGGATTTACTGTTGTCCCGTTCTTGTCTGTTTCTGCCTGTTGGTTATACGACTCCATTACATTTGCTGCTTGTTGTTCGATTAAGCTTCCTTGCTCATTCAACTGTTGTTGTAACAGCTCTTGACGTCGTTTTTGTTCAAGTATTTCTTGTTGCTCTTGTTGTCTCTTTTCTGTTTCTTCTTGTTCTAGCTGTTCTTGCCATTGTTGTTGTCTCTGTCTAGTGACTATTTCACCTGGTAATTCCATTTGACGTTTTTTTGGTGGCATTACAATTCTTTATCTTTCTTGTTTATTATTTGAATTATATACTTAATTATTTATTTACTTTATTTATATTTATTTATTTTTTTTTTTTTAATTTATTTTAATTATTATTTATTTATTTTATTCTGATTGAATCTAATTTCAGTTGATTTTTCTTAAATCAACTACTTGATTTACGACGGAATTCTTCTGATTAAAGAAACTCGTTAAGTTGTCAAAAAAAATATTTTTTTTTTTTTTTTTTTTTTAAAACTCCAAACAAATGAAATTATTTATTTACTAATGTTAACAAAAAAAATTTTTTTTTTTTTTTTTTTTTGTTTTGATACAAAATAATAAAAATAATTTTTTTTTTTTTTTTTATATATATATATGTAAGAGTAGTGGTGGTGGTTCCCTGTGGATTCTATCTTTACGTCTTTTACGCTCGCGGTATACTTAATTTACTTCTACATTAATTTATAGTTTATTGGTCGTTATTAAACGAATTCATCCCGAGATGAACTGGCTATATGGTACCTTATAGGTTTCCTTTAAGCGATTCAGCTCGAATTATTTAAATTCCTTATCCGATTTACTCTATTATTATACTTAGTGACATTTCTACGAAGTCTATGGTTTGCTGATTTACTATTTTTTTTTTTTTTTTTTTTTTTTTTTTTTTTTTTTTTTTTTTTTTTTTTTTTTTTTTTTTTTTGAATCTCAGATTCAACCGATAGTCGCTCCTACTGCTGACTGTGTCTACAGTTGTGGACCTATCAATTTCGTCTGCCATTTCAACATTAATATCCTATTTAATTTTTATTTTGCATTCCAACAACAATAACATTTAAAAAAATTATACTATCAAATCTATGAAATAGATTAAAACTCAAGGAAATTACAATTTATTTCCTAATCAGCTTGGCTCACATCCGTAAAGGATTTATTCCTCAAGGCCAAAAAGTTGGGCGCCAGATATGTAATATTTGTTCTCCAAGATATCTACCATTTTGCAATTGGACGGTGATATGAAAAATTATTTTGACTTTTTTTATCAGTTGCATTCTGAGTCCTTTTTGTTTGGAGGGTATCATTCATCTGTAGCGGAGTGACATGCCTTGCATTTAAGCACAACTTAGCTCGCCGGATTGGGGTGGTTCTTGCTACGTGAATAATACTAATATTACTTTATCAAATTTTTATTTTGCATGTCGGAGTAGCATACAGGCTTGAGAAGAGGAACTAGTCCTCACCTGTATAGGTAGCTACAAAGTTAAATTACTGCCGGACGAAAATTATTATAACTAAAATTAAAATAAAATGAATTGAAACTGCTATAAAAATTGAAAGAATGTCAAAATAAAAATACTAAATCTAATCGGCGTGACTTCATAAACTATAAATGGAGGTGATGGGTTAATGATGTAAGTTTAACCCTAGGCTTACCCACCCACTTGTAGGTCAACATATACAATTGACACCACAACCATGACAACGTATCGCCTGTTTAAGATCGTTGTCCCTAACTAGGTAGATCATTCTGGTTTAGGCCTGAATGATCTGTTTAAATTTGAGTGCACCGCTATCGATCATTTCGTAAAGTTAAATCCAAGGTTCACCACCAGGGCTGAGAACTCAGTGTCCCATACTGGGATTACTTCTCTCCAAATAAATAAAATAAAATAATTTAACGTAGAATACAAAATATATATATTTTTTTTTTTTTTATAAATTGCAATTCTAATTACATTTAAAAAAAAAAATAAATTTTATAAAATGATAAATTCTTCTCATTTGTTTATAAATTGTGATTAAATTTTGTATAAAAACAATATTAACAAATTTTTCTCATTTGTTTCTAAATTGTGATTAAATTTTGTATAAAAACAATATTAACAAATTTTTCTCATTTGTTTCTAAATTGTGATTAAATTTTGTATAAAAACAATATTAACAAATTTTTCTCATTTGTTCCTAAATTGTGATTAAATTTTATATAAAAACATTAACAAATTCTTTTCATTTGTTTCTAAATTGTGATAATGATTTAATTTTATAAAAATAATTTATATAAAAATATTCCTAATATTTTTTGTTTTTTTTTTTTTTTTTATAAAAAAAATTACTTTCCAAACTCACCATATGCTCTTTGAACATCCAATACGACGAAAATAATATGACCAAAAATATTAATAAAATTTAATACGACAAAAAAATTTAACATGGCCAAATTTGCCAAATTTCGATACGACGATAAAAATTATATAACCAAAACTAATATTAAATTAAACATATTTACTGTACTTACTCAACTGCCATTCGAATTGATGTGGATGCGCATGAGGTTGGTTTAGTAATTATATAATTTTTGTTAATAAATTTTTATTTAATAAAAAAATTTTTTTTTTTCATTTAAATATAGAAATATAATTTTTTTTTTAAGTCCCGATAAATTATTTTATTTGTCAAAAAAAAATAAAATCAAAAATTTTTTTTTTTGTTTTTTTCTACCATAATACATATATTCATATCTATATATGTATATCTAATCATAACAAATTAATTAATTATATATGCGTATATATGAGTGACTAATACTATTATATTATATTTTGGAAAGTTATTTTCTTTTTACATCTTTATCACTATAATGTCATCAGTTACTAAGAGGAAAACTATATTTTTCATTTTAATAAAACCGAATGTTTCTTTATATTTATATCAATTATTTTTTTTTTTTTTTTTTTTTTTTGTTTATAACAATTTAATTTTGATTGACACAAAAAAATTTTTTTTCTTTTTTTTTTTTTAATTTAATCATATGATCGGAAGACCGCTATCATTCCGCTTTCAATCATTATGATTAATTTATCTTTAATTATATATATTGTCAAGTGTGGTGAGAGTGAGTGAATTAATTTATTCATCATCACTTAAGTAACTTTATTATTGAACCAAATGAATTTATGAATTTTTCTTTGAGTTTGATTATTAGTTAAATTTGGAAACTTAATTTATTTCTTTAATTTCTATCTTATATTTTTATTTCCATTAATATTTAAAAAAAAAATTTTTTAATTTGTTTCCAATTTAATTTCAATTTCGATTTAAATTACTTTATCTTTAATTTTCAAATTTATTTAAATTACTTTAATTTATTTTCAAATTTATTTAAATTGTTTTACTTTACTTTCAAATTTATTTAAATTACTTTAATTTATTTTCAAATTTATTTAACTTGTTTTACTTTACTTTCAAATTTATTTAAATTACTTTAATTTATTTTCAAATTTATTTAAATTAATTTTAATTTACTTTCGAATTTATTTTAATTTTACTTTAAATTTTTACTTTAAAATTTATTAAAATTATTTAATTTACTTTCAAATTTATTTAAATTGTACTTCAAACTCAAAGTATTTATTTTTTTTTTCTTAAAATTTTTATTAACGTGGACTTCTTTTTTTTTAATTTTTTTTTATATTTTTTTTCAAGCATTTTGTTTCTAACTAAAATCCTGGTAACCGCAGTGTAATTAATAATTTTCACAAAAGTGATGAATTTCACTATTTTTGCTCTTATGAATATTTTCACTTTTGTGATTCTAATTTTTTTTATATTTAGCATTTTACAACTAATTTTTTTTTTATGCTAAACCATGTTCATAATTGTTATATGAATTTTAGATATTTGTCTGGGTAAATTTTTTTTTATAATTTTTCTTAACACTAAATAAAAAAAATTTTGTTACTTGGCTTTAGAAAATTTTCTATAATTTTCTCTTTTTGTTGATTTGTTGATTTCTTCTTCCGCTGTGACTTTTTCTTCTTCACTTTTTGTTGTTTTAATCTTGAAAATTTCTTTTCTTGTGGCTAGCCGGGCTCCAACCAAAATTGTAAGATTTCTTTCTTTCACCTCTTTTTTTCTTTGTTGTCCCACGATGGTTTCTTTCTTTTTTTCTGTTTTTTTTTTTTTTGTTAATCCCACGATGTATGTCCTTTTTTTTTCCTTTTTTTCTCTAGTTGTTTAATATTGGTTTCAGATTTGGTTCATAAAGAAATTTCACAATTATCATTACCTTTTTTTTTGTATATTTCCAATTGTCCTTTCCTTATTTTCTTTTATTAAATTTTTTCCCAGATTTCACTATTATATTTTCCGATTTAATTAAATTCTACGTTTTCTCTTTTAAATTTTTTTTTTTTATATATATATAATCAATCTTATAAAAGCGATTTTTTTAAGATTGATTTATAAAATTTCCACGTGCATAAAAAAAATTACTTAGAATAAAATAACTATTCTTATAACCCGAACACGTCTGGACAGTTTCACTTTATTTTCTAGAAAGAAAGATGGAACATTTCCGTCTACACATTATACCTCTGTTCCTTTAACTTTGATTTCGACCACCAGACGTCTCCACGAATAATCACTTGCAAAAGTTATTTGCTGAGTTTTTTTCTTAGTCCATATGACATTTTCGCCGCTTTTTTTTCGAGTCTCGAACTACTCCATGTATACTTCATGTGTATTTGGCTGTCATATTTTTAACGTCAAGTGTCCATTTTCCAAGCTGTCTGCGTCGGTGGTTTGTATTTTGTATCTTATATTTTTTTTTCTCATTAATTACTTTATAATTATTATTATCCAATTTCCTTTTTGTTTATTATTTAATTTTTTTTTCATTTTAGTTATTTCGGTGGTTGCAGGTTTCATCTGGGATAGGTGTCAGAGATAAATGGACTTTATGGTTCATATATTTTTTTTTTTTTTTTATTTACAAAAAAAAGGTGTCACGTTACAAAACATATTCGTTGGTAATTTTCACAAGCAAACAACGGATATGAAAAGCGTGGCTATTTCATTCCATCGTGATTACCAAAAACTTTCTCGCGCCCAATGTGGAGCAGGCCCACATATAAAAAAAAATATTTTCCTTCACCGTACAATTTTTACTTCTAAATAAAAACAATTCTTTTGTGGTTTTATTTTTCATATTTTTTTTCGTTTTCTTTATTTTTTTTTTTTTTCAGTTAATCGTAAGAATTCAACTGACATTATTTCTCAGGTGGCTATATGAGATAGACAAAAGTAATAATAATCTCTTATATTTTTCTAACTCATCTAAAGTTGATCTAAATCTAAAAAAAATATAAAACATGATCAAAGGAATCATAATCAAAATAATTAATTATTCAATAAAATGTCAGTTTATAATTTAGCGATCTTCATTGTTTGACGTTTAGTGTTGCCAGTTGCGTATTCTTTATTTGCAATATTTCATGAAATATAACCAAATCTAATTGCCTGTTTACACTACTTTAAGTCTTTTGCATGGTATATACCAAGGATTTTCTTTCCATTTAAATCGACTAATTCATACATATTTCGTCCTACAATTCGTTGTATTCTACTTTTAATAAATTTTCGTGCTAATTTAGCATTTATATTATAAGCAAAATTACTTTGTATGAAATTCCTTCTGAACACTTCTTGACCAACGACAAATTTTCGTTCCCTACTTCGCAAATTATATACTTTCTGATGTTTTTTGTGCGCTTTTTCTAACATTTTCAGTACATTTTCTCTCATTATTCTTATTCTCTCAATACTTGGAATTATTTCACCTTCTTCGTTGAGAAGTTTTAATCTTTTTATTATTGGGTATTCCGATCCATGTGTTACCATATTGCATCCAAAGAGTATATAATAGGGTGATGTACCTGTAGATTCATGTACTGAACTTCTTAAAGCACTAGCTATTTCGCTCAAATGTAAGTCCCAATCTCGATGATCTGTTTTAATATATGTTCTTATAGCCGCTAGAATTTATCTATTTACACGTTCTGATTGATTCGCTTGTGGTGAATAAATAGGTGTTCGCAAGTGTTTCACTTGATATTTATCCAATAAATCTTGAAAATTTTTCGACATGAACTGTACACCATTGTCTGAAAATACTGATTCTGGAACTCCAAAAATGTGAAATACTTCCTCTTCCAAGTGCTTACACACATTAATAGCTGTTGCTTTCCTTAATGGCTTAACCAAGACATATTTCGAAAATTGATCTAGAATTATTAATATCGAAGTGTAACCTTTTTTCGACCTTGGGTAAGGTCCTAACAGATCTATATAAAGCCTTTGCCAGGGTCTTTCTACTGTAATTTGTTCCCCCATTGTTGGTCTCAAAATTTAATTCGTTGGCTTAGCTTCTTTACATATGTCACATTTAGAAACAAAGTCACGTGTTTGTGCTGCCATTCTGGGCCAGTAATATAACTGCTGAAGACGATAAAGTGCTTTCCCCACTCCTCCATGTGCTGCATTCGGCGGTTCATGTGCATCTTTTATTAGAGTTTGTGTCAATTCCGTTGGTACCCATAGTTTCCAAGATTCAGCCTCTTGTTCAGGATCTCCTGTTCTTCTTTGTGTCCTTTTGTATATCATATTCTCAAAAACCTTCAAATCCGGTAATTTTGTATTATTCTTAGTAATAGTGGTTTTTAATTCCTCATATTCTGTCGTATTAAAGTAAGGAGAATCAATATCTATTTTTGGCTCTATCTCTACTGTCATCTCATCCACGCACATGGCGCGCGATAGCGTGTCAGCCACTACATTTTGACTACCTTTGCGGTGCTCTATTCCAAAATCATATCCTTGTAATTTCAAGCTCCACCTTGCCAGTCGTCCGCTCAAATCTTTCTGAGTCATTAGCCATTTTAAGCTAGCGTGGTCTGTAATCACCGTAAAAGGTAAACCTTCTACATATGGCCTAAAACGTTTGATGCTTAACACTGCTGCCAAACATTCTAACTCTGTAATACTATAATTTCTTTGTGCTGAATTTAATTTCTTAGAGAAAAACGCTATTGGATTTTCTTTTCCTTCTTCATTTATCTGAAAGAGTACGCTACCAACACCTGATGTGCTCGCATCGCATTGAATATAAAATGGTTTGCTAAAATCTGGGTTTACTAATACTGGTGCTGATATAAGAGCTACTTTCAAAGCTTCAAACGCTTCTTGAGCTTCATTCGTCCATTTAAATTTATTAGGTGGTTTACTTGATTTGAGAGTGTCCGAAATCGCTGCAGATACCATGGCAAAGTTCAAAATAAACCTGTGGTACCATCCGGCCATTCCTAATAGTCGTCGAACTTGCTTCGGGGATTTCGGTGTTGGAAAATCTCGAATTGCTTCTATTTTGGCTGGATCAGGTTTCAAACAACCATCACTCACAATATATCCTAAATATTTAAGTTCTTTGAAACAAAATTTACTCTTTTCCACATTTATTGTCAACCCTGATTTTCGAAGATGAGATGCTACTTGATTTAAGATTTCAAAATGAGTTTGCAAATCCGGTGATATGATCAATAGATCGTCAAGGTAAACAAATACTTGATCTCGTAATCGCTGAGGGATTACTTTGTCCATTAGTCGACACATTCTTTGTGCTGCATTGCACAATCCAAAAGGCATTACTTTAAATTGATACAGTGGTCTTCCTGGTACTGTGAATGCTGTCTTTTCCCTAGATTTTTCTTCTAGCGGAATTTGCCAAAAAGCATCTTTTAAATGTATACTGGAAATATATTTTGTATTTTGGAGTCTACTTAGTAATCCATTTATATGTGGCAATGGATATGCATCCTTTTTTGTTATAGCATTAACTGCTCTTGAGTCTAAACACAGTCTAATCTTGTTTGGTTTTCTGACAAGGACGACTGGTGAATTCCAAGGACTATTACTTTCTTCAATTACTCCAAGACTTAACATTCTGTCTATTTTCCCATACATTTGCTTTTCAATAGCTGGTGAGACTGGCCAATGCCTTCCTTTAATGGGGACTGCATCTCCGGTATCAATTATGTGCGTCTCTATTTGAGTCCTTCCTAGACCTTGTGACGTAAATGACGGAAATTGTGTTTTGATGTTATCTAACTCCTGCTGTTCGTTCTCCGATAGATGGTGCATTTGTATTGGTTTTTCCTCGTCCTTTCCTTGACTTTCCAATTCATTTTCTTCAGTGTCAATCCGATGTTCCTCAACGTCTGTGAGTCCTAGTCCGCATACTGCTATTGACGGAAATCTAGCTTTTATTTCTTCAAGCTGCCACTGTTCCTCTTGAGTTAAGGAATGTTGCTCGGACTGATTTTGTCTGTTATCTAAACGCCGAATTAGAGTATTTTCTGTTAATAATGGGTTAATCCTAAAAAGTTTCCAAAAATCTACTCCTAAATATAAATTTTGTTTTAATGTTGGACAGAGATAAAAACGTGTGCTTTTGGTAATATTTTTATATTTTACTGGTAATATTATGTGTCCTATAATTTCATGTGGGTTTCCATCCGCTGTCTGAACTTTACTAGTCATTTTAGTAAATGTAAGGTTTTCTTTTTGTAATAATTCTCTACATCCTGAACCTAATAAACTTATGGACGCACCACTATCCAGTAGGCCCATTATCTCAGTTTCTCCTATCTGTATTGTGATATACCATCTAGGATCACATTCTTTTTCAAGCAATACTGCTGATTCCACACATTTCTTACACTTGCGATTCTCTCTGTGTTTTGCTCTACATTTAAGAATTGATTTTCTTGTTTTGGGAGCTGTCGCTAGTTCTTCTGAGCTGCTTCCAAAAATTTTCGCTCTTCTCTCTCTATAATCATCCATTCTCTGCTGTATTGATTTAATTTGATCTATTGGTTTCCCTTCTATTTTTGATTTTGGTCTTTGTAGTATTTTAATTGATTTATTTTCTTCTCTTATTATATTTTGTTGTGCGTCTGGTTGTATATTGTTATTGTCTAAATTGGCTGTAATTGAGTTAGATATAGATGGACTTTCGGAGTCTACTTGTTGGCACGTACTGGCTCCGTTCTCAATACGTGGCGATTGCGGTTTTCCGGTGAGCATTTCGGGCAAAAAGGTTTTGCTACATCCTTTGTTCCACAACTATAACAGAATAGTCGTCTCTGAATTTCTGGACATTCCGGAAATGGGTGACCTATTTGATCGCAATTCCAGCATTTCAATTTGTCCTGCAATTTTGGATTTATTCCTCTATTTTCTCTCCTGATCTGCAATTCCTCTACCTCTTCTTCAATATCCTCTTGGGTTTCGATTGCACACTCATTCACCTCACGTGCAAATCTTGGAGGTAGCCGAGATTTGTTTAATACTCGTTCTGCTTTACGTACTACATCTCTTAAATGTTCTACTGAAAATATTTCTGCTGTCAATATCATCTGTTGGATTTTTACATTTAAATTATTTTTAATTATATCAACCAGTTGTGCATCGCTCATTTGTATTCTCATTTGTGAACTCCAAGACATCATCACGCTTGCAAATTCATCGAATGTTTCACCTGGCAATTGTTTGCGATTCATCATCATCATTAGTACTTCATTGTCTGACCCTACTAATTTAAATTGCCTAATCATTCCGGTGGCATTACAATTCTTTATCTTTCTTGTTTATTATTTGAATTATATACTTAGTTATTTATTTATTTTATTAATATTTATTTATTTTCTTTTTCCTAATTTATTTGAATTATTATTTTTAGAGTTGGCCAAGTGATATTCGGATTTTTCCTTTCGTAGTGAAAATACCAATCTTTCGCTTGTCCTTTTAATAAAATATGAATTTTATTTGTTATGTGTGTCCAGTCTACCATATCATCTCTTTGCATTTTCTCGATTCGCTCAATGAAATCCATGATCGTCAGCGGGCCTTTTCCATCAAATGCTAACCCCCAATATATCATCGGTGATTTTCCTCCTATTGGAACTGATCTGTGCACTGACTGCATTTCTTGTGGTCTTGCTCGTGCTTCCTGTTGGTTTATCATTAGATTAGCTAACATTTCTTCCATCTTCATAAACCGTTCGTCCATGCTTTCAGTTGGCATTTGCCGATCTTCTGAATTGCGCATTGGGTGTGCATATCTGTTATTTATGTTTGGTTGCATATTAGTCCCCATGTTCACACTGGTTGTATATGACGGTTGCAATTGATCGAATTGATTCGGTTGTTGTGATCTTATTTGTTGAATGCCTTGTCTATATTGTTGTTCTGATCTAGACGGTATAGATGTCAAATACTGATAATTCCTTTGTTCAAAGATTGGCTGTTCCGTTACTCTTCGATTCTGGACTTCTGGTCCTGAACTACGAATGTTGCATTCTTCTAAGTCTAATTTTTCTTCCATAGTAGCGGGTGGTGTTGGTCTATTTGTAGCTTGTATTATCCCGGTTTGATTGCGACTTCCTGATTGTGTATGCATCATCACATTTGTTCTGTCCTGTATTGATGCTTTACTGGCTTTGGTTACTTGTGTTACAATTAATTGCATTTGCTGCTGCATCTCCAATCTGACTAAGCTCAGATTTTCAGCAAAAGAATCTGTCACAATTTTCAATATGTTTTGTAATTCCCCTTTTGACACTCCATCTGTACGAGGCGGTGGAAGTTGTGTATTAGTTTCTAACCTATCATTCCTTCTCAAATCCGTTTGTCCTCTTTGACTTGGTTCAGGTGATTGTTCATGAAACGATTTCATTGAATTCGCTTCCCCATCTTGTATTTCTATGTTCTCTGCACCTACTGATTGTTCTCCTCTATCTTGATGTTCGGGATTTACGGTTGTCCCGTTCTTGTCTGTTTCTGCCTGTTGGTTATACGACTCCATTACATTTGCTGCTTGTTGTTCGATTAAGCTTCCTTGCTCATTCAACTGTTGTTGTAACAGCTCTTGACGTCGTTTTCGTTTAAGTATTTCTTGTTGCTCTTGTTGTCTCTTTTCTGTTTCTTCTTGTTCTAGCTGTTCTTGCCATTGTTGTTGTCTCTGTCTAGTGACTATTTCACCTGGTAATTCCATTTGACGTTTTGTTGGTGGCATTACAATTCTTTATCTTTCTTGTTTATTATTTGAATTATATACTTAATTATTTATTTATTTTATTAATATTTATTTATTTTCTTTTTCCTAATTTATTTGAATTATTATTTATTTACTTTAATCTGATTGAATATAATTTCAGTTGATTTTTCTTAAATCAACTACTTGATTTACTACTGAATTCTTCTGATTAAAGAAACTCGTTGAGTTGTCAAAAAAAATATTTTTTTTTTTTTTTTTTTTTTTTTTTTTTTTTTTTTTTTTTTTTTTTTTTTTAAACTCCAAACAAATGAAATTATTTATTTACTAATGTTAACAAAAAAAATTTATTTTTTTTTTTCTTTTGATACAAAGTAATAAAAATAATTTTTTTTTTTTTTTTATATATATATGTAAGAGTAGTGGTGGTGGTTCCCTTTGGATTCTATCTTTATTTCTTTTACGCTCGCGGTATACTTAATTTACTTCTACATTAATTTATAGTTTATTGGTCGTTATTAAACGAATTTATCCCGAGATGAACTGGCTATATGGTACCTTATAGGTTTCCTTTAAGCGATTCAGCTCGAATTATTTAAATTCCTTATCCGATTTACTCTATTATTATACTTAGTGACATTTCTACGAAGTCTATGGTTTGCTGATTTACTATCTACAAACTCACGAAAATCTAACTCTTGTCACAAGACAATTGTGGTTTTTTTTTTTTTTTTTTTTTGTTTTGAATCTCAGATTCAACCGATAGTCGCTCCTACTGCTGACTTTGTCTACAGTTGTGGACCTATCAATTTCGTCTGCCATTTCAACATTAATATCCTATTTAATTTTTATTTTGCATTCCAACAACAATAAAATTTAAAAAATTTATACTATCAAATCTATGAAATAGATTAAAAACTCAAGGAAATTACAATTTATTTCCTAATCAGCTTGGCTCACATCCGTAAAGGATTTATTCCTCAAGGCCAAAAGTTGGGCGCCAGATATGTAATATTTGTTCTCCAAGATATCTACCATTTTGCAATTGGACGGTGAATATGAAAAATTATTTTGACTCTTGTATCAGTTGCATGATGAGTCCTTTTTGTTTGGAGGGTATCATTCATCTGTAGCGGTGTGACATGCCTTGCATTTAAGCACAACTTAGCTCGCCGGATTGGGGTGGTTCTTGCTACGTGAATAATACTAATCTTACTTTATCAAATTTTTATTTTGCATGTCGGAGTAGCATACAGGCTTGAGAAGAAGAACTAGTGCTCACCTGTATAGGTAGCTACAAAGTTAAATTACTGCCGGACGAAAATTATTATAACTAAAATTAAAATAAAATGAATTGAAACTGCTATAAAAATTGAAATAATGTCAAAATAAAAATACTAAATCTAATCGGCGTGACTTCATAAACTATAAATGGAGGTGATGGGTTAATGATGTAAGTTTAACCCTAGGCTTACCCACCCACTTGTAGGTCAACATATACAATTGACACCACAACCATGACAACGTATCGCCTGTTTAAGATCGTTGTCCCTAACTAGGTAGATCATTCTGGTTTAGGCCTGAATGATCCGTGTAGATTTGAGTGCGCCGCTATCGATCATTTGTAAAGTTGAATCCAAGGTTCACCACCAGGGCTGAGAACTCAGTGTCCCATATTGGGATTACTTCTTTTCAAATAAATAAAATAAAATAAAATAATTCAACGTAGAATACAAAATATATTTTTTTTTATAAATTGCAATTCTAATTACATTTTTGTTAAAAATAAATTTTATAAAACGATAAATTCTTCTCATTTGTTTATAAATTGTGATTAAATTTTGTATAAAAACAATATTAACAAATTTTTCTCATTTGTTCATAAATTGTGATTAAATTTTATATAAAAATTATTAACAAATTCTTTTCATTTGTTTATAAATTGTGATTAAATTTTATATAAAAACATTAACAAATTCTTTTCATTTGTTTCTAAATTGTGATAATGATTTAATTTTATAAAAATAATTTATATAAAAATATTCCTAATATTTTTTGTTTTTTTTTTTTTTTTATAAAAAAAATTACTTTCCAAAATCACCATATGCTCTTTGAAAATCCAATACGACGAAAATAATATGACCAAAAATATTAATAAAATTTTTAATAAATTAAAAAAAAAAAAGAATTCACTATTTTTTTTTTTTCAAATTAATTGCTGTGTAATTAAATGTGTATCAAAGTATATATATTAATCAGTTAAATTTAAAGACAAAAAAAAAAGAAACAGTTTTAGTGATCACAAAATTAATACGAAAAACAAAAGTTCAAAGTTCATTAATATTGTTAATATATTTATTTTGTAACTAAATATCACTAAAAAATTTTTATTCTTTTGTATCTAAAGTTTATGGTAATATTAATATTAACTAAAACAAAATTAATTAATCGAAAATTAAAATAATTTTTTGAAACTGAGTTGATTAATTTGAATAAAAAATACTGAGCGAAAAAAATAACGTCTAAACAGCTTAACAGTTCGAACTAATTTCAAAACTAATATTAAATTAAACATATTTACTGTACTTACTCAACTGCCATTCGAATTGATGCGCATCCAATCGATGAGGTTGGTTTAGTAATTATATAATTTTTGTTAATAAATTTTTATTTAATAGAAAAATTTTTTTTTTTTTTTTTTCATTTAAATATAGAAATATAATAGAAATAAAGTCCCGATAAATTATTTTATTTGTCAAAAAAAAATAAAATCAAAAATTTTATTTTTTTTTTTTTCTACCATAATACACATATTCATATCTATATATGTATATCTAATCATAACAAATTAATTAATTATATATGCGTATATATGAGTGACTAATACTATTATATTATATTTTGGAAAGTTATTTTCTTTTTACATCTTTATCACTATAATATCATCAGTTACTAAGAGGAAAACTATATTTTTCATTTTAATAAAACCGAATGTTTCTTTATATTTATATCAAATTATTTTTTTTTTTTTTTTTTTTGATAACAATTTAATTTTGATTGACACAAAATTTTTTTTTTTTTTTTGTTTTTTTTTTTTTTATTTATTTAATCATATGATCGGAAGACCGCTATCATTCCGCTTTCAATCATTATGATTAATTTATCTTTAATTATATATATTGTCAAGTGTGGTGAGAGTGAGTGAATTAATTTATTCATCATCACTTAAGTAACTTTATTATTGAACAAATGAATTTATGAATTTTTCTTTGAGTTTGATTATTAGTTAAATTTGGAAACTTAATTTATTTCTTTAATTTCTATCTTATATTTTTATTTCCATTAATATTTTAAAAAAAAATTTTTTTATTTGTTTCCAATTTAATTTCAATTTCGATTTAAATTACTTTATCTTTAATTTTCAAATTTATTTAAATTACTTTAATTTATTTTCAAATTTATTTAAATTATTTTACTTTACTTTCAAATTTATTTAAATTAATTTTAAATTTTTACTTTAAAATTTATTAAAATTATTTAATTTACTTTCAAATTTACTTAAATTGTACTTCAAACTCAAAGTATTTATTTCTTTTTCTTAAAAGTTTTATTCACTTGGACTTCTTTTTATTTGACTTGTACGTTAATACTAGAATTAATTTTGTTTCTATTTTTTTTTTTTTTTATTTTTGTTCTAATTGAAAGTAATGTTTTTTTTTTTTTTAAATTTGTAATACGTTTATTTTTAATTTAAATTTTTGAATTTAATTTGTTTAAGATTGTTTTCTTTTTACTTGATCAATTTTTTTTTTTGATTCATTTTCATTTTAATTGATATATTTTTTCTTTATTTTTATTTTCTTATTTTTTTTTTTTTTTTATTTTTAAGTTCTGATTTATTTCAATGAAATATTTAAATTTAATTTCCAAATTTCCAAATTGATTTACTTGAAATATTTAATTTCAATTTTAAAATTTTTTTTAAATTTACTTCAAATGATCTATTTAATTTTTAAATTTTAAATCTCAAATTCATTTAACCAAAATATTTAATTTTAATTTTTTTTTCTTTTAAATTTATTTCAAATAATATATTTAAATTTAATTTTTAAATCTCAGACTTATTTAAACAAAATATTTAATTTTAAATTTTTTTCTAAATTTATTTCAAATAATCTATTTAAATTTAATCTTTAAATCTCAAATTTATTCAAACAAAATATTTAATTTTAAAATTTTTTTTAAATTTCAAATTTATTTTAATTTCCTCTAAATTTAATATTTAAATCATTGAAATAAATCTTGATTTTCCTCTTGTAACCGTGATCTATTTTTATTTTATTTTCCATAGAAACATTTTTAGCTGTGATATATATTTTTTTTTAATTTTAATAGAAATAATCTTAACTGAGATATATATATATATTTTTTTTTAAATTTCCATAGAAATAATTTCAACTGTGATATTTTTAATTTTACTAGAACTAAGTTTAACTGTGATATTTTTTTTAATAGAAATAAATTCAATTGTGATATTTTATTTTAATTGAAATAAATCTTAACTGTGATATTTTATTTTTACTTGAAATAAATCTAACTGTAATATTTTACTTTTAATTGAAACAGATCTAACTGTAATATTTTACTTTTACTTGAAACAGATCTAACTGTAATATTTTACTTTTAATTGAAATTAATTTTAACTGTGAAATTTTTTTTAATTTTTACATTAGACTTCTATTTTTTTTAAATTTTTTTTTATATTTTTTTAAACATTTTGTTTCTAACTAAAATCCTGGTAACCGCAGTGTAATTAATAATTTTCACAAAAGTGATGAATTTCACTATTTTTGCTCTTATGAATATTTTCACTTTTGTGATTCTAATTTTTTTTATATTTAGCATTTTACAACTAATTTTTTTTTTATGCTAAACCATGTTCATAATTGTTATATGAATTTTAGATATTTGTCTGGGTAAATTTTTTTTTATAATTTTTCTTAACACTAAATAAAAAAAATTTTGTTACTTGGCTTTAGAAAATTTTCTATAATTTTCTCTTTTTGTTGATTTGTTGATTTCTTCTTCCGCTGTGACTTTTTCTTCTTCACTTTTTGTTGTTTTAATCTTGAAAATTTCTTTTCTTGTGGCTAGCCGGGCTCCAACCAAAATTGTAAGATTTCTTTCTTTCACCTCTTTTTTTCTTTGTTGTCCCACGATGGTTTCTTTCTTTTTTTCTGTTTTTTTTTTTTTGTTAATCCCACGATGTATCTCCATTTTTGTTCCTTTTTTTTTCTAGTTGTTTAATATTGGTTTCAGATTTGGTTCATAAAGAAATTTCACAATTATCATTACCTTTTTTTTTTGTATATTTCCAATTGTCCTTTCCTTATTTTCTTTTATTAAATTTTTTTCCAGATTTCACTATTATATTTTCCGATTTAATTAAATTCTACGTTTTCTCTTTTAATTTTTTTTTTTTATATATATAATCAATCTTATAAAAGCGATTTTTTTAAGATTGATTTATAAAATTTCCACGTGCATAAAAAAATTACTTAGAATAAAATAACTATTCTTATAACCCGAACACGTCTGGACAGTTTCACTTTATTTTCTAGAAAGAAAGATGGAACATTTCCGTCTACACATTATACCTCTGTTCCTTTAACTTTGATTTCGACCACCAGACGTCTCCACGAATAATCACTTGCAAAAGTTATTTGCTGAGTTTTTTTCTTAGTCCATATGACATTTTCGCCGCTTTTTTTTCGAGTCTCGAACTACTCCATGTATACTTCATGTGTATTTGGCTGTCATATTTTTAACGTCAAGTGTCCATTTTCCAAGCTGTCTGCGTCGGTGGTTTGTATTTTGTATCTTATATTGTTTTTCTCATTAATTACTTTATAATTATTATTATCCAATTTCCTTTTTCTTTATTATTTAATTTTTTTTCATTTTAGTTATTTCGGTGGTTGCAGGTTTCATCTGGGATAGGTGTCAGAGATAAATGGACTTTATGGTTCATATATTTTTTTTTTTTTTGATTTACAAAAAAAAGGTGTCACGTTACAAAACATATTCGTTGGTAATTTTCACAAGCAAACAACGGATATGAAAAGCGTGGCTATATCATTCCATCGTGATTACCAAAAACTTTCTCGCGCCCAATGTGGAGCAGGCCCACATATAAAAAAAATATTTTCCTTCACCGTACAATTTTTAATTCTAAATAAAAACAATTCTTTTGTGGTTTTATTTTTCATATTTTTTTTCGTTTTCTTAAATTTTTTTTTTTTTTTCCTTCAGTTAATCCTAAGAATTCAACTGACATTATTTCTCAGGTGGCTATATGAGATAGACAAAAGTAATAATAATCTCTTATATTTTTCTAACTCATCTAAAGTTGATCTAAATCTAAAAAAAATATAAAACATGATCAAAGGAATCATAATCAAAATAATTAATTATTCAATAAAATGTCAGTTTATAATTTAGCGATCTTCATTGTTTGACGTTTAGTGTTGCCAGTTGCGTATTCTTTATTTGCAATATTTCATGAAATATAACCAAATCTAATTGCCTGTTTACACTACTTTAAGTCTTTTGCATGGTATATACCAAGGATTTTCTTTCCATTTAAATCGACTAATTCATACATATTTCGTCCTACAATTCGTTGTATTCTACTTTTAATAAATTTTCGTGCTAATTTAGCATTTATATTATAAGCAAAATTACTTTGTATGAAATTCCTTCTGAACACTTCTTGACCAACGACAAATTTTCGTTCCCTACTTCGCAAATTATATACTTTCTGATGTTTTTTGTGCGCTTTTTCTAGCATTTTCAGTACATTTTCTCTCATTATTCTTATTCTCTCAATACTTGGAATTATTTCACCTTCTTCGTTGAGAAGTTTTAATCTTTTTATTATTGGGTATTCCGATCCATGTGTTACCATATTGTATCCAAAGAGTATATAATAAGGTGATGTACCTGTAGATTCATGTACTGAACTTCTTAAAGCACTAGCTATTTCGCTCAAATGTAAGTCCCAATCTCGATGATCTGGTTTAATATATGTTCTTATAGCCGCTAGAATTGATCTATTTACACGTTCTGATTTATTCGCTTGTGGTGAAAAAATAGGTGTTCGCAAGTGTTTCACTTGATATTTATCCAATAAATCTTGAAAATTTTTCGACATGAACTGTACACCATTGTCTGAAAATACTGATTCTGGAACTCCAAAAATGTGAAATACTTCCTCTTCCAAGTGTTTACACACATTAATAGCTGTTGCTTTCCTTAATGGCTTAACCAAGACATATTTCGAAAATTGATCTAGAATTATTAATATCGAAGTGTAACCTTTTTTCGACCTTGGGTATGGTCCTAACAGATCTATATAAAGCCTTTGCCAGGGTCTTTCTACTGTAATTTGTTCCCCCATTTTTGGTCTCAAAATTTGATTCGTTGGCTTAGCTTCTTTACATATGTCACAGAAACAAAGTCACGTGTTTGTGCTGCCATTCTGGGCCAGTAATATAACTGCTGAAGACGATAAAGTGTTTTCCCCACTCCTCCATGTGCTGCATTCGGTGGTTCATGTGCATCTTTTATTAGAGTTTGTGTCAATTCCGTTGGTACCCATAATTTCCAAGATTCAGCCTCTTGTTCAGGATCTCCTGTTCTTCTTTGTGTCCTTTTGTATATCATATTCTCAAAAACCTTCCAATCCGGTAATTTTGTATTATTCTTAGTAATAGTGGTTTTTAATTCCTCATATTCTGTCGTATTAAAGTAAGGAGAATTAATATCTATTTTTGGCTCTATCTCTACGGTAATTTCATCCACGCACATGGCGCGCGATAGCGTGTCAGCCACTACATTTTGACTACCTTTTCGGTGCTCTATTCCAAAATCCTATCCTTGTAATTTCAAGCTCCACCTTGCTAGTCGTCCGCTCAAATCTTTCTGAGTCATTAGCCATTTTAAGCTAGCGTGGTCTGTAATCACCGTAAAAGGTAAACCTTCTAGATATGGCTTAAAACGTTTGATGCTTAACACTGCTGCCAAACATTCTAACTCTGTAATACTATAATTTCTTTGTGCTGAATTTAATTTCTTAGAGAAAAACGCTATTGGATTTTCTTTTCCTTCTTCATTTATCTGAAAGAATACGCTACCAACACCTGATGTGCTCGCATCGCATTGAATATAAAATGGTTTGCTAAAATCTGGGTTTACTAATACTGGTGCTGATATAAGAGCTACTTTCAAAGCTTCAAACGCTTCTTGAGCTTCATTCGTCCATTTAAATTTATTAGGTGGTTTACTTGATTTGAGAGTGTCCGAAATCGCTGCAGATACCATGGCAAAGTTCAAAATAAACCTGTGGTACCATCCGGCCATTCCTAATAGTCGTCGAACTTGCTTCGGGGATTTCGGTGTTGGAAAATCTCGAATTGCTTCTATTTTGGCTGGATCAGGTTTCAAACAACCATCACTCACAATATATCCTAAATATTTAAGTTCTTTGAAACAAAATTTACTCTTTTCCACATTTATTGTCAACCCTGATTTTCGAAGATGAGATGCTACTTGATTTAAGATTTCAAAATGAGTTTGCAAATCCGGTGATATGATCAATAGATCGTCAAGGTAAACGCTGAGGGATTACTTTGTCCATTAGTCGACACATTCTTTGTGCTGCATTGCACAATCCAAAAGGCATTACTTTAAATTGATACAGTGTTCTTCCTAGTACTGTGAATGCTGTCTTTTCCCTAGATTTTTCTTCTAGCGGAATTTGCCAAAAAGCATCTTTTAAATCTATACTGGAAATATATTTTGTATTTTGGAGTCTACTTAGTAATCCATTTATATGTGGCAATGGATATGCATCCTTTTTTGTTATAGCATTAACTGCTCTTGAGTCTAAACACAGTCTAATCTTGTTTGGTTTCCTGACAAGGACGACTGGTGAATTCCAAGGACTATTACTTTCTTCAATTACTCCAAGACTTAACATTCTGTCTATTTCCTCATACATTTGCTTTTCAATAGCTGGTGAGACTGGCCAATGCCTTCCTTTAATGGGGACTGCATCTCCGGTATCAATTATGTGCGTCTCTATTTGAGTCTTTCCTAGACCTTGTGACGTAAATGACGGAAATTGTGTTTTGATGTTATCTAACTCCTGCTGCTCGTTCTCTGAGAGATGGTGCATTTGTATTGGTTTTTCCTCGTCCTTTCCTTGACTTTCCAATTCATTTTCTTTAGTGTCAATCCGATGGTCCTCAACGTCTGTGATTCCTAGTCCGCATACTGCTATTGACGGAAATCTAGCTTTTATTTCTTCAAGCTGCCACTGTTCCTCTTGAGTTAAGGAATGTTGCTCGGACTGATTTTGTCTGTTATCTAAACGCCGAATTAGAGTATTTTCTGTTAATAATGGGTTAACCCTAAAAAGTTTCCAAAAATCTACTCCTAAATATAAATTTTGTTTTAATGTTGGACAGAGATAAAAACGTGTGCTTTTGGTAATATTTTTATATTTTACTGGTAATATTATGTGTCCTATAATTTCATGTGGGTTTCCATCCGCTGTCTGAACTTTACTAGTCATTTTAGTAAATGTAAGGTTTTCTTTTTGTAATAATTCTATACATCCTGAACCCAATAAACTTATGGACGCACCACTATCCAGTAGGCCCATTATCTCAGTTTCTCCTATCTGTATTGTGATATACCATCTAGGATCACATTCTTTTTCAAGCAATACTGCTGATTCCACACATTTCTTACACTTGCGATTCTCTCTGTGTTTTGCTCTACATTTAAGAATTGATTTTCTTGTTTTGGGAGCTGTCGCTAGTTCTTCTGAGCTGCTTCCAAAAATTTTCGCTCTTCTCTCTCTATAATCATCCATTCTCTGCTGTATTGATTTAATTTGATCTATTGGTTTCCCTTCTATTTTTGATTTTGGTCTTTGTAGTATTTTAATTGATTTATTTTCTTCTCTTATTTTATTTTGTTGTGCGTCTGGTTGTATATTGTTATTGTCTAAATTGGCTGTAATTGAGTTAGATATAGATGGACTTTCGGAGTCTACTTGTTGGCACGTACTGGCTCCGTTCTCAATACGTGGCGATTGCGGTTTTCCGGTGAGCATTTCGGGCAAAAAGGTTTTGCTACATCCTTTGTTCCACAACTATAACAGAATAGTCGTCTCTGAATTTCTGGACATTCCGGAAATGGGTGACCTATTTGATCGCAATTCCAGCATTTCAATTTTTCCTGCAATTTTGGATTTATTCCTCTATTTTCTCTCCTGATCTGCAATTCCTCTACCTCTTCTTCAATATCCGCTTGGGTTTCGATTGCACACTCATTCACCTCATGTGCGAATCTTGGAGGTAGCCGAGATTTGTTTAATACTCGTTCTGCTTTACGTACTACATCTCTTAAATGTTCTACTGAAAATATTTCTGCTGTCAATATCATCTGTTGGATTTTTACATTTAAATTATTTTTAATTATATCAACCAGTTGTGCATCGCTCATTTGTATCCTCATTTGTGAACTCCAAGACATCATCACGCTTGCAAATTCATCGAATGTTTCACCTGGCAATTGTTTGCGATTCATCATCATCATTAGTACTTCATTGTCTGACCCTACTAATTTAAATTGCCTAATCATTGCGGCTTTTAGAGTTGGCCAAGTGATATTCGGATTTTTCCTTTCGTAGTGAAAATACCAATCTTTCGCTAGTCCTTTTAATAAAATATGAATTTTGTTTGTTATGTGTGTCCAGTCTACCATATTATGTGTGTCCAGTCTACCATATTTCTCGATCCTCTCAATGAAATCCATGATCGTCAGCGGGCCTTTTCCATCAAATGCTAACCCCCAATATATCATCGGTGATTTTCCTCCTATTGGAACTGATCTGCGCACTGACTGCATTTCTTGTGGTCTTGCTCGTGCTTCCTGTTGGTTTATCATTAGATTAGCTAACATTTCTTCCATCTTCATAAACCGTTCGTCCATGCTTTCAGTTGGCATTTGCCGATCTTCTGAATTGCGCATTGGGTGTGCATATCTGTTATTTATGTTTGGTTGCATATTAGTCCCCATGTCCACACTGGTTGTATATGACGGTTGCAATTGATCGAATTGATTCGGTTGTTGTGATCTTATTTGTTGAATGCCTTGTCTATATTGTTGTTCTGATCTAGACGGTCTAGATGTCAAATACTGATAATTCCTTTGTTCAAAGATTGGCTGTTCCGTTACTCTTCGATTCTGGACTTCTGGTCCTGAACTACGAATGTTGCATTCTTCTAAGTCTAATTTTTCTTCCATAGTAGCGGGTGGTGTTGGTCTATTTGTAGCTTGTATTATCCCGGTTTGATTGCGACTTCCTGATTGTGTATGCATCATCACATTTGTTCTGTCCTGTATTGATGCTTCTCCACCTTGCGATATATTTAATTGACTACTGGCTTTGGTTACTTGTGTTACAATTAATTGCATTTGCTGCTGCATCTCCAATCTGACTAAGTTCAGACTTTCAGCAAAAGAATCTGTCACAATTTTCAATATGTTTTGTAATTCCCCTTTTAAAACTCCATCTGTACGAGGCGGTGGAGTTTCTAACCTATCATTCCTTCTCAAATCCGTTTGTCCTCTTTGACGTGGTTCAGGTGATTGTTCATGAAACGATTTCATTGAATTCGCTTCCCCATCTTGTATTTCTATGTTCTCTGCACCTACTGATTGTTCTCCTCTATCTTGATGTTCGGGATTTACTGTTGTCCCGTTCTTGTCTGTTTCTGCCTGTTGGTTATACGACTCCATTACATTTGCTGCTTGTTGTTCGATTAAGCTTCCTTGCTCATTCAACTGTTGTTGTAACAGCTCTTGACGTCGTTTTCGTTCAAGTATTTCTTGTTGCTCTTGTTGTCTCTTTTCTGTTTCTTCTTGTTCTAGCTGTTCTTGCCATTGTTGTTGTCTCTGTCTAGTGACTATTTCACCTGGTAATTCAATTTGACGTCTTTTTGGTGGCATTACAATTCTTTATCTTTCTTGTTTATTATTTGATTTATGTACTTATTTATTTATTTATTTTATTTATATTTATTTATTTTCTTTTTCCTAATTTATTTTAATTATTATTTATTTACTTTAATCTGATTGAATATAATTTCAGTTGATTTTTCTTAAATCAACTACTTGATTTACTACTGAATTCTTCTGATTAAAGAAACTCGTTGAGTTGTCAAAAAAAATATTTTTTTTTTTTTTTTTTTTTTTTTAAACTCCAAACAAATGAAATTATTTATTTACTAATGTTAACAAAAAAAATTTTTTTTTTTTTTTCTTTTGATACAAAGTAATAAAAATAATTTTTTTTTTTTTTTTATATATATATGTAAGAGTAGTGGTGGTGGTTCCCTTTGGATTCTATCTTTATTTCTTTTACGCTCGCGGTATACTTAATTTACTTCTACATTAATTTATAGTTTATTGGTCGTTATTAAACGAATTTATCCCGAGATGAACTGGCTATATGGTACCTTATAGGTTTCCTTTAAGCGATTCAGCTCGAATTATTTAAATTCCTTATCCGATTTACTCTATTATTATACTTAGTGACATTTCTACGAAGTCTATGGTTTGCTGATTTACTATCTACAAACTCACGAAAATCTAACTCTTGTCACAAGACAATTGTGGTTTTTTTTTTTTTTTTTTTTTTGTTTTGAATCTCAGATTCAACCGATAGTCGCTCCTACTGCTGACTTTGTCTACAGTTGTGGACCTATCAATTTCGTCTGCCATTTCAACATTAATATCCTATTTAATTTTTATTTTGCATTCCAACAACAATAAAATTTAAAAAATTTATACTATCAAATCTATGAAATAGATTAAAAACTCAAGGAAATTACAATTTATTTCCTAATCAGCTTGGCTCACATCCGTAAAGGATTTATTCCTCAAGGCCAAAAGTTGGGCGCCAGATATGTAATATTTGTTCTCCAAGATATCTACCATTTTGCAATTGGACGGTGAATATGAAAAATTATTTTGACTCTTGTATCAGTTGCATGATGAGTCCTTTTTGTTTGGAGGGTATCATTCATCTGTAGCGGTGTGACATGCCTTGCATTTAAGCACAACTTAGCTCGCCGGATTGGGGTGGTTCTTGCTACGTGAATAATACTAATCTTACTTTATCAAATTTTTATTTTGCATGTCGGAGTAGCATACAGGCTTGAGAAGAAGAACTAGTGCTCACCTGTATAGGTAGCTACAAAGTTAAATTACTGCCGGACGAAAATTATTATAACTAAAATTAAAATAAAATGAATTGAAACTGCTATAAAAATTGAAATAATGTCAAAATAAAAATACTAAATCTAATCGGCGTGACTTCATAAACTATAAATGGAGGTGATGGGTTAATGATGTAAGTTTAACCCTAGGCTTACCCACCCACTTGTAGGTCAACATATACAATTGACACCACAACCATGACAACGTATCGCCTGTTTAAGATCGTTGTCCCTAACTAGGTAGATCATTCTGGTTTAGGCCTGAATGATCCGTGTAGATTTGAGTGCGCCGCTATCGATCATTTGTAAAGTTGAATCCAAGGTTCACCACCAGGGCTGAGAACTCAGTGTCCCATATTGGGATTACTTCTTTTCAAATAAATAAAATAAAATAAAATAATTCAACGTAGAATACAAAATATATTTTTTTTTATAAATTGCAATTCTAATTACATTTTTGTTAAAAATAAATTTTATAAAACGATAAATTCTTCTCATTTGTTTATAAATTGTGATTAAATTTTGTATAAAAACAATATTAACAAATTTTTCTCATTTGTTCATAAATTGTGATTAAATTTTATATAAAAATTATTAACAAATTCTTTTCATTTGTTTATAAATTGTGATTAAATTTTATATAAAAACATTAACAAATTCTTTTCATTTGTTTCTAAATTGTGATAATGATTTAATTTTATAAAAATAATTTATATAAAAATATTCCTAATATTTTTTGTTTTTTTTTTTTTTTTATAAAAAAAATTACTTTCCAAAATCACCATATGCTCTTTGAAAATCCAATACGACGAAAATAATATGACCAAAAATATTAATAAAATTTTTAATAAATTAAAAAAAAAAAAGAATTCACTATTTTTTTTTTTTCAAATTAATTGCTGTGTAATTAAATGTGTATCAAAGTATATATATTAATCAGTTAAATTTAAAGACAAAAAAAAAAGAAACAGTTTTAGTGATCACAAAATTAATACGAAAAACAAAAGTTCAAAGTTCATTAATATTGTTAATATATTTATTTTGTAACTAAATATCACTAAAAAATTGTTATTCTTTTGTATCTAAAGTTTATGGTAATATTAATATTAACTAAAACAAAATTAATTAATCGAAAATTAAAATAATTTTTTGAAACTGAGTTGATTAATTTGAATAAAAAATACTGAGCGAAAAAAATAACGTCTAAACAGCTTAACAGTTCGAACTAATTTCAAAACTAATATTAAATTAAACATATTTACTGTACTTACTCAACTGCCATTCGAATTGATGCGCATCCAATCGATGAGGTTGGTATAGTAATTATATAATTTTTGTTAATAAATTTTTATTTAATAGAAAATTTTTTTTTTTTTTTTTTTCATTTAAATATAGAAATATAATAGAAATAAAGTCCCGATAAATTATTTTATTTGTCAAAAAAAAATAAAATCAAAAATTTTTTTTTTTTTTTTTCCTTCCATAATACATATATTCATATCTATATATGTATATCTAATCATAACAAATTAATTAATTATATATGCGTATATATGAGTGACTAATACTATTATATTATATTTTGGAAAGTTATTTTCTTTTTACATCTTTATCACTATAATATCATCAGTTACTAAGAGGAAAACTATATTTTTCATTTTAATAAAACCGAATGTTTCTTTATATTTATATCAAATTATTTTTTTTTTTTTTTTTTTTGATAACAATTTAATTTTGATTGACACAAAATTTTTTTTTTTTTTTTTGTTGTTTTTTTTTTTATTTATTTAATCATATGATCGGAAGACCGCTATCATTCCGCTTTCAATCATTATGATTAATTTATCTTTAATTATATATATTGTCAAGTGTGGTGAGAGTGAGTGAATTAATTTATTCATCATCACTTAAGTAACTTTATTATTGAACAAATGAATTTATGAATTTTTCTTTGAGTTTGATTATTAGTTAAATTTGGAAACTTAATTTATTTCTTTAATTTCTATCTTATATTTTTATTTCCATTAATATTTTAAAAAAAAATTTTTTTATTTGTTTCCAATTTAATTTCAATTTCGATTTAAATTACTTTATCTTTAATTTTCAAATTTATTTAAATTACTTTAATTTATTTTCAAATTTATTTAAATTATTTTACTTTACTTTCAAATTTATTTAAATTAATTTTAAATTTTTACTTTAAAATTTATTAAAATTATTTAATTTACTTTCAAATTTACTTAAATTGTACTTCAAACTCAAAGTATTTATTTCTTTTTCTTAAAAGTTTTATTCATTTGGACTTCTTTTTATTTGACTTGTACGTTAATACTAGAATTAATTTTGTTTCTATTTTTTTTTTTTTTTATTTTTGTTCTAATTGAAAGTAATGTTTTTTTTTTTCTTTTTTTTTTTTTTAAATTTGTAATACGTTTATTTTTAATTTAAATTTTTGAATTTAATTTGTTTAAGATTGTTTTCTTTTTACTTGATCAATTTTTTTTTGATTCATTTTCATTTTAATTGATATATTTGTTCTTTATTTTTATTTTCTTATTTTTTTTTTTTTTTTTATTTTTAAAAATAAAACACTAAAAAAACACTAAATAAAAAAAATTTTGTTACTTGGCTTTAGAAAATTTTCTATAATTTTCTCTTTTTGTTGATTTGTTGATTTCTTCTTCCGCTGTGACTTTTTCTTCTTCACTTTTTGTTGTTTTAATCTTGAAAATTTCTTTTCTTTTGGCTAGCCGGGCTCCAACCAAAATTGTAAGATTTCTTTCTTTCACCTCTTTTTTTCTTTGTTGTCCCACGATGGTTTCTTTCTTTTTTTCTGTTTTTTTTTTTTTTGTTAATCCCACGATGTATCTCCTTTTTTTTCCTTTTTTTTCCTTTTTTTTTCTAGTTGTTTAATATTGGTTTCAGATTTGGTTCATAAAGAAATTTCACAATTATCATTACCTTTTTTTTTTGTATATTTCCAATTGTCCTTTCCTTATTTTCTTTTATTAAATTTTTTTCCAGATTTCACTATTATATTTTCCGATTTAATTAAATTCTACGTTTTCTCTTTTAAATTTTTTTTTTTTATATATATAATCAATCTTATAAAAGCGATTTTTTTAAGATTGATTTATAAAATTTCCACGTGCATAAAAAAAATTACTTAGAATAAAATAACTATTCTTATAACCCGAACACGTCTGGACAGTTTCACTTTATTTTCTAGAATTTTTTTTTAATTTTAATAGAAATAATCTTAACTGAGATATATATATATATTTTTTTTTAAATTTCAATAGAAATAATTTCAACTGTGATATTTTTAATTTTACTAGAACTAAGTTTAACTGTGATATTTTTTTTAATAGAAATAAATTCAATTGTGATATTTTATTTTAATTGAAATAAATCTTAACTGTGATATTTTATTTTTACTTGAAATAAATCTAACTGTAATATTTTACTTTTAATTGAAACAGATCTAACTATAATATTTTACTTTTACTTGAAACAGATCTAACTGTAATATTTTACTTTTAATTGAAATTAATTTTAACTGTGAAATTTTTTTTAATTTTTACATTAGACTTCTATTTTTTTTAAATTTTTTTTTATATTTTTTTAAACATTTTGTTTCTAACTAAAATCCTGGTAACCGCAGTGTAATTAATAATTTTCACAAAAGTGATGAATTTCACTATTTTTGCTCTTATGAATATTTTCACTTTTGTGATTCTAATTTTTTTATATTTAGCATTTTACAACTAATTCTTTTTTTATGCTAAACCATGTTCATAATTGTTATATGAATTTTAGATATTTGTCTGGGTAAATTTTTTTTTATAATTTTTCTTAACACTAAATAAAAAAAATTTTGTTACTTGGCTTTAGAAAATTTTCTATAATTTTCTCTTTTTGTTGATTTGTTGATTTCTTCTTCCGCTGTGAGTTTTTCTTCTTCACTTTTTGTTGTTTTAATCTTGAAAATTTCTTTTCTTGTGGCTAGCCGGGCTCCAACCAAAATTGTAAGATTTCTTTCTTTCACCTCTTTTTTTCTTTGTTGTCCCACGATGGTTTCTTTCTTTTTTCTGTTTTTTTTTTTTTGTTAATCCCACGATGTATCTCCTTTTTTTTCCTTTTTTTTCCTTTTTTTTTCTAGTTGTTTAATATTGGTTTCAGATTTGGTTCATAAAGAAATTTCACAATTATCATTACCTTTTTTTTTTGTATATTTCCAATTGTCCTTTCCTTATTTTCTTTTATTAAATTTTTTTCCAGATTTCACTATTATATTTTCCGATTTAATTAAATTCTACGTTTTCTCTTTTAAATTTTTTTTTTTTATATATATAATCAATCTTATAAAAGCGATTTTTTTAAGATTGATTTATAAAATTTCCACGTGCATAAAAAAAATTACTTAGAATAAAATAACTATTCTTATAACCCGAACACGTCTGGACAGTTTCACTTTATTTTCTAGAAAGAAAGATGGAACATTTCCGTCTACACATTATACCTCTGTTCCTTTAACTTTGATTTCGACCACCAGACGTCTCCACGAATATTCACTTGCAAAAGTTATTTGCTGAGTTTTTTTCTTAGTCCATATGACATTTTCGCTGCTTTTTTTTCGACTCGAACTACTCCATGTATACTTCATGTGTATTTGGCTGTCATATTTTTAACGTCAAGTGTCCCTTTTCCAAGCTGTCTGCGTCGGTGGTTTGTATTTTGTATCTTATATTGTTTTTCTCATTAATTACTTTATAATTATTATTATCCAATTTCCTTTTTGTTTATTATTTAATTTTTTTTCATTTTAGTTATTTCGGTGGTTGCAGGTTTCATCTGGGATAGGTGCCAGAGATAAATGGACTTTATGGTTCATATATATTTTTTTTTTTTTTTATTTACAAAAAAAATGGTGTCACGTTACAATAATTAAGAAATTCCTAAGAATTGTAGTGATAAATTTATAAAAATCCGACCTTTAATAGAATCTATTAGATCACGCTGCCAACAACAGAAACAGTTGAAGAAAATGTTTGCATAGATGAGCAAATAATTCCTTATAAAGGTAGAGTATCTTGTAAGGTTTACCAGGAAAACCAAATCCATGGGGTATGAAAGGAACACCAAATCCATGGGGTATTAAAAATTATGTGTTATGTGGAAAGTCTGGATTTCAGTATGACTTTATATTATACCAAGGAAAAAAAACTGAGATTAAAGTAGAATTTTTGAGAAAATATGGACTTTCAACAGGATGCATTTGTCTGAACTCCGGACATAATCTCTATTCATAATAACTCCGGACATAATCTCTATTTTGACAATTTTTTTAATTCATTTCATTTATTATAGATAGGTAGGGGAGCCTCAGATATTGTTGTAAGTGCTGATGGAAAGATTGCTTTAATAAAATGGCAAGATAAGTCCATACAGTAGAGTATCAATCCAAAGTCCATACAGTTGGCATCAAATTTTGTTGGAATAGGATAAGAAGATGTTGTGAAAAGATATTGTAAAACATCAAAAAAGTTGGTTGAAATTGTCCGACCTGAAATTGTGTGCCTCTATAACATGTCTATGGGTGGGGTCGACTTAATAGACCAATTAATAATTTATTAAAGGACTCTTAATAGCACAGGTAATAGCACATTTTATAGACTGTACTTCATTTGATAAAAAAAGCTGCTTGCTGGATAACTTATAAAAAAGATTACTGTAAAGTAGATACACCGAAAAAAGAAATATTGGACTTATTACATTTTAGAATGGCTGTAGCTAATCATTTAGTGTATTCAGGAAAAGCTAGTTCGTCGAAAAAGCGTGGTCGGCCACTGCAATCTACACTGAAACACTTAATAACTTGTCAAAATAAATTTGAAAACTTTCCACCCACACTCAGTGAATTTTCTTATAGAATTAGATGTCAACCTGTAGAAAATATGTGGTTTCGCACAATTAGGTTTAAAATAGAATGAGAAAACAGCTAGCTTTTTAATGAAAAAAAGCTGCCAATTTGGAAAGTGCTTCATATACCCTTTTGATCTACCTAGGATTTAGTGAAAACGAAGAATTAAATAAAAATTATGATTTTTACAAAACTCCAAGTGTGGTACAATTTAAAATTACAATCAAGTTTTTATAAATAAGTACTTGAATTTGTAATACTATACATACATATATGTATTATACTAAATACGCGAAATGTAATATACATATGTTTTTATTCTATAAATTTCGAACTTTTTGCCCCTGTAAAATGAAGAGGGTTGAAGGTATGTGTCCCAATTTTGTATACAAGGTGTAGGTGTGTATTTTTGAGAAATGGATTTCTCATTTTTTCAATCCAGTCCCCCGCTGAGGTGCTGCAGCCTCTTTCATAAACTTACCCCCTCACCCATAATAAAAGGGAAAGGGGTAAAAATTTCGAATGGTTTCGAAAGATACCAATCTATGATACCAAGCTTACAAGATATAAGACCCTATCTGAAATGCGGCTTATTTTATAGTCATTTTAAGTTCCAAATATTCAATTTTCAAAAACTATATAATAAATTTTGAAATGTAACATTTCTAAGTGATGTAACTTAGAGGGGGTTGCAGGTTGCAGGTAATAAATTTTTCGCACAAGATGTACAATAGTATACTTAAGAAATTAATTTCTCATTTTTTCAATCTAGTTCCCCACTGAGGTGCTGCAGCCTTTTTCATAAAATAACCCCCTCACCCATAATAAAAGGGAAAGAGGTAAAAAATTGAATGATTTTGAAAGACACCAACTTATTATACCTAACTTTAAAAATATAAGACCCTATCTGTAATGTGACATATCGTATAACCATTTTAAATATCAAAAATTCAATTTTAATAGTCCCATAAAAATTCTTTCACCTGTAAAATGAATGGGGGTAAAGACACGGATTTTTTTTGTGCTGATTCTGATTCCCTGACATCTAAAACGTCCAGAAAAATCAAAATCTCGAAAAAAAATGTTTCGAAATTTAGACCGCGCCAGAAAGCTTCATATATTTTCAATATATGAAGCAAAATTGTACAATATATTGTAAAAATTTGATGAAAGGGTTAATAATTACCAAGTTTTACCGCGAGTTCGAACACAGCCTAACTTTCCATTTATTTAAATTTAATAAAATAAGCCTGTCCGAAAGTATTTAAATTTTAAAAAATTTGCCAATGGGGTGAAAAGCAAATGTAACTGTGGTGTTTTTTTTTACAATTTGGCTGTCTGAAATGTTTTGAAATAATTTATAGTTAAAATTTTGATAGATCACAATAAATAAAAAAAGTTTATAATTTTAAATTTCCAAATAAACAGGGCTCGGATTCTCTGAGGGGATATCGCTTAGAACGATAATCGAGTAAAAATATACTCGAATATACTAGATGACGATTCTCGAAATAAAAAAATTGGAATCACGATTATCGATTGATATAGTATCGAAATTATTTGAAAAAGTAGTAGATATTACTTCAATAATAATGTTAAATTATATATGACAAATAGGTATAATTTCAAATTATATAGTAAAGCCTAGTACCTAGTACGCTGCTTCAAATTATATAGTAAAGCCTAGTCTTGCTAAACTAAATTTTCCATATAAAATTTAACTTCAATTATTAAATATTAATAATTAAGTAATTATTTATTAATAATTAATAATATTTAATTACTAATTATTATAAATTCATTATTTATCTCTACTATTTAATTTAGTTTAGCAAGAGCAGCGTACTAGGCTTTATATAAAAAATTTTTTTTTTTTATTTTGATTTAATTATTTTTGATAAATAATTTCATTCGATAACAAAATAAGTATCGAATGAAATTTATCGTTTTATACTCGATGAATCGTATGATAGAATTCCAAATTTATCGTTAGATTTCGATATCGTGTATATTCGATATCGACTCAAAAAAACCGAGCCCAGCACGTGTATTCCTGAAAACGTTTCGAATGAACTTCGTGACGTTAATTTAATTTTGGTATTCCTGAAAACGTATGGAATCTTTATCGAATCGATATATTCCATAAATAATTTCAAATTATATAGTAACTATATAATATAGTAACTATTATAGTAAATAATTTCAAATTATATATAGTAATTTTTAACGTCAACTATTTTGTTTACGTTATTGTCAAATTCATAAATTTTTAAAAATTCAAAAAATTTTGTGGCTGTTTCTTTTAAAAAATGTAAGTTTTTATTTATGTTAATATGTACTACATTAATGTATATTATACGCAAATATACAAAATTATATATGTGGAAAAATATATACTAAAATTAATACATACAATAATAGGTTTAAACAACAACTACAAAACAATATGAACTTTTGATTGCATATATGGAGGATCATAAAGATTTGGCCAGTGGATTCCTATCAACGAAAATTGCTCGAAGTAGAGCAAAAGTATTATGGAGAATTGTAAGTGACCAACTAAATGCCCATGGGCCACCTATTCGCGAAACTGTCGAGTGGAAAAAGGTTAAATAGATATCTATTATCATATTTTTTGTTGGTTGCACACATACTAATTTTCAATCACATAAATCATGAATTCCGTTCGGAAGATATTCCGTCGGAGATTTCCACTCCGACGGAGAAAAAAATGGAATTCTGAAATACTTCGGAATCGTATAAAAATATTGCCATAGCAAACCAATTTTTCGGATTATCGAAATCAGCTGATTTACTTCAAATTCAAAAATTAAATATTTTTAAAATATTTTTTTTCTTACAAACTTGATGAAAATTATTTTAAAAGTATTAATTTCTGAATTTGTGTATTGAAAAATGTTTAAAATGAATATGGTTGGGTTTTCTTGGAAGTTATTGATGAAGAAAATTTTAAACCAATTTTTTTTATCAAAAGTTGACTTTAATTTCAATTTCCGTAACTTTTTTTTTTCTGAAAATCGAACATTTCTCCGTTTCGAACGGAATTCATGATTTATGTGAATATTTCTAGATATGGGCTGATTATATATGTATATAATCCAAAAAAAAAAAGGAGGAAAAATAAATTACAGCTATGTGGAACCGGAGGTGGTATATTTAAACAATCAAGTTATTCTCCTCAAGAAGAATCAACAATAGCTTTGTTAGATTTAAATGAATCCGTTGAAGGATTGCCTAGAGCAAAAAAATTTGGACATCAAATTGAACAATTCGAAGATGTAATAATTTGTTCTAATGACAACATTGCTTTTGAAAATGTAGAAGGGGTTCAAGATATATGTGGAGAATTAGTAGATGAAGAAATGGAAACACAAAACACGACATTAAGACCACTTCATCAGAGAAAATCAAAAAATAGTAAACAAAATTTAGAAAACATTAAAGAAAATTTACTAAAAAGCCAACGTCTACACAAAAAAAATTATATGAGATGATGGACGAAAAACTTTCAGCCATTATAAAAAGTAATAAAGAAAGTGTTGACGAAATAAAAGAAGCTAATATGTGGCGTATGAAAATGTTCAATGTTCAAATTGCAGCGTTGCCAATAATTATTTTGTATCAGAGCTAAATCAATCTAAAAAAAGAGCTAGAAAAGAGCTTTATATGCAAAAGGAATGATTTATATGCAAATCTAAATTTATTTGAAATAAAAGTAGAATTTTGTGTTTCAAATTAAATTAATTTTATTATTAAGTAGAATTTAAACAAAACTTCAAAATAAAAATATTAAAAGTATTAAAAATAGTAAAAAATAACAAAAAAATTAAATTCAAATAAAATAAAGACATAAAACAAATATAACAAAAAAATGAAATCACTAAATTATAAAAAAAGTAAATAGAAAATAAAAATAATAAAAATAAAATCGATATTGCAGAATCTATACGAAGCATTTTTTGTTAAATATTATATAGTATTATAGTTACTATATAATATTTAACAAAAAAGCTTCCATATCTTGAGCTCCAGCTTCATCCTCCGCGTCATCTTTAGAGTAACTGCTCATTGTTCCTATTTTATTCAATATCTCTGGAGGTAAAATGTAGTCAGAACAACATTTGTTGCATATTTTGAGGCCAAAACGAATTAATAAAATTGAAATAAATCATCCTACCGAAAAATATTTTGTTTGAAACGTATTTCCCAGTAGAAAAGAATTAAGCTGGGCTAGTATAAGCAATAAATTTGCATATTTTTGGGAATTTTAATTAAATCAAAATAAGAGCCAGATTGAGAGCTAAATTTTTCAAAAACGTGCCAGATTGCTCCTAAGAGCAAATCGAGTTTTTTGATAGCTAGAAATCTTAAAATAGTGCTAAAACTAGCTCGAAAAGAGCTAAATTGGCAACGCTGTCAAATTGGAAATAAAAAATAGGATGCTAGAAGTAGAGGAAATGAAAAAGACTAATAATTCAATTAAAACAAAATAATAATTTATGAAAAAAATATTCAAAATTTAAACTATGTTATAATGAATTTAGTTATGTTATATTATTACTTTGTTAATATTATGTTTGAAAATGAATTTTTGTTAATATAATTTTTGAATTTTTAATGAATTTAAATGTTCATAATATACAAAATAATATTAATTTTTAAAATACAAAACATTTTAAAACATAATTTTGTCTATTTAATTTAAATTCATTTATTTACTAATAATTTTTGTTAATGAATTAATTAATTTCTAATTAATTTATGAATTAAAATTTTTTTTTTAAAAGAAAGAGCTATCATATCTCTTTTTGGCAATAGTGGTTAAATTATTTTCAGCACCATCATAAAAGTCGTCGTCATCATCACTTTCATGGTCCTCCAATACTATATCGAATTCTGGTACTTTGTAATTAATATAAATGTTATGCAATGCGCAGCAGACATTTGTAACCTGTATGGCTTTAGATGGTGTATAATGGAGTCCTCGTTCACCTAATATACATCTAAATCTTCCTTTCAGCACTCCAATAGTTCTTTCAACTATCTTTCTGCATTTAGAATGTATATTATTCAATTTTGATTCAATTGTCCCCCTCATCTACTGATCTGTATGGTGTCAGTAACCATGGCTGCAAAGAGTACCCACTATCACCTTAATATAAACAAAAATTAAAATTAGGTTTTTTTATGATATAAGCAAATTTACCTAATAACCAACTTTGCTTTTCACCATTTTTCCAATTTTGTTCTAAAAAATTAGTATGTTCGCCCATACTCCAAATGAATGAATCGTGAGAGGCACCACCATAGCACGCGTCAATGTACCTAATGTATGATATCCTTTTCTACTGAAATAGAGATGCTCATTATTTTGAGGTCTAATAATTTTGATATGTGTTCCGTCCACACAACCTATTATTCCTGGAAATGAATATTTATTAAAAAAATGTTGTTTGGAGTTCCATTTTTCTTCCTCAGTCAAATGGATATCCATTTATGTATTCATTCCAATTAAAAAATCCTGACCAAGTCCCATTCCAATTAAAAAATCCTGACCAATACTTTGTTGATAAGTTCCTTCAGCAAAAAATCTTAGGGCGGTTGTAAATTTCAAAATATTTGGTATTGAAGAACTTCGTTTTTTTAATTTATACTCTCCATTAATTTCATGGGGCCAAACGGGGAGACTAATATATGTCACCGATTCCAGTTAATTAAATATTATTTTTCCAATTCCTACTCTCACCTCCTTGGTGCCACCTGGAAACCTGAGCAACCTGATGGAAGATGAAGTAACCAACCTCCATGGGAAATCAGGTCAGGGCTGACGAGAGAGGGAGCTTCACCATAGGCTACTTCGACTTATGCGAATTCCTAGGCTAGGTGGAGGCAGCGTCTGTTTTCCAGGTTAGGAACGGCTGCAACAAAGCGTCTGTATTTTAGGAGCGGCTTGTATTAAAAGAAGGAAAACTTAAAACCTTTCAGAACGCAACTGGAAACCACTGAAATATAATTCCAAGAAAACCAAATGCTAACTTCAACAAATACATGACCCTCAGTCTTCGGCAATACGAGGGTGCTAAGAATGCCCGGAGGTAAAAATAAAAATAAACTTAACATTGGAACATGGAACGTACGAAACTTATATGAAGCTGGAAAGTTTGCAAATACCGTAAAAGAAATGTACAGGCAAATGAACATTGACATTCTAGGTATTTGTAAAACGTGGTGGCCAGGATCTGGAATATGTCAACATATGGGTGCAACAATGTTTTTTTTTCCGGTAACAACAACCCTTATCACAGGAATGGTGTAGGTATTATCGTTTCTGAAACCATCAAAAAATCTGTCATGGATTATATCCCATACTCAGACAGAACAATTATGTTAAAAATACATGCTAATTCAGTAAATTTAAATATTCAGAAATTGAACAATTAATGAAACTGACTAAAAAACATGAAATTATCATAATTGTAGGGGACTTTAATGCTAAACTAGGGAACCAACCAGTAGACAATATTATTGGATCATACGGACTAGGTACGCGAAATCCAAGGGGTGACCGTCTTGTGCAATGTTGTACTAAATATGATCTCAAAGCCATGAACACATGGTTTTGCCTTCCACCTCGTCGACTATGTACATGGAAATCACTACAAGATAATAATTCAAACATTGTCCGAAATCAAATCGATTATTTTCTTATAAATAAAAGATTTTGTACATCAGTGTCGAAAGTAAGAACATATCCAGGAGCGGATGTTCCTTCAGACCACAATTTGTTACTGGGTAGCATTAGGGTTAAATTAGCCGTTCCGAAAAAACCAAAGCGTGCGATTCGGCTAGACCTAGAAAAACTAAAAAATGAAGATATGAAAACGGATCTGCCAGATGAAATCAACAGAAAATTACTAACGTTACGTTCGCCATCGGAAGAGGAAGATAACGGCAACATAAACACTCTATGGTCGGAAACTAAATCAGTGCTTCTTAGTATATCGAAAAATAAGCTAGGACAGAAAAAATATAATCACAAACAAAAATGGATTACTGATGAAATTCTGGAACTAATGGATGAACGACGACAGTACAAAAACCAAAATAACAACGAATACATACGTTTGCATGACATCATTAGATCAAAAATTAGAATCGCTAAAAACCAATGGTTGGAAAGAGAATGTCAGGAAATTGAAAAATTAAATAATATGCATGATACATTTAATCTACACAGAAAAATTAAAGAGACATCTGGTATATATCGTAAACATACACCATCAGTTTTAGTAGACAATTAGAACAACATTATACTTGATTTAACAGCAAAAAAGCAGTTATGGGAAAATTATATTAACAACCTTTTTTCAGACCAGTCTAGATCTAATCAAGTATCGGCATCTACACCACGGACAGGACTACCCATAACGAATGATAAAATAAAAAAATCAATAGTTTCATCTAAAAACAATAAATCTCCAGGTCCCGATGAATTACCAGCAGAAATAATTAAACTGATCGATGGAGAAAATATTGAAATACTTCAAAAAATATTCAACAGGATATATGAAACCGGCATTGAAATTGGGTCAAAAATCAAAAATATCTTGCTGAGTCTGGCAGGCAGTATCCTTAACCGGCATATACCCAGATGAATGCCTAAAATCAACATTTATAGCTCTTCCTAAAAAAGCTAATGCGAAACAATGTAGTGATCACAGTGTAATATACCCAAACCGATATTAATAATATTAATATCGTAAATATATATCAAGAAAGAATAATGAAAATTGTAAATTAAGAAATTTGTAACACTTAAGAATTGTAAATGATTAGTCAAATGACCAATATATATTGATATTTCATGTATTGCCAAATTACAAAATTGGGACAATTAATATCGAACATTTAAAAATAAAGACACTTGAAATTGGGTCAATAATAATATTGCATTGTATGAATATTTAACATAAAAAAGAAAAGAAAGGCAATTGACTGATCATCAAAAAATAAAAATATGTTCTAGTTTATAGGAAAAATCAAAAATGTAAAATCAGTTAATAAAGTTAAATCAAAAAGAAAACAAGTATTTTAATTAAAATCGGTTCTTCTAAATCCTAAGTCTAAATCCCAAGCCTCTAATTCAGTGGAAAATACTACACAACTAGTTTTTTCAAATTTATTACATTGGTCTCAGGTGTGGGGTAGAATAAAGTGCATTATTATTGTATCAAAAAAAAATTCTAGAAAATGACAAAAACAAATCTCAGAAAATCAAAGAATAAAAATCTATTCTAATAAAATATTTTAATAAAATATTACTCTTATAACTAATGAAATTAGTTTAAATTATAAATAAAATAAATATTATTCTAATAACTAATGAACGGGTTAAAAAAAACTTTAAATAAAATATAATAACAGGTTTAATAGATTATAAAGTTAAATAATTAAATTATAAAGGATATTGCAACTTTTCACAAGAAAATATACTACAATTTGCTTAATGTCTTGCTGAGTCTGGCAGGCAGTATCCTTAACCAAAATATAAAAACATAATACGTTAAAGTGAAAAATATATACAAACAAATAGCCAATAACATATTCATAATAAAAAATAAAAAAGCAGAACAAACTTAGAGGTAATCTTTAAACGGAGGCCAAAGGCGCCGTTTAACAACAACAACAGCAGTAATAAAAAACTAAAGATTAAAGTCAATAATCAACGATTAGAGTCATTTCATCAATTCCAAATTCCAGAGCATTAGTTCTTCAACATTAACTCCAGTTTCCAGAGTAACATTTACATAATAACATTAAATAATAATGTATATTATTGCTAAATTAATTTAAGTCATTTTTATTAATTAAGAAAAAAAATTATTTACATAAGACACTTATGCGCTTATTCCGACAGTCGTGTCGTATTTAACGCCGTAAAGTCATTTCGTTTCGTACCAACTAAAAAAATGTATTCTCAGAGGCGTACGAAACGACTGATTTATTCGTTAATAGTATTTATTTCCAATAGATGGCTTTAAAAATTTTTTTTTACTATATTTCATTTTTTATATTTTATTTATACTTGATTTGACTTTCAATAATTTGATTTTTTTTTTAATTATTTTTTCAATGATTCAATGATTTGATTTTTTTTTTATATTTGATTTTTTATATTTTTTATTTATACTTGATATTAATAATAAAATACTATACATTTTCGTTCTATTCAATTGCAAAATTGCTTACGACAAAAATTATAGTTTTTTGACAAATAAATTCAAGTCGTACACCTCCAAGAATACTGGATTTTGTGGCTGTTTCGTATCAATATGACTAATTTCGTATTGATACGACTCTCGTGATACAAAATCTTTGTAGTCGTATCTTACGCCAGCAAATACGACTGTCGGAATAAGGGCATTAATAAAATAAAACATAAGGAAATTTGAAATTTTTTTTATTAAATCAATTATAAATAAATAAATTGTATATATGAATAAACTCAGGCATGCTAAATAAGATTTTGAATTTTTTTTAACGAAAAAGAGAGAACAAAAGTAAAATAAAGTAATAATAAAATATATGTATATTTATGTGTATTATTTTTTTTTCTCTGCATGTTAAAATTTGGTGCATTTTATTAAAAAATAAATAAATAAAATAAAATAAAAAATAAATTTAAGAAGAAATAAGAAATAAGTTTACGTTTTTTTTGTGTCCTGTATTTAGTGTGAAAAAAAATCGTCTATTGCTACATGTTATTTTCCTTCTCGTATGAGCCATTTAAATTTAAACATAAGTCTGAGATCAAGGAAAGTCATCTGAAAGTCTATCAGAAAATCCTGATCTCATGCCCCTCGCACATTCTCCTAAAGAAATTAAGCCTCAGGAAATAATATCCCAAGATGTTAATAATACAGATAATAAATCAAAACCACTCGAATCAACAAGCTACTCTAATCAAATAAATATTTTGCCAAACCAAGGAGATAATCAGCCTCCAAACATAAATCCACCAAATTTAACTTCGGAAAATATTGTTATTCAAACATCCGTTAAATTGGCTACTTTCAATATCGGTCAAGCAACAAAAATGATTCCTGAATTTAGTGGGAAAAAACAGAGTTGCATAGATTCATTCAACTCGCTGAAATTCAATTTAAGCGCGCAAATGACAAACAAGAAAAAAATGATTTCCTCGACGTAATTATTTCTAAAATTTCCGGTCGCGCATATAATGCTGTATTAAGATATAAGGATTTTACAAAATGGGAAGACCTAAAATGTTCTCTTCTAGAGAAGTTTTCAAAAACTAGGTCTACACAGTTAGTCCAGATGGATGTTTTCGCGTTAAGTCAAGGATTCAAGGAATCAGTCACTAAGTATTCGGAAAGAGCGGAAATGATGAATTGAACATAGTAGTAGTAGTAGTAGTAGTTAGCATGGTGGCCGAAGCCTCCCATAGACCATTAAGGGCCTTAGCGCTACCATAAATGCCGGTATGAATTACAGGTCCCCGGTTTCTACGCCCTGGGTGTTCGCATGGATATTTGAGGAGAGGTTGAAAGTGTCCGTAATTTTAGGAGTTTGCTGATACCGCATTTAGAAACTTGCCAGCCCAAGGCAAGACAATCTCCTTTTCGCGAGTGCAGGACAGTGGCAAAGAAGATGCTCGAGGATTTCTTTCTGCCCCGGTACCTTACAGTTTCTGCAGAGGTTGTTAGTTGTAAGACCCATCCTGTGCGCGTGTCTACCAATTAAACAGTGTCCAGTGAGTAAACCCACTGCTGTTCTGCAAGTCGATCGCGGTAGGGTAAGAATGTGGTTCGATTTTTTGTGATCGTAGGAACCCCACATCACTTTCGTCGTTTTACACGAAGAAAGTAGGTTCCAGCGTCTCTTTGCAAGTGCCAAAGTTCTTATTATCAAGTATTTTCTTGAAGGTTTGTATAGGGGGTAATACACGCTCGGAGTATTCCTGCTCGAGAGTTGCTCTTCTCTTATCAAGTATATCCGCGGCTTCATTCCCAGTAATGTCGCAGTGTGCTGATACCAGGCAGAGAGTTACTTTCCTATTTAAACATAGGTTCTGAAGTGCTAGGTAGCAATTGAGTACTACTTTCGATATAATTTAGGCGGAGGCCAGAGATTTGATGGCCGCCTGGCTGTCCACATAAATGTTAATATAAGAGTTCAGAGTATTGTGGATGCATGCAGTTTCAGCGGCTTTCTGAATTGCCAGAATCTCCGCCTGGAAAACACTGCACTCTTTAGGTAGTTTGAAACTAAGGTTAAGATCTAGATCTGGGGAGTGCACAGCCGCACCAACGCCAGTATCCATCTTTGAACCATCAGTGTATAAATTATAAGTGCCGACAGGATCTGAGATTTTGTTTTCCCAGAATTGCCTGCTTGGTATGTTGGTCGTATACTTCCGATTAAGAGAAAGGGTTGGGACCATGTAGTCAGTCTCCCCACATAGTGAGAGTCCGATTCTTGTATGCCCAAAGTTCCTACATTTGAGTTGATCCGTTTGCTTAAGACGAAGAGCACTTTTTGCCGCTAAATTCCTGGCAAATAGATCAATAGGTATTAGAGAGTATAGTGTTTAGCGAGTCAGAGGATGTGGTCTTGAGCGCACCAGTTATGCCCAGACTAGTTGATCGTTGTACCGTTTCTAATTTGGATCTAAACGTTCTCTTTTCTAGAGCTGGCCACCATACCATGACCCCGTAGAGCATGATTGGTCGCACAATTGCAGTGTAGATCCAGCAAGTGAGTTGAGGCTTAAGGCCCCATGATTTGCCAAAAGTATGTTTGCACGCATAGAACGCATTTTTGGCTTTGAGTACCCGTTCTTCTATGTTTGGATTCCAACTTAGCTTGCTGTCAAGGATTAGACCAAGGAATTTGGTCTGCTTAGCAAGAGTAAACGGCGTTTCATCCAATTTAGGGAGCGTAAAGTGAGGTATTTTGTATTTCCTGGTGAAGAGGACCAGTTCCGCTTTTTTCAGGTGGATTTTCAGTCCGCTGGCCCTTGCCCATTTACTTAGTTTGTTAATAGCGCTTTGGATGAGTTCACTGATTGTGTTGAGAAACTTGCCTGTTGCAAGCACTACTACATCATCAGCATACGCAGTGGCTTTTACACCACTTTTATTTAGTGATTTTAGTATGTCGTTAAGGACAAGATTCCAGATGAGGGGTGACAGTACTCCCCCTTGAGGAGTGCCACGCACTACTTGCTTCGCAGCAGTGGCGCTACCCCATTCTGATATTATCCGCCTATTATTGAGAAGGTTAGTGATCCAGTTACTGATCACTTTACTTGTTCGAACGGTGTTTAGAATTGTATCTTTACAATTGTATCTGTGGTGACATTGTTGAAGGCACCTTCTATATCGAGAAAAACACCTAAGGTGAATTCCTTAAAGTGTAATGATTTTTCGATCTCCAGCACTACCTCATGTCGTGCAGTTTCTACCGATCTTCCTTTAGTGTATGCATGTTGAGATCTATAAAGAGTATTGGGATCCATATTACTCCTAATATGCGCGTCTAATATTCTTTCCATGGTTTTGAGCATAAATGAGGTAAGGCTTATTGGCCGATAGTCTTTTGGATTCACGTGATCACTCTTGCCAGTCTTGGGTATAAAAACGAATTTAGACTCGTTCCATAATTTAGGTACGTGGTTTAAACTGAGACATCCCTTGAAAATCGGAATCAGCCACGGAATAACCAATAGCCAGTTTCTCTGTTTTCTGCAGCATTGCCGGTATTACTCCGTCGGGTCCCGGTGATTTGTAGGGATCAAACGAGTTGATGGCCCAGCCGATGCTATTCCACGTAAAAAGATTTGGAATTGGTCTTTTGCGAGATGTGGAAGTGTTTTGATGTTTTGGGTTAGGGCCTTCCGGATCAATACAGTCAGGAAGGTAAGTGAGCAAAAGCTCCTCTAACGATTCCTTACTGCTTTTAGTCCAGTTACCTTCGGTGCTTCTAAGAAGAGTAGCTTGAATTCGTGTTTTAGATAGAATTTTATTGAGTCTCGCCGCTTCAGAGTTCTGCTACATTTCGCCGCAGAAACTCCTCCAGCTAGCTCTTTTCGCGTTGCGTAACTCTTTTTTGAAAGTTTTGAGAAGTTTCTTGTACTCCGCCCACACACTCGGATCCCCGGAGCGTTTAGCTTGGGCGAATGATTTGTGGACAGCGAAGGTGAGTGAGCAAAAGCTCCTCTAACGATTCCTTACTGCTTTTAGTCCAGTTACCTTCGGTGCTTCTAAGAAGAGTAGCTTGAATTGGTGTTTTAGATAGAATTTTATTTAGTCTCGCCGCTTCAGAGGTTTGCTCAATTTCGCCGCAGAAACTCCTCCAGCTAGCTCTTTTCGCGTTGCGTAACTCTTTTTTGAAAGTTTTGAGAAGTTTCTTGTACTCCGCCCACACACTCGGATCCCCGGAGCGTTTAGCTTGGGCGAATGATTTGTGGACAGCGTCCCGAGTAGTTATCAATTGAGCGTTCCACCATGGTGGTTTGGATCTTTTAGGAGCTTTTGTACGAGGACAAGCTCTATTAAATGCGGACGTTAGCGCGTTTGTGAGATATTGCAGTGGCCTCCAGAGTATTAATCTTCCAAATAGCTACTGGGCATTTATCTTTAAGTTTCAGCTCTAAGCTGTTAACGAACAGATCCCAGTCCGTTTCGGCCGGGTTTCTGAACGTGATTTGTGTTTTGAGAGTGTTATGTGTTATATTGAAACTTACATACCTATGGTCGAATAGAGATGGTTTATCTAGCGCTTGCCAGTTTTCCAGCGCACATGAATCCGTTTCAGTGAATAGTGTTAGGTCAAGGACATTTTCGCTAGTCGGGCCGATGTAGGTTGGTACATCACCCCGATTGCCTATGGAGAGGTTAGTACTAAGTATAAAATCTAAAAGTGACTCACCTCTCAAATTAACGTCCTTGCTTCCCGAGATCTTATGTTGAGCATTCGCATCTCCACCGATCATTCGCATCTCCACCTTGAGCTTTCGCATCTCCACCGATCACTAGATTGCATTTTTCCTCTGAAGGATGCTTCACTAGCGTCAGGAGTTCAGTGGGCGAAGCTTCTTTATCGTGTGCCATATAGGTAGATGCTATCAGGAGCGGTTTAAGGTTACCGTTTCCTTCACACATTGCTACCGTGAGGTCTTCAGAGCTGTAATGAGACTTTAGAAAGATATTGAGGTTTTTCTTGGCCAAGATGGCAGAGCGTTTCTTTCCTTCGTTGCTTGAGAATAGTAGTTTGTATTGTCGTGACGCTAAACCCTTTATATCTCATTACCGGATATCCAGGGATCCTGGATTAGCGCCACACCGTAGTTACCCTCATCCAGCGTGAGTAGTAGCTCAGCTGAAGCCAAGCTATTGTGGTGGAGGTTGGCTTGTATCACCCGCAACATCTGAAGATGCTGCAGCCAGATCCGTCGGGTCTGGATACAGTAGGTCAGGATTCGTGATCTCTGTACCTACTGCTCCAGGCTCCAGCGATATGTTGGTAGTGGCTAGCGTGATGATACCTAGGTCTTTCTCAACCTCATCTTGTTCTAGGGTGTTGTAGTTGTCGTCGTTAGGCTTGCGCTTCTGAAGTCTAAGGTAGACGCTGCCGCACCCCCAGGCCATTTTTCCATAACGAGGATACAATATGTCCTCCGCTTCTTTATTGATTTGGAGAACATATGCTTGTCCACCATCGGGTTATAGCGGCTTGTAGACGCTGCCGCACCCCCAGGCCATTTTTCCATAACGAGGATACAATATGTCCTCCGCCTCTATTGATTTGGAGAACATATGCTTGTCTACCTTTAGTACCTTCCAGTCGCTCGTCGGTATTTTGGGATTTTGGCGTTGGAGTAGTCGCAGGACTGTGGGGACTGTCTTCTTACACCAGTCGAGCGTATATTGGTCGTTACACTTTATCAGCTTAACGTGGTTGAGCCAACCAGCACCATCAAAGGTTGGTGCACTGTGGTATCCATATGCGTCATCATGGCGTGCAGTAGCTTCATCTCCCCTATCTTTTATCTTTCAAAAGATATACGACCAAATGGATCACTGTGGTCGACTAGCGCTACTAGGAGGTGCCTTTTGAGCATCTCCGCCATGGATGGTGTTGGTTGTTGAAGCGGTGGTAAAATAATGTTATATTGCGAAGGTTGAGCGCTACATTTTTTCTTCTGAGTTGCAGGTGATTGTTCCTCTGCAGATCTCAGTCGCTTCTTGGTTTCAAGCACTTCAACCTTGTGTTGTTCAACTTTGTTACGGAAGGCTGGGTTCGATGCGCCGAAACCTTTCCTACTTTCAAGCTGTTCTCTACTCTGATCGATAAAACTTCTTGCCCACAGCAGATCCTGTTGTTCCTCGGAACTAAGGTCCGCTTTATGACCAAGGGTATTCTCGTACTTCAGAGCAGGCTTGTACTTGCTAAGGGCCCAACTGCCTTCTCGAGTAGGCCTGGACCTGGGTGTCATACGCCGCCCAGTATCCTGACATACCTTTGGAGACAGAAGAAGCTCTTCTTCGTCAATTGATATTGCTGTGGATTTCGCACTTTCCTGATCAGAGTCCAGGACCTGATCGGTAGTGTCTAGAGAGAAGTTTTGGTCAGTAGCATGACTACTATTACGGCCTGACTCGCTCACCGTAATAGTTGTGGTAGCAGTAGTGTTACTATCGCTGTGACCTGCACCATGCGAAGTTGTTGTGAGGCTACTGGCGACACGAGATTTGACTCCCGTGCCACTACCGGAGTTCGCAGCCACGACCTCCCCCGACAGTTGTGGCAATATCCTATCACGCGAATTTTCCTTTGCTTTGTCCATTTTCATATCCGGGTCGAGGAGTCTACTTAGTTTTCGGAACCGTCATCGAAAAACTTGGCCTTAAAGACATGGTTGGATCTACCGAGAATGTTGCCATTCCCTCCGCCATCGCCCAAGATTTCCTCCGGACCTACTTAAGCCCCCCACCACGACAAGGTGAGACTCCACGGGGAATTGAACATAGCTAGTGTACAAGATACTATGTCAAAACACGGTAGTGAAGTTATCCGTGAATTAAATGGTTTGACTGTAAAGAATAATTTTATAAATGGATTACGTGATCCATTAAAATTAATAGTCCATACAGCTAGAAAAACCACGTTAAGCGACACAATAGAACGCGCAATTGATGAATAAAAATTAAGTAGAAATAATTGAATCAATAAGAAAGCTTATTGTAATAATTGTATAACTCAAACCCGCCACACTATAGAGTGTAGACGAACAAGTAATGATTCAAATTATAACCAAATTCAATTTCAAATTTCAAACAAAATTTTAATCCAAATTTTTATAAATCGAAAACTAATTTCAACACATTTCTTAAATTTAGTAATGTCTCTGGTAAGCCCGTGGTTCCCTATTCAGTACCACAGATAGCTACAATAACACAGGAAAAAATATATCGCTATTGTAAAAAACCTGGACATAACATTGAGGAATGCAGAAAGCGTATTTTTAATAACAATAAAAAGAATAATACGCAAAATATTTATGTTATTTCCCAATCTAATATGGATCAGGGAAATTGGGCCTCAGGACTCAGGCAAGCGAATTAAAATAAGAAACCCAGTTGGTTGCAAGCTAATTTAAGAAAATCAAATAATACAAAATCCTAAATCACAAAATCTAAAATCAGAAAATCTTAAATCACAAAATCACAAAATCTGAAATCACAAAATCTTAAATCAAAAAGTCTAAATTCAGAAAATCTTAAATCACAAACTCTAAATTCAGAAAATCTTAAATCACAAAATCACACTTTAATAGGAAAATCAAATACAAAAAATCTAATACTACAAAATCAAAAAACCCAAAATCCCCAATCACTAACTCTTAATCCACAAAATCTCAAATTAAATTCAAAAAATCAAAATATACAAAATCCAAATTCACAAAACCCAATAACACAAATTCAAATAATCAAGTACTGGTAACCCAAGTAAAATTTTCCAGTATATTGTCCATGGAAATTGAAGGCACAGAAAATAAATTCACCAAATTTTTGTTAGATTCCGGAGCAAGTGTCAGCATTATAAAAATAAATGCTTTACATGACAATACCTATGTCGATCAAATGCCAATAGAACTCAAAGGCATTTCACCCGAAACGATTCATACAATTGGTACAACCCAATTATTTATCAGGATGTACGACAAAAAATATCCTATAGTTTTCCATGTAGTATCCGCTGATTTTCCTATACCACAGGATGGTATAATTGGCGAAGATTTTTTAATGAAAACAAAGGCAATCATTGATTATGGAAATGATCAAGCTATTTTCGAATTTAACAATTCAAAATTTGCAATAAAATTCCAAATTGAAAGTAATAAAGTGGTTACACCACCACGAACAGAAAAAAATAATTAAATATATACAGGAAGAATCACTAACCTGGTTAAATTCTAAAAATTTAAATGAGAATGGAATATTTATAACTAATACTATAGTTAAACCAGAAAACGGATATGTATATCTCAGTATTATCAACGTAAATGAAAAACCATTTGAAATAGGTAATGAAGAATTAAAAATTAATTTTGCTTAAACTGTCAATCCTTGGAATTTGGTTAACATATTGTCTAATTAATTTCTTTATTATATTGTCAGGAAAATTATTTTGTCTTAACGTACTAGTTATGATTATTTTGTTTTTGTCATGGAAAATTGGTGCACTTAGTCCTAAAACACGAGAAGTAAAATTGCGGGCAGTGTTGTATATTTGGTTCCGTCCGACTCTGTTTCTACAGTAAATTGAATTTTATTGTGGTAACTATTCAGTGCTGTCATTATGTGGTCTAATTTGTTTCTTGGAATGATAGCAAATAAGTCATCTACATATTTTACAAAAAGTTTTGGTTTTTCGTCAAGTTTTTGTATGATGTTGTCAAGTAAATCTTCCATAATAATGTCAGTTAATATTGGCGACAATGGACTACCCATCGGATTACCAAAGATTTGTTTATGCAAATTCTTATTAAAAATAAAATAATTATTGTCCGTAACACAAAAATTCAACATTTTTAAGACCTTTTTCTTAGGTATATTAGTATAGTCACTAATTCCGTTCCAATTATTCTCAATTATTTTTAAACAATGTTGTATAGGAATATTAGTAAATAATGAGGTTACGTCAAATGATACTAGCATTTCATTGTCATTTATCTCCAGTCCTGATACCTTTTCTTTAAATTCGAACGAATTTTTTATATTGTACTTAGAGTCTATCGTCAAGTTATTCAAAATTTTTGTTAAATATTTAGATAGTCCATAAGAGGGAGAATTAATCGCAGATACTATAGGTCTTATTGGTACACCTTGTTTATGAATTTTTGGTAATCCGTATAATTTTGGCGCCACAGAGGTATAAGTAGGGTTTCCAAATATCTGGATTTTCTGAAACCGAGGTTATCGGATAGTAATTTAGAATTATCCGGCTGATACCGGATAACCGTATAAAAATAAACAAATAATATTGAATCTAATTCTGAATACTATTTATTTTTTATAAATAAAATTTAAAATATATTATTACATTTTTTGATTTTTTTCATTTAAATAGTAGTATTTCAGGAACACTAATGAATTAAGTGATGCACGAAAGACGAGATCTAATTTTGGTACAGAAATTTCCCGAAACAGAAAAAGTTCTCTCTGAGTCTGTTGAAGTCGGCTTCGCTGTTTTCAGTGCCATATAAAGCAATTCAAGATTTTGTGTTCTCTTAAGAGTTTTTTTGAAAATGTTAAATTCTTGCTTTAAAGTAGGGTTATTTGATATTCCTATCTGTTTAACGTTGGACGCATTTGAAATATATGAATTTAGTTCTTCAATTAATTCTATTTCTGATTCAACTACGGTTGTTTCTCCTTCACACATAACTTCTTCTTCGCCGTCCGATTGCTGCATAGTCTCATTAGGGAAAAGTCTCTTCATAAGATCTGTAGCAAAACTAAGAATAGATTTTGTTGGACCATTTGCTATTGGATCAACAAGACATTTTATTAAAGCCGTAATATTGTCATTTTTCCGCGATTCAATGCGATTTTGAATTGAATGGAACAAATCGCGACCTATTTCTGAATTGATTGCTTCCATTTTGTTTCTTAAAAAAGATAAGACACCTTCAGCAGTAAAAATATTTGCGTCTTTTCGACTTAATGCTTCGACTGCTAGTTTTATAGGCTGTAGAGAAAGAGTGACATTTTTCAATAACTCAAAATCAATCTTTTCTATCAAATAATAAGAATTCAAATCTTTTAAAGCTTGTGAAATTTGCGTTTTCAACTTCAAAAACCTTTCTATCATGGGCGCAATTGAGTTCCATCGAATTTTTATGTCTAATAGTAGTTCATACTCACATTGAAATTCATTTTTAACGTATTTTTGCAGAATACTATTACGTACTGGAGAATATCTAGAAAAGCACACAATTTTCCTGACTAGTTTCAGCTGTTCAAAAATAGTGATATTATCCTCTTCAACTGTGATATTATCCCCTTCAACGGGCTCATCATTAAAAGAATCTTCAAAATTATCTGCATCATCGTCAAAATCTTCTTCACGCAATGTTTGAGCGGATTCATGCTTTTTATAAAAATAATCACAAACTCCTAAATGTATACTATGATTCAAACATATAATCAGTTCAGCTGGGCAAGTTCTACCGTACTTTAGCATCATTGGAGCACCATCATTAGTAGTACATACGATATCACTTTCAAAATTGATGTTAAATTTAGACAGGTGATTTTTAACTTCACCAACCATTTCATCTGCATTACAAGATCCTAGAATTGGAACTAGCCCCAGATTCATGCATTCATCATTTTCTCTATGGACATTTATATTTAAATATCTACGTCTTCTTAAGCTTGTCCATTCGTCACATGTGATACTGTATTTATTTCCAACTATTTTACGTTTTTCAATAATTTTCATCATCTCCGCTTTCTTTACTTCAAAATTATATTGTATCAATTTCATTACACTAGTTTCGCAGTTTGGTAAAGAATATCCCCGACTAGAAATTGATTCACGAATAAATGCAGAATTCGTTATAGTACGTATTGAAATATTATCAACTGCTGCTAGCTTTGAGACTATATCTTCCAAACTGTCTCGCTTAACAAAATTTAACATTGAAGCTCTTTGAATTTTAGACGTAGATTGTTCTTTTTCTACGTTTTCGTTCATGAAAATTTTGTGAACAAGTTTGAGATGGTTTAACATTGCTCCCGTTGATCCATTGGCATTTGTTATTTTGGATTGACATTTCAGACACTGCGCTTTTTTTTCTTTTACCAGTTTCTCAAAATAATCCCATACTGATGATACTGGTCTTTTTAATTACATTTTCTAGGGATAATAAAAAAACCTTTAAATATTTTAATTCGAGAACTAAAACATAAGAACATAACTTACCAAGACTTTTTCTGACTATTTAAAGCACACCCGTGTTTCTTCTTAAATAAACTTCATAAAATTGATTCAACAAATAAAACTAGAAAAATGCATAGCTTGCTACATAAAATTTCAAATTTAAAAAAAATTATTGCAATGACTAGCCTACTTTGCTCGGAAAATTTAACAGATTTAATTTAAAAACTTAAAATTGCTAACCGTCATATTTTTCACGGATATCGGATACGGTTAAGAGTATTAATAACCGCGGATATCGGATACAGATATATCCGTTTTGGAAACCCTAGGTATAAGTCATTAATTTGTTTTTCTCCCAATCGTTAATTAATTTTTGGCTATATAAGTATTTAATAAAGTCGTTATTTTTCGATTGATTACTACTAGTAGGGTCTTTTCTTAGCAATCGGTATGTGTTTCTGTCAAATACCAAGTCTTGCATTTTACTAATATAGTCCTTTATGTACATATCTACCGTAGCCCCACCCTTGTCTGCCTGAATTATAATAATTTCTTTGTTATGTGTCAAAAATTTAAAAGTATCATCATATATTTTTGTAATAAATTTAGCTATATTGTTCTGTTTATAGTTTTTATAAAAATTGCTCAAGTGTGTACAAAATTGTGCCCTGGCAACCCTTTGTTATTCTGAATCTTGCATTAATTGTATGCAATGTTCACTGTCAGCAATAATATTAAAAATTGGAATGTCAGTTTTCTTATACGGGAGAGCGAACTTTTTTCCTAAGGAAAGTAACCAACTTGACTATATAAATTTATATTTGTATGATTAACAAACCAATTTTTATTTGTTTTGATATTAAGAATATCAAAAATGCTCTTTTTAAGTTGTAACAACTTGTTGGTATGTGTTTTGGCTAATTTGTTTGTCCGTAAGTCAAAAGCTTTTTTTTGAGAGTCAAGAATTTTTTTAACTATGTTACCGTCAGCTGTTGTTGTGATTTTGTTTTTTAGTTTGTCCAAATTTAATTTATATTGTTTTAGTTCACTGCACTTTTCATTGATTAGTAAATTAAGTAATTTGTTATGAAAATTATGACAAATAGTATTAAATTTATTTACATGATTAATATTATTATCTATTGAAAATTTTGAAAGTTTACTTGATAATTTTGATAAATTTTTAATGCAATTCGGTATTAGTCAACAATTTCTGCAATTTAAAAGAAAATCTCTGGATGTTGTTAGATTTGCAATCTTTTTGTTCAATTTAGCGTACTTTTTAAAAATACGACATTTTCCGTATCTTATTTTTATTTCCGTATCTTATTCTAATACTCTCGTATAACTGTGGCTTCTCCGGTATTCGCCCACGAGAATTCATATTTAATTTAATTTAACGGCCGTTTGATTTTATTAATTTTTAAAATATTAAATGTTGGGCTAATAGGCCCAATTCATTCATCAACAAAAGTTTAGCTACGACGTTTCGTCTAATTACTTAGACATCTTCAAGGTAAAAACTGAGAAAAATGGACAAAGTACATTACTTAATAAAAATTATTAAAATTACAAAACACAAAAATTACAAAAATGAAAATTATGTAGATTGTAAAAACGGAACACAAATAGTATATGTATATAAAAAAATCAAAATTTTTTTTACTTAAAGGTATATTACTTACATAACTATACTTTTAGATTTCGAATAAATATAAAAAATAAAAAATTAGTAAAAATAAATAATACACATTATTTAAAACAAAACTAAAAATTTAACTAAAAAATTAAAAAATTAGTAAAAATAAATAATACACATTATTTAAAACAAAACTAAAAATTTAACTAAAAAATATTTTTCTAAAAATTATTGTGATAAAATTAATCTCAATTTCTCATAGTTTAATCTTAATCGTCACTTTTATTACTAATATTAATTATAAATTAAATTTTTCATAAACTGTTTAACAAAGAACAGTATACGTCACTAAGGTCGTCAATGTCGGTTTTCCTGTTCATAGTTCTCTTAGTGTTTTGTATATATAAAGTTTCTAATATTAGTCTTTTGTTCACATTCTTTTCTGTAATTAAAATTTTTTTGTCGTCATAGTTTGGTGTACGGTTGCAACCTATCGAATGAAAAGCCAGAGCCGTCTTATTCTCGTACTTACATTTTATGTCGGACTTACGGCTGGACAGTCTAAAAATTAAACTGTCAATCCTTTATTATATTGTCAGGAAAATTTCTTTATTATATTGTCAGGAAAATTATTTTGTCTTAACGTACTAGTTATGATTATTTTGTTTTTGTCATGGAAAATTGGTGCAAAATTGGCAGTGTTGTATATTTGGTGTTTCGGATGTGCCGAATAAAAATTAAATAATTTACCTATACTAGTGGTCTTTTGATACCAGTCCGTCACCAATTTTTTATGTTTAATAATAATTTTCATGTCCAAGTATGGTAATGTTCCGTCCGACTCTGTTTCTACAGTAAATTGAATTTTATTGTGGTAACTATTCAGTGCTGTCATTATGTGGTCTAATTTGTTTCTCGGAATGATAGCAAATAAGTCATCTACATATTTTACAAAAAGTTTTGGTTTTTCGTCAAGTTTTTGTATGATGTTGTCAAGTAAATCTTCCATAATAATGTCAGCTAATATTGGCGACAATGGACAACCCATCGGAGTACCAAAGATTTGTTTATGCAAATTCTTATTAAAAATAAAATAATTATTGTCCGTAACACAAAAATTCAACATTTCTAAGAAATTTTTCTTAGGTATATTAGTATAGTCACTAATTCTGTTCCAATTATTCTCAATTATTTTTAAACAATGTTGTATAGGAATATTAGTAAATAATGAGGTTATGTCAAATTATACTAGCATTTCATTGTCATTTATCTCCAGTCCTGATACCTTTTCTTTAAATTTGAACGAATTTTTTATATTGTACTTAGAGTCTATTGTCAAGTTATTCAAAATTTTTGTTAAGTATTTAGATAGTCCATAAGAGGGAGAATTAATCGCAGATACTATAGGTCTTATTGGTACACCTTGTTTATGAATTTTTGGTAATCCGTATAATTTTGGCGCCACAGAGGTATAAGTCATTAATTTGTTTTTCTCCCAATCGTTAATTAATTTTTGGCTATATAAGTATTTAATAAAGTCGTTATTTTTCGATTGATTACTACTAGTAGGGTCTTTTCTTAGCAATCGGTATGTGTTTCTGTCAAATAGCTTGTCTTGCATTTTACTAATATAGTCCTTTTTGTACATAGCTACCGTAGCCCCACCCTTGTCTGCCTGAATTATAATAATTTCTTTGTTATGTGAGTTAAATAAAACAATTTTTATTTAATAATATTTTTATGTGTTTTATTATAAATCTAAAATCAGACTGACTGTTACTAAAATTACAATATTTTAGGAAATCTATTTAAATTTGACAATTAGGCATATACTGCATTTTCTGTGAGAATTTATACTTTTTAGTTTTATGAAAATTATGTGAATTTAATTGTAACATGATTTTAGTTAAATTGAATAAATGATAAGAAATTTAATAGCATATATAAAATGTATGAATATAAATCATTATCAAAGTGATAATGATTTTATTTAATATTTATTGTTATGCGAAATTTTAAATTAACTAAAAAAGTTAATTTAAAGGTCTTAAGGTCTTGAAGGGCCTTTTTGATTAGGGGGACGGGGGCGCGGAGGGCCGTTTAATTTTGAATGTACAAAAAAACCATGTGGGGTATCAAATTAAAGGTCTTGACGAGTACATCTCATTGAGCGGTAGTCCGGGGGGCACCGTGGGTCATTTCGGGCCCAAATCGGGGCAATGTTGGGCTCCATAATACAAAAAATCATGTGGGTTATCAAATGAAAGGTCTTGACGAGTACATCTCATTGAGCGGTAGTCCGGGGGCGCCGTGGGTCATTACGGGCCCAAAACGGGGGCAATGTTGGGCTCCATAATACAAAAAATCATGTGGGTTATCAAATGAAAGGTCTTGACGAGTACATCTCATTGAACGGTAGTCCGGGGGGTGCCGTGGGTCATGTCGGTCCCAAAACGGGGGCAATATTGGGCTCCATAATAAAAAAATCATGTGGGGTATCAAATGAAAGGTCTTGAAGAGTACATCTCAATGACGGTAGTCGGGGGCCAACGAGGGTCATGCCGGGGCCCAAAACGGGGGCTATGTTGGACACCATATTATTTGGACCCCATAGTGGTGTATTTCTTGGGGCGCCGTGTGTCATGTAGGGCTAAAACGGGGGCAATGTTGGGCCCCATCTTACAAAAACCATGTGGGGTATGAAATGAAAGGTATTCAACAGTACATCTCAATGGGTAGTAACCCGGAGGGCGTCGTAAGTAATCTCGGGCCCAAAACGGGGGCAATGTGGGGCCCCATCATACAAAAAATCATGTGCGGAATCAAATGAAAGGTCTTGAAGAGTACATCTCAATGAGGGTAGTCCGTGGGGCCATTCGATTATACGGGGGCCCAAAAGTGGATCATGTGGGTCCATGATACAAAAATCATGTGGGGTATTAAATGAAAGGTCTTGAAGAGTATATTTAAATGAGCGTAGTCTGTAAAGGCACACTGGGTTACACGAGGTTCCAAAAGGGGGTCATTTGGATCAACAAGGCCTTAAATCATAAAAATATCATGTAGGGTATCAAATGAAAGGTCGTGCAGAGTACATCTCGTTTCGTAGTGCGTGGGTCAAGTGGGCCCAAAATCTGTTCCGAGAGGTACTCTGGGTCTTGTGCGGCCCATAATGCAAAAAGACAAGAGAGGTGCAATGTTGGGCCCTATAATACAGGTATATAAAAATACATCTCGTTGCGCAATCCTTGGAGCTTCATAATTCATGTGAGGGCCCAAAACCTATGTCATGAGGGGCCCATCATAAAAAAATCAGGTGGGGCATCAAATAAAAGATCTTGAAGCGTAGTCCGAGCAGTACCCTGGGTCAATTGGAGCCGATTATACAAAAAACATCGGCCACATGTGGAATTCCAAATCGTGGGCCATGAGTAGCTCAAACAAATCATTCCCAAGTTGTCAAAGTATTTAAATATTTTTAGTCGGTCAAATGAATAAATATTTGACCGACTAAAAAGTGTAAAATAAAAAATGTAAATAAAAAAGAAATATTCAACTAAAAAGTAATACACAAGCAAATAATACCACATCAATGTACTTTCCCGTTGAAATTGAGCAACTGTCATCAATAGTAAGGGAAAGGTAGACCTCTTTATAAATGGCATTAATTCTGATAAGGTCTACTTTCCCTTACTATTGTTGACAGTTGCTCAATTTCAACGGGAAAGTACATTGATGTGGTATTATTTGCTTGTTTATTACTTTTTAGTTGAATATTTCTTTAAGGGAAAGTATTTTTAAAAAACTTTTTTTATTTACATTACTTTCCCTTTTATGAATTCACACTTCCAGTATATATATGTATATATATATATTTCTCCTCACCTGGGCATAACTCTTAATCGGCTTGACCAATTGAGGTCAAATGTGAAAGTTTAGCTCGTGCCATCAAAGGCTTGGTACCATATAAATGTGGGGCCTTTTTGATGAGGGGGCAGAGGGCGCGGTTGGCCGTTTAATTTTTGAATGTACCAAAAAAACCATGTGGGGTATCAAATGAAAGGTCTTGACAGGTACATCTCATTGGACGCTAGTCCGGGGGGCACCGTGGGTCATGTCGGGCCCAAATCGGGGCAATGTGGGCCTCCATAATACAAAAAATCATGTGGGGTATCAAATGAAAGGTCTTGACGAGAACATCTCATTGAGCGGTAGTCCGGGGAGCGCCGTGGGTCATGTCGGGCTCAAAACGGGGGCAATGTTGGGCCCTATAATACAAAAAATCATGTGGGGTATCAAATGAAAGGTCTTGACGAGCACATCTCATTGAACGGTAGTCCGGGGGGCGCCGTGGGTCATGTCGGGCTCAAAACGGGGGCAATGTTGGGCCCTATAGTACAAAAAATCATGTGGGGTATCAAATGAAAGGTCTTGCCGAGTATCAAAAAAATCATTTTGGGTATCAAATGAAAGGTCGTGAAGACTACATCTGGTTGCTTAATCCATAGGTCAAACAGGCCCAAAACCAGTTAACAGAAAATGAAAATGTTAAATGTTAAAATTAACAAAAAAGTTAATTTAACAGAAAATGTAAAATTTAACAGAAAATGTAAAATTTAACAGAAAAATTTAAATTTAACATAAAGTGTAAAATTTAACAGAAAATGTAAAATTTAACAAAAATTGTAAAATTTAATAGCAGATGTGAATTTAACAGAAATTGTTAATTTGACAGGCAATGCAATATATGTACATATAACAAAAAATGTAAAATTTAACAGAAGAAGTAAATTTAACAGAACCATGCAAATTAAACAGAAAATGTAAAATTTTAAAAGTAATGTAAAATTTATTGCAAATTGCGAAATCTAACAGAAAATGAAAAATTTTACAAAAAATGTAAAATTTATTACTTTCACTTTTATGAATTCACACCTCCAGTATATTTATTACCTGGCCATAACTCTTAAACGGCTGGATCGATTGAGCTCCTTGGAAGTTTAGCTCGCGCCATCAAAGGCTTGGTACCCTATAAATTTGGCCTTTTTGATGAGTGGGAAGGGGGCGCGGAGGTTCGTTTTATTTTTGAATGTACCAAAAAAACCATGTGGGGTATCAAATGAAAGGTCTTTACGAGTACATCTCATTGGACGGTAGTCCGGGGGGCGCCGTGGGTCATGTCGGGCCCAAAAGTGGGGCAATGTTGGGCTCCATAATACAAGAAATCATGGGGGCCATCATAAAAAATCAGGCGGGGCATCAAATTAAAGGTCTTGAAGAGTAGTCGGAGCAGTACCCTGGGTCATGTGGAGCCAATTATACAAAAACACATCGGCCACATGTGGAATTCCAAATCGTGGGCCATCAGGAGCTCAAACAAATAATTCCCAAGTTGTCAAAGTATTTAAATATTTTTAGTCGGTCAAATAAATATTTCAGCAATAATCAGCAATAGTAACTATCAGCAATAGTAAGGGAAAGTAGACTTTATCAGAATTAATGCCATTTATAAGGAGGTCTACTTACCCTTACTATTGCTGATAGTTGCTCAAACTCCACGGGAAAGTACATTGATGTGGTATTATTTGCTTGTTTATTACTCTTTAGTTGAATATTTTTTTAAGGGAAAGTATTTTTAAAAAACCTTTTTTATTTATATTTTTTTGTATGTTAACTTCTTTATGATTTGAAATATGTGCATTAATGTTTTTATAAATTTCCTTTGTAGTTTCTTTGTGTTGGTTTATATAATTTGAATATAAATTTTTATTAATATCCATATTGAATGGACTATTTATTAAAACCTATGTGGCCATTAACAACTTCTATAGGGCGATGTTTTGTAACTGAGTGTATGGAATGGTTATACCCAAGAATTAAAATGTTGTCTATTACGCGTTGAAACGTTGCCGGGGCATTTTTTAGTCCGAAAGGCATCCTTAAAAATTCGTAATGTCCGTTTTCGACATTAAAAGCAGTTTTTGAATACTATCAGGATGCATTTGAATTTGGTGGAACCCACTAGCTAAATCAATAGTTGAAAAGTAGTTACATCTACCAAGTTTATCAAGAACATCGGATATATTGGGTATAGGATACCGGTCATCAATAGTTTTCTCATTTACATGGCGATGACCAAGGTGAAATAGGAGATGACCAAGGTGAGTTACTTGGTCTTATAATATTTTGTTGAAGCATTTTATGAATTTGATTCTGAACTTCGGCTTTGTGCACGAAAGGATAACGATAATTTTTTTTATGTACAGGTATTTCATTGTTAGTTTTGATATGATGTTTAATTTGATTAGTAAATGATAAAGAGTTTTCATTTAAATGAAATATATCTGAATATTTTTTACAAAGAGAAATAATTTCAGATTTTTCTTCGCGGTTTAATGATCGGTACGTATTAAATTTTCAATATTGTGTTTAAATGTCTTTTTACTGTCTTCGTGACATTTAAAGTGATAAAATTCAAAATTATTTGCTACTGGAATAGCTTTTATAGGATACAACAAAGTAAAATTTATATCATCTGTTGATTTATTATGGATTTCGATATTTTCCCAACCGTCAGTAGATTTTGTCAAAATTTCTGGTATGAAACTGTTTTGAATTATTTGTGAAGGGGATTATTATTTCACCAGAGTTTGTAGTTACAGGTACTCTCATTTTTGAGATTTTGTTACCTGGAAGTAGTTTTTCCTCGAGGATTTTTGAATTTGTGGTAAAAAATTTAATAGGAATTTTGGTGTTTGGAGTTACAATTTGTAAATTCTGAAAGTCTAATTGAGCATTAAGTGATCGAATAAGGTCAATTCCAATTAGTCCATCGAAAACATTATGGAATTTATATGCATAAAATTTAATATTTCTATAATCATTAAATTCATTAAAAATTGGAAAAGTATCGGAAGTTGTATGTTTTGAAGAAGCAAAAGACGTAGAAACAATGAAAGGATCAACCATTTTAAATTCAGAGTAATATTTATTTTTAATTTCTGGATCGAGAAATGATTTGGATGCACCAGTATCAACCAGAAGTTTTAAAGGTGGGTCACTAATAGAAATATATGCAAGCTGCCTTTTATCGTAAGAATTATTGAATTCAATTATGTTTGTGGAGGTAGAAGCTGGTCCATGATAAAATCCTGATAATTATCAGCGTTTAGGGATTCTAAATATTCATATTCGTAGTTATCAGATTTTGATTCCACTGAATTTTCAACGTGAGCATCTTCTGTATTATATAATTCTGCGGTATGCAAATGTGAAGACGAAGGTCTGTGAATCGCAGTAGATTGTTTAGTACTTATGCTCATTGGAGTTGGTTTGTTTGGATTTAAATTATAATTTGATTTTTTAACGGTTTTGATTGTCCGAATACTTGTTGATGGGTTGGGAATCTATTTGAGGATGGGTTTTGTTGGTTTGTCATTATATTTTGTGAAAACCATTTGGGGTATCAAATGAAAGGTCTTGACGAGTACATCTCATTGGACGGTAGTCCGAGAGGCGCCGTGGGTCATGTCGGGCCCAAAACGGGGGCAATGTTGGGCTCCATAATACAAGAAATCATGTGGGGTATCAAATGAAAGGTCTTGACGAGTACATCTCATTGAGCGGTAGTCCGGAGGCGCCGTGGGTCATCTCGGGCCCAAAACGGGGGCAATGTTGGGCTCCATAATACAAGAAATCATGTGGGGTATCAAATGAAAGGTCTTGAAGAGTACATGTCAATGAGGGAAGTTAGTGGGGCACATTCGGTTATACGGGACCCCCAATTGGTTCATGTTAGGCCCATTGTACAAAAGGGTATAACATAAAGGTCTTGCAGAATATATCTAGTTGAAAAGTCCTACAAGCACAGTGGGGCATGTGGGCTCTAAAAGTTGGGCATGTGGGCCCATTATAAAAAAATAATGTGGGTCATCAAATGAAAGGTCTTGAAGAGTACATATCTTGGGGTAGTCCATGGGCCAACTGGGGCCGAAAATCGTAAAAAACTCATGTGAGGTGTCAACTAAAAGGTCTTGAAGAAAACTTCTTGTTGAGTACTCCGAGAGGTACTCTGGGTCTTGTGGGGCCCATAATGCAAAAAACATGAGCGGTGTCAAATAAAAGGTATTGAAGAATATATCTCGTTGCGTAGTCCGTGGGGCTTCGTAATTCAGGTTAGGGCCCAAAACCTGTGTCATGTGGGGGCCATCATAAAAAATCAGGCGGGGCATCAAATTAAAGGTCTTGAAGAGTAGTTGGAGCAGTACCCTGGGTCATGTGGAGCCAATTATACAAAAACACATCGGCCACATGTGGAATTCCAAATCGTGGGCCATGAGGAGCTCAAACAAATCATTCCCAAGTTGTCAAAGTATTTAAATATTTTTAGTCGGTCAAATGAATAAATATTTGACCGACTAAAAAGTGTAAAATAAAAAATATAAATAAAAAAGGTTTTTTAAAAATACTTTCCCTTAAAGAAATATTCAACTAAAAAGTAATAAACAAGCAAATAATACCACATCAATGTTCTTTCCCGTTGAGTTTGAGCAACTATCAGCAATAGTAAGGGAAAGTAGACTTTATCAGAATTAATGCCATTTATAAGGAGGTCTACTTACCCTTACTATTGCTGATAGTTGCTCAAACTCAACGGGAAAGTACATTGATGTGGTATTATTTGCTTGTTTATTACTTTTTAGTTGAATATTTCTTTAAGGGAAAGTATTTCTAAAAAACCTTTTTTATTTATATTTTTTTGTATGTTAACTTCTTTATGATTTGAAATATGTGCATTAATATTTTTATAAATTTCCTTTGTTGTTTCTTTGTGTTGGTTTATATAATTTGAATATAAATTTTTGTTAATATCCATATTGAATGGACTATTTATTAAAACCTATGTGGCCATTAACAACTTCTATAGGGCGATGTTTTGTAACTGAGTGGATGGAATGGTTATACCCAAGAATTGCGTACGGCATTTGATCGAGGATAGTTCTTTTAGTTCTTTTTTTGTTTCTTTAAGGACTCTCAAGTGTTCAATTATTGTTGAGTGAAATCTTGCTATGGGGCTATTAGAATTAGGATTTAATGGTGTTGTATAATGAAGTTCAATTTTATGTAAAGTAGCAAAATCTTGGATAATATTGTTTTTTAGTTCAGAACCATTGTCCAGAATTACTAATTTTGGTGATCCATGATGAGTCATGAATGTGATTAAGGCCTTTGTGACATGAATTACTGTTAAACTACTAAGTGGATAAGCTTGTGCATATTTTGAAAACGTATCGATTATGGTGAGGAACTTTTGGTTACATATTGTGAAAGTATCTAATGTATTATTTCAAACGGCTTAGAAGGAGTTGATGAAAGTTGGAATTTTTGTTTTGGGAGATTTCGATCGTATTTCATTAATTGGCATAAAGTACAATTATTAATAAAATTTGTTGCTGTATTTCTTATATTGGGCCAATAATAATGTGTTTTAATTACCAGTTCTGTTTCTAATATTCCGCGATGATTTGTTTTGCTGTTATGACACGACTTTACGATTTGTTCTTGTAAATCTTTAGTTTTTACATCTTCTAGAATTGTATCGCAAAGAATTATTTTAAATGCAGAATTAAATTATTTTAAATGCAGAATCTTTATCTAAATTAATTGCGAAAGTTTTATTTAGAGTAGTGAATTCTCTAAAAGTTTTAATTATTTCGTTTTCGAAATTATTTTCAGAAATTTCAATTATTGTTCTAGTTTTGTTACCGAATAAACAAAATATTTTGGGTAGTTTTGGAGTGTGAGGAACTAATTAAAAAAAAAAATTGGTTTTGAAAATAGTTAATAGGTGTTTTAGAAATATTTACTTCTAATATAGGCTTTTCTAAACTACTGTGAACAGTTACATCATCCTCAGAAGGATAATCAATTTCTGAATTAATTTCATTGATGTCTGGACTCTCAGTAATATTACCTGCTATTGATTCAACATCAATATTTGAAAGTGAGTCATTTTCGTTAGTATTAACTTCATTAATTTTAATTCTCGAAAGTGTATCAGCATTTGTGTTGAGCGAACCTTTTTTATATAGAATACTATAGTCATATTCTTCGAGTTTTAGTCGCCATCTAGTTAATCTAGCGTTTGGGTCTTTTATTGAAAATAACCAATGAAGAGGTTTGTGGTCTGTATAGATATAAAACTTTTTACCATACAAATATGGGCGAAAATATTTTGTTGCCCATACTATACTGAGAAGTTCACGTTCGATTGTACTGTAGTTTTGCTCAGCTTCATTTAATGTTCGAGAAGCGTAGCCTACTGGTTTATCTTTACCGATTGGTCCCTGAGAAAGGACAGCACCTACAGCAAATTGACTCGCATCGGTGGTCAAATTAAAAGGACGAGAAAAATCTGGAGCAAAATTGGTTCGTTTATTAAAAGTTCTTTACAATTTTCGAAGCTTTGGACATATTCTGCATTGAAATTTATTTTAGCGCCCTTTTTTAGACACATAGTCATTGGTTTAGTTATTTTTTCGAAATCAGGAATATGCTTCCTGTAGTAACCTAACAGCCCTAAAAATCTTTTAATTTCTTTAGTTGTTTTTGGCATGGGGTAATTTTTTATTGATTTAATTTTATCCGGATTGGGTTTTATACCTTCTGGAGTTATTATATGACTTAAATAAGCGGTTTCTTTTTTTAAAAATTCCGATTTGTCTAATTGTATTTTGAAATTAGATTCGCGTAATCGGTTAAATACTTGTTTAAGATTACAGATATGTTCTTGAAGTGATGTAGAGAAAACTATGATATCGTCTAAATAGACTAAGCAAATTGTATTTTGCAATCCTTTTAAAATGTTGTCCATTACGCGTTGAAACGTTGCCGGAGCATTTTTTAGTCCGAAAGGCATCCTTAAAAATTCGTAATGTCCGTTTTCGACATTAAAAGCAGGTTTTTGAATACTATCAGGATGCATTTGAATTTGATGGAACCCACTAGCTAAATCAATAGTTGAAAAGTAGTTACATCTACCAAGTTTATCAAGAACATCGGATATATTGGGTATAGGATACCGGTCATCAATAGTTTTCTCATTTACATGGCGATAGTCTACTACAATACGCCATTTCTTTTTGCCAGATGCGTCCGCCTTTTTGGGGACGATCCAAATAGGAGATGACCAAGGTGAGTTACTTGGTCTTATAATATTTTGTTGAAGCATTTTATGAATTTGATTCTGAACTTCGGCTTTGTGCACGAAAGGATAACGATAATTTTTTTTATGTACAGGTATTTCATTGTTAGTTTTGATATGATGTTTAATTTGATTAGTAAATGATAAAGAGTTTTCATTTAAATGAAATATATCTGAATATTTTTTACAAAGAGAAATAATTTCAGATTTTTCTTCGCGGTTTAATGATCGGTACGTATTAAATTTTCAATATTGTGTTTAAATGTCTTTTTACTGTCTTCGTGACATTTAAAGTGATAAAATTCAAAATTATTTGCTACTGGAATAGCTTTTATAGAATACAACAAAGTAAAATTTATATCATCTGTTGATTTATTATGGATTTCGATATTTTCCCAACCGTCAGTAGATTTTGTCAAAATTTCTGGTATGAAACTGTTTTGAATTATTTGTGAAGGGGATTATTATTTCACCAGAGTTTGTAGTTACAGGTACTCTCATTTTTGAGATTTTGTTACCTGGAAGTAGTTTTTCCTCGAGGATTTTTGAATTTGTGGTAAAAAATTTAATAGGAATTTTGGTGTTTGGAGTTACAATTTGTAAATTCTGAAAGTCTAATTGAGCATTAAGTGATCGAATAAGGTCAATTCCAATTAGTCCATCGAAAACATTATGGAATTTATAGGCATAAAATTTAATATTTCTATAATCATTAAATTCATTAAAAATTGGAAAAGTGGCAGAAGTTGTATGTTTTGAAGAAGCAAAAGCCGTGGAAACAATGAAAGGATCAACCATTTTAAATTCATAGTAATATTTATTTATAATTTCTGTTTTAAAGGTGGGTCACTAATAGTAATATATGCAAGCTGCCTTTTATCGTAAGAATTATTGAATTCAATTATGTTTGTGGAGGTAGAAGCTGGTCCATGATAAAATCCTGATAATTATCAGCGTTTAGGGATTCTAAATATTCATATTCGTAGTTATCAGATTTTGATTCCACTGAATTTTCAACGTGAGCATCTTCTGTATTATATAATTCTGCGGTATGCAAATGTGAAGACGAAGGTCTGTGAATCGCAGTAGATTGTTTAGTACTTATGCTCATTGGAGTTGGTTTGTTTTGATTTAAATTATAATTTGATTTTTTAACGGTTTTGGTTGTCCGAATACTTGTTGATGGGTTGGGAATCTATTTGAGGGTGGGTTTTGTTGGTTTGTCATTGTATTTTGTGAAAAATTTTGTTTGGTTGGAGTTGAATTATATTGTGAAGAATTATTGTGTGAAGAAGTGGGATTTTTAAATTTCCCATTACTTAAATTAGGATTTAAATGTTTATTTTGTTGCGAATGAATTTGGTTATCAGAATTTCGATTTCGGTTATTAAAAGAGTGGTTAATATTTTTATTTGTAAAGTTTCTTTTTGTATTGATCTGGTTTGAATTAGAGTATGAATTTTGAATATATCGAACGGTATCTTCTTTTTGAATAAAGTTTATAGCATCGAGCATAGTTTTAGGCTCTTTGGTGCGGACCATTGTGCCATAATGGTCTTTCAAACCCGCAAAAAATACTACCAAACCTTGTTCATTATACATGGCGTGCTTAAATTTGCGCACTTCTATTACAGTTTCATGAATACAAGGTAGTTGGATATAGTGCTTCATATTTTACGTACTCTATCATAAAATTGGTACGGAGATTCGTTATACTTTTGCCTCATATTATTTAAATCGAAAGATAGGCAGTTTTCATTTCTTGGGTCACTTAAATTTCGAATTAATTTACTTTTGATTCCAGCAGTATCATTAACACCGCTAATATTAATAACTTCTCTTGCAGCTCCTTTTAATTTACTAATTATAGTTCGATAAATTATAACGTTTTGATAATTATTGGTATTTGTCTGATCGAAAAAATGAGTTATGATACTGTCTATGCATTCTAACAAAAAATTCAGTTCATTTACATTTCCATTGAAATCTGGAATTGTTTCGGCATGTACTTTTAAAAAATTTGGAACCGTTGGTAACGAAATTTCTACGTTAGTACTTATTGAAAAATCAATTTGCTCAACTAACTTATTTATTTGTTTTAAATTATCTGTAATTGAATCTATATCTAGCTCTAAATTATATTCACTTTCACTGAAGGATTGTGGAGATTTAGAGGAGTCTGACATTAGTTAGTAAAAATTAAAAGTTAAAAGAATTTTTGTTTATAATAACTCACTAGTTGACTGTTGTATACATTGATGTTTCGGCTGCTGAAAGTTGTCTTCTAATTTGCTTGATTTTGACTATTCAGCACTGTTCAGCACTGTTATTGTTATTTATTTATTTTTTCTTGCTCACATATAATATTTATTTATTTATAGATACACAGTTATTTAGTTTTAAGATTATTTAGTCTTAAGTTTCTTTTTAGACACTGTTTTATTATTGTTAATTATAATTATTGAGAAAATATTTTTTTTGTTAAATCCAATTTAATTTAAAACTTTTTTTTTTGTTTTTACTTTCACTTTTCTAATTAAAAATTTTTTGTTCTTAAAAAAAAAATTTACGATAATTTAAAAATTGCGATAATTTAAAAAAATTCCGAAAACTTAGTTCTTGTATGTTGCTTAACTATAAAAATAGAAAAGTTATCTGCGATAGATAACTTTGCAACAAATTCTAACGACTGCGCCAGTTAAATAAAACAATTTTTATTTAATAATATTTTTATGTGTTTTATTATAAATCTAAAATCAGACTGACTGTTAATAAAATTACAATATTTTAGGAAATCTATTTAAATTTGACAATTAGGCATATATTGCATTTTCTGTGAGAATTTATACTTTTTAGTTTTATGAAAATTATGTGAATTTAATTGTAACATGATTTTAGTTAAATTGAATAAATGATAAGAAATTTAATAGAATATAAAAAATGTATGAATATAAATCATTATCAAAGTGATAATGATTTTATTTAATATTTATTGTTATGCGAAATTTTAAATGTTATATGATTCTGAAAAAGTGTGGGAATTAAATAAAACGTAAATTATAATAAACTGGATATATCTGGAATGCTGATATAACTTGTGCCAAAATTTCAAAGTATCATCATATATTTTTGTAATAAATTTAGCTATATTGTTCTGTTTATAGTTTTTATAAAAATTACTCAAGTGTGTACAAAATTGTGCACTGGCAACCCTTTGTGATTCTGAATCTTGCATTAATTGTAAGCAATGTTCACTGTCAGCAATAATATTAAAAATTGGGATGTCAGTTTTCTTATACGGGAGAGCGAACTTTTTTCCTAAGGAAAGTAACCAACTTGACTCTTCTGGAAAATTTATATTTGTATGATTAACAAACCAATTTTTATTTGTTTTGATAGTAAGAATATCAAAAATGCTCTTTTTAAGTTGTAACAACTTGTTGGTATGTGTTTTGGATAATTTGTTTCGGCACATCCGAAACACCAAATATACAACACTGCCCGCAATTTTATTTCTCGTGTTTTAGGACTAAGTGCACCAATTTTCCATGACAAAAACAAAATAATCATAACTAGTACGTTAAGACAAAATAATTTTCCTGACAATATAATAAAGAAATTAATTGGACAATATGTTAACCAAATTCCAAGGATTGACAGTTTAAATAACAATGACAATATAAATAAATGTAAATATATTAGTACAACATACTTACTTAAATTTTCCGACGATTTAAAGAAAAGTTTTTCAAAATTTAATGACAAAACCGAATTTGCTTTTAAGACGAACAACACGGTATCTAGACTTTTTTCGAAAATTAAAGATAGAACTGACAAAGGACTTAAAACAGACATTGTTTACAAAATTCCGTGTGCGGGCAATATACATGAAGCTTGTAATCTATCATACATCGGAACAACGAAACTTTTTAAAGAATAGACTGTCCAGCCATAAGTCCGACATAAAATATAAGAACGAGAATAAGACGGCCCTGGCTTTTCATTCGATAGATTGCAACCATACACCAAACTATGACGACACAAAAATTTTAACTACAGAAAAGAATGTGAACAAAAGACTAATATTAGAAACTTTATATATACAAAACACTAAGAGAACGATGAACAGGAAAACCGACATTGACGACCTTAGTGACGTATACTGTTCTTTGTTAAACAGTTTATGAAAAATTTAATTTATAATTAATATTAGTAATAAAAGTGACGATTAAGATAAACTATGACAAATTGGGATTAATTTTATCACAATAATTTTTAGAAAAATATTTTTTAGTTAAATTTTTAGTTTTGTTTTAAATAATGTTGTGTATTATTTATTTTTACTAATTTTTTATTTTTTATATTTATTCGAAATCTAAAGGTATAGTTATGTAAGTAATATACATTTAAGTAAATTTTTTTTTGATTTTGTTTATATACATATACTATTTGTGTTCCGTTTTTAAAATCTACATAATTTTCAGTTTTGTAATTTTTGTGTAAGTAATGTACTTTGTCCATTTTTCTCAGTTTTTACCTTGATAATGTCTAAGTAATTACACGAAACGTCGTAAATAAACTTTTGTTGATGAATGAATAATAGTTTTATTTGGCCTACTCGCCCAACATTTAATATTTTAAAAATTAATAAAATCGAACGGCCGTTAAATTAAATGAGATACATTTAAGCGCGAAATAAATACAGAATCTAAATATTAGACCTTACAGACTACCTGAAATCCATAAAACAGAAATTAAAAAACAAGTTGACGAAATGTTAAACCAAGGCATAGTCCAGCACAGTAAAAGTGCTTGGAATAGGCATTTATTAGTCGTTCCTAAAAAACCAGACACAAATGGTAATAAAAAATGGCGTGTCGTATAGTAGACTATAGAAAGTTAAATGAGATTAGCAAATGTGATTCATATCCCCTGCCGAATATTGAAGTCAGTTAGGAGAATTTAAATATTTTTCTACTTTAGATTTGGCAAATGTATTCCACCAAATCGGAGTAGAAGACAATGATCGTTAAAAAACAGCTTTCAGCACACCTTATGGGCATTATGAATTTACTCCAATGCCATTTGGACTACGAAATGCTCCACCAACTTTTCAAAGACTAATGAACATAGTTCTCAGTGGTCTCCAAGGTGTACGTTGTTTTGTTTACCTGGATATAGTTGGTTATGGCAAAAATCTCTTCGATCATAATCAAAAAAAGCTGCCAGTTGGAAGAGTGCTTCATATCCCCTTTTAGATAAACCTAGTATTTAATAAAAACAAAGAATTAAGTAAAAGTTATAATATTTTATAAAACTATGTTTTTTCACAATTTAAAAGTAAATATATTTTATGTTCTTATATGAAGCATGATGTTATATTTGCGAAAAATTTGAATTTCACGAACAACATAATACATATATAAAATTAAAAGTTATAATTTTTTCAAAACTATTAATGTTGTACAATTTAAAATTATTACCAAGTTTCAATAAATAAATACTCGAAATTGTATATGTATATGCAATATAATATGAATTTTTAAAATGTCGAAATTTTTACAACCGTAAAATGAAGAGGGTTGAAGGTACAGGTCTCGTTTTTATGCACAAGGTGTAGAATAGTGTTATTAAGAAACTAATTTTTCATTTTTTTTATATAGTCTCCCGCATAGGGGATATTGCTTATTTCATTAATACACTCCCTCCACTACTTTAATGAGATGGTGGTTTATAATTTTAAGTGATTTCGCAAGGTTTGAAATTATGGTACCCGGCATAGAAGTTAGAAAGTCGTACATAAAATCTGGACCATTTTATAGCCATTTTGAATTTTAAAAATTTAACTTTGAAAATATCGAAGTTCAAATACAACTAACATAAAGAGGGTAGAGGGGATGGGCTGATTTTTTCATATAAGGTGTAAAATTTCATTGTTAAAACAGTATTTTTCCATTTTTTTAAATTAGCGCCCCGAGGAAGGCATGGAGCAAGTTTCCTAAATATACCCCCTCCTCTACCGAAAAAGAGCAGAAAGATAAAATTTGGAGTGATTTGGATTACCACGAACCTAGTGAACCCAATTTATAAGTTTCAAGTTAATATATAAACTGTGTCTTATTTTATAGTCATTTTAAGTTCCAAAAATTAAATTTTCATAAATTCTGTAATAAATTTTGTAATATAACATTTCTTAGAGATGAAGAATACAGGGGGTTGCAGGTACGGAAACAAATTTTTCGCGAGAGGTGCAAAATAGTATTTAAAAAAAACTAATTTCTTAGTTTTTTAATCCAGTCCCCCGAGGAGGTGTTGCCTCTTGTTTTATAATGTACTTCCTCAGCTATGTGAACGGAGAAAGGGGTGAAAATTTTGAATGATTGCGAAAGGTACTAATCTATTATACCTAACTTACAAGATACAAGGCCCTATCTTAAATGCGACATATCTTATGACCATTTTTAATACAAAAAACACAATTTTAATAGCCCTTTTAAAAGTCTTTCACTTTAAAGTGAAGGTGGGGTAGAGGTATGGGGCTAATTTTTATGGAGAAGGTGTAAAATAGTATATTTAAGAAACTCATTTCTCACATCTTTAATAAATTTCCCCGCTGAGGGGTTGCAACTTGTTTCATATATAAGCCCTTCATCCACTTAAAAAAGGTAGGGGGTATTTTTTTTAATATGGAATGGAAAGGCACTTACGTGTTGTACCTATTTTAGAAGTAATAATGTTTTACGTAAAACCTTACTGGTTTCATAGGCATATCAATTTTCAAAAATGTATCTTTAATATTACAATAAAATAATGGGGCGGGGACCCAGGGCTCTACATTTTTGTTATGTTCTTTGTATAATGTCTGTTCATAAACCTGTGAAACAGAGTAAAGATCCGACTATATTAAGGTGTGTTTTTAACGTGCACAAAAATTATGCATTTTTAACGTTCCATAAAGGGGGTTTGCAGGGATATCATTCTAAAAAGGATATCATAAACATAAAATTCAATCCTTTATTTACGTTTCTGCAAATTTTTTATTGAATTGAATATGTTTTAGAACTATTTCTAAGTGATTAAAAAAGTCTATTTTTGCTTTTTACTTTTTTATTTTTTTCGAAATTTTTTTTTTCGAAATTTGCTCTGCACCACAAAGCTTCATATATAAAGATATGAAGCAATTAATTCTAATACTAGAAGCATTAAAGAAATATAATCTAAAATTGCAGCCAAATAAATGCAAATTTCTACATAAAGAAGTTTTATACCTGGGTCATGTGATAACAGAAAAAGGTATAAAACCAAATGAGAATAAAATAAATACTATCTTAAATATAATTGCTCCACAAAATCAAAAAGAAATAAAACATTTTTTGGGTTTGGATGGATGGATGGATTGGGAGAGAGGGATCCGAAAAGAAGGGATCCACGCACTCAGGCCAGCATAGGCCCATTGTACCCTCCCGAACCTTCATGACTCTAAAGATGAGAAACGTGGTAGGATTAAAGCGGTTGATTGAGCCACCCGCTCTCACGCCCAAATTTAAGAATCGACTCCCACCCTTGAGCGCCCACATCTGGTAGGTGGTAGCTCATCCAGGAAAAAGGAGCCGAAGCATTTGTGACGGAGGTACATAACGCTAGGACACTCACACAAAAAATGAGTGGTGATCTCTCTCTCCTCATCGCAACCTCTACAAGTGTACACCTCGGACCGCCGTATTTTAAAAGCGTGGTCCCGCAACATAGAGTGCCCCGTCAACAGCGAAGTTGCCAAATGGATTGAGTTTTTACTAAGTTGTAAAAATTTTTTAGCAACTACTTCGCTAAGGTTGCCCCATAGATCTTTGGTGATTTTACCCTTATTATTGTTTAGCCAGTATAAGCGATGCGATGCATCGGCCCAACATTTCAGGTTAGCCTTTAGAGACTGTAACGCAACCCCTACCGGAGAGGTTACGGAATCTAATTGCGTGCCTTGTCTGGCTAAGTCGTCGACCTTTTTATTTCCGGGGATATCCGTGTGGCTAACACTGTGTTTACAGTTTTGGACCAACCTGGACTTTAAACCAAAGCAAGTTACCGCTTTCAGTGCAGCCTGGTTGGTTGGTTTAAGTGGCGAGCCTCTTGACCCGGCTGTTCGCTATAGCGCCGTTTTGCTACCACTGGCCTCGTGAACCACCAATCCCAAGTATGGAAGGAGAGAAGGTAGATTAAAGCCACCCTGTGGCATTTAGGAAATGTACCATATATTTGTCAAGAATGACCCATCCCCTAAGTGGTAGTAGTATTGTGGCTAGGCTGCTGAGATTGTCAAGAAAAGGACTGCCCAGAAAACAGTATCTAGCTCTGGCTAGCGCTGGGCACTTACAAGTGTAGTACACTACAGTTTCCCTCTCGTCCGGTTCTTGACAGCTGCGGCAGGATAGGTGGAAGGGGATGCCTAGTCTGGCTGCATGTTCACCAATTGGCCCAGTAAACACTGCTAGTATTCTGGCAATGTTTTTGCGAGAGTAGTTCAGGAGATCAGCAGTTCTCCTACTTGAATACCATGGCCATGTTTTTTTGGATGTTTTACATGTTGCTAAGTTCACCCATCTAAGGTTATCTAGCAATTGAAAGTGAAGTAAGATATTTCGTTTTATACTATTGATTGGAGGGTTCACCTCTTCCGCAAGCAATGCGTCTAGGTTAGAACCCATGCGTAACGTGTCAAAGTAACGTGACTTCGAACCGGTTACTTATATGCGCTAGCTCTACTGAGCATGCTTTGACCAGCTTAGATGAAATATAAGGAGATTTTAAGGCTAGGATAGTAGCCTGGCTATCCGTGACTATAGCCACCCTGCGCTTAGGGGATGGGTCATTCTTGACAAATAAACAGGCTTTCCAGATAGCCAGCATTCTCGCCTGGAAAACACTAGAGCTATCCGGAAGTCTATAGGAAAGGGCTATTTCCAGCGATTCTGAGTAGATACCAGCACCAACACCACAGTCCATCTATGAACCATCAGTGAACAGTACTGAGTCGAATCCATTCAGAAGGCCCACTTTCTCTGAGTCTGAGCGCGCTGCATGAGGCTAAGTATTTGGTGTGGAGATCAGTTGGGAGAAGGTGGAGAATTGTATTCAGGGCATCCCCCGGCGTTGTCCTTAACGCACCTGTGATGCAAATACATGCACTTCTCTGAACCCTACCTACCATGCTTACGAACATAATTCCTATCTAGGGCAGGACACCATACTATTGAACCATAGGTGAGGATAGGTCTCACTATAGCAGTTTACAACCATAAAACCATACGAGGTTTTAATCCCCATCTTTTTCCGAGCATTTTTTTTGCAAGAGTACAAAGCCGTGTAGGCTTTCTTGACTCTCTCCTCTATATTCCACCTCCAGTTCAAGTTCGGGTCGAAAATCAACCCCAAATTTATGACTTTGGAGGATAGATTCAGTGTTATACCGTCCAATTTTGGTCGAGAAAACACAGGTATTTTGGTTTTTTGTGGTGAATAGCATCATTTCGGTTTTACTAGGGTTGGCATTCAGACCACAGCTACTGGCCCAGTTGCTAACCATACGTAAGGCTTGTTCCGTATTTCCGCTAATTATGTTAAGAATTTGCCAGAAACCAGTATTACAAGGTCGTCCGCATAAGCAATGGCCATTATTCCTTCCTCTTGAAGTTTCGATAAAATTTTTTCCATTACAAGGAGCCAAAATAGTGGAGACAGCACACCTCCCTGTGGCGTACCTCTATTAACATACCTAGTAATGTGAGAGTTACCGAGGTCCGCTTGCACCTCACGCGTATGAAGTATGTTGGCTTTCCATCGTATAAGTGGAACTTCTACATCCAGTTCCACCAGAGACTCTAGGACAGCGGACACTCGGATATTATTAAAAGCGCCTTCTATATCTAAGAAGGTGGCTAGGGTATATTCTTTATAATGCATGGATTTTTCTACCGTTTGCACAACTTCGTTCAGTGCAGTCTCAGTGGACTTATCTTTGCAGTAGGCATGTTGGAATTTGCACACTGGGGTTCTTTCTAAAACGCTTCTCAACTCCTGGTAAAGGATGCGCTCAAGGGTTTTTAGCATGAAGTATGATAGACTAATTGGCCTGAAGTATTTGGCCATTTCGTGTCCTCTTTTTCCCGCTTTTGGTGTGGCCGAGTCTGAGGCTGCCCTTGAATAGTTCTATCAACCAAGGAATAACTAGCTGTATGGATTCCTGTAGCATCTTTGGAAAGATTCCATCAGGTCCAGAGGATTTATAGGGGAGAAATTATCAATTCCCCAGGCAATTTTCTTTTCTGTTATAAGTGAGTTTAGCCACTCCCGTTGTGGCTCAGTATTTTCTAAGTCGCCTGTCTGGGCTACATTTTCAGCTTGCACCGTGCAACCTGGGAAATGTGTGTCTACTAGCAGCTGCAGATGATTCTGTCCAACTACCCTCCGCACTCTTGAGGAAGGACGGATTGGAATGTTCTTTCCTTAGGATTCTGCATAGTCTAGCAGAGTTCCTAGTACTTTCAATGGATTCGCAATACTCTTGCCAATTCCTCTTTTTTGCCTCGGTAATTGCTTTTTTGTACTCACGAAGACGGTCCTTGTAGATGTACCCTGCCTATAGCAGATGTTGTAGGTTTCTCTAGTGACCTTTCGTAAGTTGTTAAATTGTCATCCCACCATTAAGGGAATGATTTTTTACTACGCTTGATCGGACGTGATACCTTGAATGAGACCAGTGGTGGGATGTTGGTTTAGCGTTTCTACTTCGATTCGCTTACGATTAGCGATGCGTAAATATCAAAAGTCGGTATGTTAAAAAAATTTCGCTACGCTACTTTTCTCGTGCTTCGGCAGTACCAATAATAGTATTTCGATATTAATTTCGAATGTCAAAAACTATATATTTCATTGATAAAAATATATAAATATTAAAATGTCAATAATAAAAATAATAAATTTACTAATGTAGCTTTCGTTTGGGATTGTTTAAAGTTTTTATCTAAATGCTGCCTAATCGAGCATGATAACAAAATCGATTTTGCTATTAATAAATGGAGGGGGTAAAACTTGAAGAAAATCTTTTTAAACATTGATTTAGATAAAAAAATTGATTTTATTTTACCTATCGAACATAAAAATTGATCTAGATAAAAAAAAACGATTTTGCTGCTCAATCGAAAACGACATTACATTTGTAATTGTAATTGAAATTATTATTTCCATTAAAATAATATTTCGCTATAGGCAACGTTGATTAAAATACAATCGATAACTATCGGAAATTACTCCTAACGAAAAGTGACAAAACATACCAATTTTCGCTAAGTAGCGTTTTCGAAACGCTTCGTTGGCACTAACAAGGCCACTGCATGGCCTTGGTAAATTTGTCCGTCATTTCCTCTAGGGAATTAATGGTCGTTATTTCTGTGTGGTTATCTATGGCTGATAACTTCCCTTTTAACACCGATCTAAACTTTGACCAGTCTGTGTTTTTGGGGTTTCTATACGGTTTTGGACTTTCAGGGTTTAAATTAACATTGAAGAGTATCCACTTGTGATTTGAGAAGGATGTTTTCTCTGATACTCTCCAGTTTTCTACTTTCAGGGAATTATTGGTGCTAATTAGGGTAATATCAATCACGTACTCCCAGCCAGGGAATCTTTCCAAGCTAGGAAAAGTGAATGTTGGTGTGCTGCCTCTATTGCATACCATTAAGTTAGTGTTCAAAATAAAATAAAAAAGTGACTCACCTCTCTCTTTTATTTCCGAGCTACCCCACAGGGTATGTCTGGCATTTGTTTCACAACCAATAAGCAGGTTACTTCCAGTGGCTAGGACTAACTGCTGGAGATTGGTTGTCGGGGTGGTTTCGTCATGAGGCATATATACCGAGCTGAATTCTTTGCCATCATTCTGCTCGACCTTCACCACGGTAATGCCTTCATAGCTAAAATTAGAACAAAAATGTGCAATTATGTGTTTTCTAACTAGAATACACGTTCGTGGCTTACCATTGGCACCATCTACAAGCTTGTAGAATAGGTTATAGTCTCTGTGGTTCAGGCCTCTTATTCTGGAGGTGTTGATCCAGGGTTCCTGAATTAGGGCTATATCGATGTCTTCCTCTCTTAGGAAGATCATCAGGTTATGCGAGGCGAATCTCGAATGCTGGAGATTAACCTGGACAACCCGTATCATCTGGCAAGCTACCTTACCCCGTCTCTCTGGCTAGAGACGAGACATCTCTTCCAGCAAGTTGCTTGCCTCATCCAACTCGTCAAGCTCGTCACTATTCGCCTGGAATATCTTGACTTTCGCTTGACGGATACCGAAACGAAGCTTGTTCTTTCCTCGTTAATCCACCAGTATTTTCTCGTTAATCAAAAGGAGGTAGGACATACTGCCTTGCTGCAGTTCCGTAGTATCCCCCTCCTTTTTTATAATCATCCGGTTGTCCATCGGAACATCTGGATTGTGCAATTGCAAGCACCGCAGAAGCTTCTCCCCCTCGATTTCCATCCTAGGCAGCCAAATGCGTGCTCTAGGTCTCCTAGGAATCTCCTTAGCTGGGATTAGACCAGTTATATATCATCCTCCCAGGCAACGCTAATCTTAGCGACACTGCTGCTAAGAAAATCCGGAGAAAACTGAACGACGCACTTGACCACCCGGTAGGCCCTGACTACCTCGGACGAATCGAAACCCGGGATAGGCCCACCAGTGCTTCCAAGTAAATGATCCATAACCATCTCTGACAGTTTAGCCTCAATATTCATCCAGAGCTTGGATGAAACTTTTTTGTTGGGATCTTTATCGTTGTTGACAGCTACATTCAAGTGGCATCTGACAATGTCACTTAGCTTTTTCGCTGTCATCTTCGATTTGGCACTGGTCTCCATCGTGGCGACCTTGGTACGTGCACCTGCTAAGGACTCATCTTGAGACCTATTTCTTTTGCTAGCAGGCCGAACTTCAGATTGTGCGATCTCTGTCTCAAATCGTTGCACAATCTGAGTGTATTTTAACTTATCCTCAGCATCATTTTCGTAAGTATTCCCCTCAGCTTCATTTCGGGCAATCTTGCTCAAAATAAACTTTGCCTTGGAATACTCACGTTAGAGGAGGGTACCAGCACTTCTATATTTCTTAGTGGTACCAAACTTGGTACCATCTTTACTTATAAGTGTAGTAGTACTATGATTGGTACTTGCTACACCTACAGGTTTGGTTGGTATTGGTGTACTGTGGCTGGTATTATCTGTGAACTTCGAAGCTGGAGTACCGTAGCTGGTACTGTCACTTACCGTGTCACCCTTAATAGTCTCCTGGCTGGAGGCTAGAAGTTCATCCTCCGAGGATGAACCGATATTTGTATTTGGTTTTAATTGTTGTTGTTGTTTTTCATTTTTGTTTTTAATTTGTTCATTGCTGTTCACACGAGTTTGTCCGGAAATGAGAGTCCATCATGGCAGAGCCGACTTACCATGATAAGGCACTTAATACAACCGATCTTGCCTGGGCATCGGAGGGAGCTCGTTAGCGACCGGTTTGACCAAACCTTTCAGTCCTAACTATCTGAACAAATAGTCAAGTGCGAATCAGTGACTCCTATTTCTAGAAGAGGGTCGCTAATATCGTTTATAAAAAAGCTTGGGGTCTTACATTGCTATATTATTTTATAAATTTTTTTACAAAAAATGATATATGAAATAGTTTCTCTATATATTATTACTTTATGGTGATAGTCTCTAGAGCTACGGTTGAGACGTATCTCATTGCACTGGTTATGCTCAGACAGCATGACCGTTATACTTTCTCCAGCAATTTAACATTGGATTTGGTTTCTAAGGCCTTCCACCAGACAATCGAACCATAAGTAAAAATAGGGCGGATGACACTGGTATATAACCAGTGATTCATCTTCGGCTGGAGACCCCATTTCTTACCCATCGCCCCTCGACACATGGCGAAAACCTTATAGGCTTTACTGGCGCGTTCTTCGAGGTGAGATTTCCAATTGAGTTTCCTGTCTAGGATGATACCAAGATACTTAACCTTGTTTCCCCTAAAACTAGGAGGGTCAGGTTTTGAAGATTTCTTTTTTTACTGAAACAACAGATCTCGGTTTTCCTTGGATTAATGCTAAGGCCACAACCGTCTGCCCATTTGAACACGATTGAAAGAGGTGGTTGCATTAACCCGGAGAGTTCTGTTACGAATTTGCTAGTAACGAGAATAACCAGGTCGTCTGCATAACAGACAACGAGGTATCCCATCTCGTGAGTTCACAGGAGGTCATTCACGACAAGCACCCACAGAAGGGGTGCCCTTGTGGACTGTACCAACCCTCTTGATCTGCCGAGCAAGCAACGATATTCCTATGTGACAGCATATTTTCTATCCAACGACAAAGCAGTGGGTTAACGCTATGCTTGTGCAACACGTCAATAATTTTGGTTATGAGAACGTTGTTAAACGCTCCCTATACGTCTATGAAGGTACCAAGCACAGATTCTTTGAAAAGAAAGGCTTTTTCCACGGTGTGAACTACATTATGGAGAGCAGTTTCCACCGATTTACCCTTAATATACGCGTGCTGTTTGTTAGACAATGCATCCAGTGGGAGCATGCCTCTTATTTCGAGGTCACAAACCCTTTTTAGGGTTTTTAGAAGGAAAGAAAAGGTTTAATCGGTTATTATCGTAAATTCATTCCCAAATTTTCAGCTATTGCACAACCTTTAAATAATTTATTAAAAAAGGACTCAAAATTCATATGGGATGAATTTTGTGACGAATCATTTAAAAAATCAAAGGAAGCTATTACCAAATATCCTGTATTACAATATCCTAATTTCTCAAAAGAATTTTATCTCACTACTGATGCAAGTGATACAGCCGTAGGTTCTGTTTTATCACAACAAACGATAGAGCACGGTAAAATAATGGATTTGCCAATTGCTTACGTCAGTAGAACTCTCAATAAAGCTGAACGCAATTATTCAACAATTGAAAAAGAGGCTTTAGCAGTAGTCTGGCCAACTGCATATTTTCGACCATATCTATATGGTAGAAAGTTTACGGTCGTTACTTATCACAAACCCTTGGTTTGGATTTTTAACATAAATAATCCAACTTCCAGAATAATGCGCTGGATCATCAAATTGGAAGAATATGATTATTGTGTTATTCACAAATCGGGAACTTAAAATACAAATGCGGATGCTTTATCCAGATTAAAAACAGCTAATGTTAATACAGTTACTAGATCAACATCTAGGAAACTAAAACCAAACCTTGATAATCCTAATACAACAATAAAACCTAATGTTGAAAATTTAAAACTAATAAAACCTAATTCTAACACTCATCTTACTGATATTTCGGAAGATAAAATTGATAAAATAGGTAATTCTCAATACAATCATAACACTAAAATTTCAATTAATATCACTGAATCAGGAAATATATATATTAAGTATTTAAAAGGACATGTGGATTATTAAAAATAAAAAAATACGATAAACAAACCCCGGGTTTGTCAAAAGCACATTTCCCTCAAAATCGCCTCATGTAGAACTATGAGCTATTCTAAAACAATGGGAATTCCTATACGTGTATAGTATTTTTTAGTAGTATTTTCAATGTACTATACATAGGAAAGATAAAAAATTAAATGGTAAATATAGGTAAAAAATGTGTCCCTGTTTGATTTTATTAATTTTTTTTCTTTCCAAAGTTATTATTCCAGGAAAATATATATAAACTTATCATTTAAGTTTTCTTTAATTTTGCTTTTAATTTAACATAATGTGATATGAAATCCAATATTCCATTTATATAGCTCCTAAAAATATGCAAAATGTTGGTTTTTTGCAAAATTTTACATGCTTAAGCATTTTGATTAATGATAAGTGTGAGGCAAATGATTATAATTTATTAATTAATGCACTTTAAAGAAATATGATTTTCGAAAGTTTTCTCATTATTTGTTTTTAAAAACATTGTGCAGTTATAATTTTACAAGTAAATTAAAAATGTAATTTTTTGATTTTGGAAAGGCCACAACGTAAAGCGGAGAGGAGATACGGATACAATTTCTTCAGAGACTCTAGTTATTTTTTAGATATCTCTTTGGTACATAAATTTCAGCCTTCCATAATAAACGGTTTGGGAAATACAGGGTGTTAAAAAACTAAAAAAAGTTGTATGAAGATAACTGTATTTTTATACAAGAATTAAATTTTAAAAAATTTGTTAATTTCACAATTAAGATAAAAGATTTTCCTATCTTATAGCTTTTACAGACCTCAGAAAATTTTATTGGTTTAAAAGTTATTAGATTGAACATCAATTTTCGAACTTAGAGGGGGAATAACTCGGAGGGGAAAAGAGATAGAAGAAAATTTTTTTCTAATTTTGTTCTAAATTTTGTATTTTATTACTATCTATCTATGGTCAAAATTTTGTTACTCTATCTTAATAGATGTAGAAGTTTGTTTAAACGGACGGATAGACAGAGTGAAGCTAATATATACATTTCTTCCAATTTGGTTGGAAATGTGCAAAAAAATTAATACAACCAGTTATCACCCCGAATCCAATGGTTACATAGAAAGAGCTCACCGGTACTCTAGGAAATTATTTGCGTTGTTACGCTAATAAGGATTCCAATAATTGGGATACTTGGTTAGATTTTGCCATTTTTGCGCACAATACCACCCCTATTTCTTCAACTAAATTTTCACCTTACGAAAGTATATTTGGATTAAAATCTGAAATTCCTTCCGCAATCTCTACATCAGCTGAGCCAATATATAATATTAAGGACTACGTATTAGAGCTAAAATCACGTCTCTAACACAGTGTTGTAATATAATTTATTACAATCAAAAATAATGTTTTCTTTTTTAATCTCACCTTTTATAATTTGAAATAACCTTTTTATCTTTCTTAAGTAAATCAATTAAATACAAAATAAGTTCTCTAATTAAACTCTTTATTAATTCAAATTAAATTAATATATTTTTTTTCTTTAATAAAATCAAACTTTTTCCCGATTAACTAACTGACAATATTAACTAAATGACAAAATAAAACTTTTTTATCGACTGGTTGACTAAAATAATTTAAAATCAAAACTTTAATCAAAACTTTTCCCGATCAACTCGCCATGATTTTAATTTTACTTTCTTTTTTATTTTGTTGGAGAGCTTTTTTGACTTTCCAAAATCTTTCCAATAAGATTTTGGAAAACCAATCAGCTTCTCCAACAAAATATTTAAAATCAATTTTAATTTAATTGGCTGATTGATTTTACGAGCACAGGGTGCCTCAATTCACAACACCCTCCCTCTTAGAAAAAATATAAGGGTCCCAAGATTTTCTTCGACTCTTATATTTTAAAATTAATTTTATATATTTTTATATAAAATAATACTAACTTTTCTTTTATACATTTCTTTTTTCTTTCTTTAATTTTAATTGATATACTTTTGTTGTAAAATAAATTACAATCATATTTTAATTGATTCTCTTTTCTTTATTTAATTTTAATTGATAAAATTTTTATATTTTTTAATTATATTTTTCTTTACATTTATTTTTTCTTACATATTGTTTTTTTTTTTTTTTTTTTTAATACAATTACAATCTTTTTGATTTTATATAATATTTTATTTTATCAAATTCTATAAAAAAAATATTTTATAGTAAAAAAAATCCTTTTGTTTTATTTTACATTAAAAACTTTTATAAAAAAATCCTTTTTTGTTTTATTAATAAAAATTAATGGTTAATAGTTTTATATAAATTTATAAATTATTTTTAATTATAACTTTATTTTATTTATATAAACAAAAAAAATTCATATATATATTAAAAATTTAAGAAAAGGAATAGGAATTTAAGGAATAAGGATAAGATTTTTTTTATATTATCCCCATTATGTTTTTGAGCGTTCACGCTCCCCTTTCCATTTTATCCAAAAAAAATTTTTTTTTTTTCAAAAAATTTTTTTTTTTTAAATTTAATTACCCTGTTGTTTTTTATTTAATAATGCTTACTAATACATAATTATAATATAAAAGCTAACAATTTAGTTTAATTAATTAATTATGTCTGATAACGGCAGTGCAATAAGTTTAGCTTCGACCGTGGTTTTCCCTAGAAATAAGGAAAATATAAAACCTCGGAAGGTATCTTCCTTGGTAGATAATGATGCCATATTTAGGGCTTATCGTCCTAAACATATAATTCATAAATTACCGTAAGTAAATAACTTTTCCTAGAAAAAAAAATTGTTTTATACATTATGTTTACTTTTCAGAAGGTTATGAAGAGAGTCAACAAGAATGAGTTTTTCAAAGGATGCTAATAATTAATGATAATTTTAAACATTAAAAGTAAAAATTAGAGCAGTGATTCTGCTGCGAAAAAATTTATAAAGTTTTATTTTAAAATTAAAAAAAAAAAACAAAATCTAATCAAATAAATTTGAACAAAATATTAAAATTGAAATAAAATAATTAAGTTTAGAAAAACATAATTAAATTTGTTAAAATTATAATTAAACTTAAGTAAATCAATTAAATAGTTAAAAAATAGTTAATAATTAATAAAAATTTAACATAATTAAAAAAAATTTAATGTTTTATAAAATAATTAAATAAACAAATGATATTTAAAAAAGAAACAGTTTAATTAGAATAAAATTTTTTATAAATTTTATAAAGAACAAAAGGAGTTTTATTTTAATAAAAATTTATGATTAATAATATACATTATTTAAACATTACTATCCAGGTAGTAAAACCTATAAAATAACCCATTAACTTGTACCACATATCACAACGAAATTTTTGTGTTTTGTTGTAGTAAATTAATTATTCAAAAGAAAATCATGATATATAAAGAATTTATTATTAATGATACATAATTATTATGTATTAAATGATACATAATTTTTAATTACTCTAAATGAACTCTCTCTTTTTTTTATCTTTCCCATATAAATCCACCTTATTTCGCTCGCCGTAAAATTTGTCCAAAAAAAATCTTATAATAATATGTATGCGATAAACTTTAAGAATATTTACTAATGCACACAAATATCTTATATACATAATTGAAAATATAATCAACTTATGTATTTGTACATTAGGGGTTTTGTGTAAAAATTGTATTAAGAGTAAAAAAATGATAATTTTGTGCTATCCAATGCAGTTTTTTGATGCATAATTAGTTTTTTTTAATGCCTTATTAATTTAGTATTAATTTATACTTGGTACAGCTAAAGTTAAAAAGTTATTGTTAAAGAAAAATTACTGATATAAAAAAAATATTTACAAATACAAAAAAAATTAATTCCAGTAAGTAAAAATATTTTTTGTGTATTTAAAATTTATTATTTACCTTGAATTAAATGTATTAATTAATTAAATAATGATTAATCCTATTTAAAAAAAAAATTTTTTTTTTTGTTTCAGAATAAAAAAATGTTTCATACTTATAACAAAAAATAAAGATAATTGGTAAGTATATAAAAAATTTAAATAACTTAAAAATATACAAATTTTATATATTTTTTTCTTTGTTAAAAATGATGCTGATAATATTAGAATCTCAAGAAGATATAGAAACAGAGGTGATCACTATAGGAGATAATATCAATGAAGTGAACGTCGAGCCTTTCGAAAAATCTATTGGGGAGATTGCGGTCGCCCGGGCCGGCCAGGCTACTCAGCCTAGTGCAGCGGACCGTTCCCGGTTGTGTGCCCTCTGTGGATACAGATCGAGTCGTAAGGGGCATTTCACCCGGCACCTTATGACTCATAACCCTCAGAAGGCATGGCAGTGCGTTGTGTGTAAGCGGCCTTTTAACCGCAAAACACCTTACATACCACTACTCCCACCTACATCCGGGGGTGTCACTGCCCCGCAACCTTTCCAAACGAAGAAATACTATAAATATTATAATGAAATACAATAAAGGTTAGTTATCTGTTAAATTATTACAATAAAAAAAGTAATAAAAATTTCCTTTCTTTTTTAGGAAATTTTAATAATAAATCAAATATTAATAAATAAATAAAATTGTCAAGAAAAAAATAATCTAAATGTCAAAAAAAATGTATATTATAATTAAAAATGAGAAAAAAAATATATTTTTTTTAAAAAAAAATCTTAATATTAATAATAAAGAAATTATCAAAAACAGTTGTACATGTAAATTAAAAATTTTTTATTAATAATAAAAAATATATATTGTAATTGAAAATGATGAAAAAAATTATTAATATAAAAAAAATGTCATAAAAAAAATAATATTACATAAAAAAATTATTTGGAGAAAAAAAATTTTTGAATATGAAAAATAAAAAAAAAATTTAAAAAAAAAAATTCTTAAAATATGAATTAAAAATAAAAATTTTTATTTTGTTATTCCCTGTTTTCTTTTCTCTTCGTTATTCTCTGTTTCGCTCAGCTGATTTGTTTCTGAAACATACAGGAGGCGTCCTGTTATTCATGTGAGAATTTTTAGGTTTTTTTTTTTTTATACTTCTATTATATAGGGGTCTTATTTATTAGTTAATTCTATTATATAGGGGTCTTATTTATTAGTTAATAATTACTTAATTATTCAACTTAAGAGTTGTAAAGTACCGGTAATTCTGGTGTAGGAAAAGATAACTATGAAAAATTTAAAGTTTTTGAACTGTTGCCGATTGCGTTTACAGTACCTGGTCCCACGAGTTTGTTTTCAGATATAGAAGATAATGGGATTTCCACATTAGATTGATCCATTTTTTGAACTTTATTTTTAGTTTCCCTACAACGATTAATTATAATTTTGTAAATAATGTATATTATTATTAAAACCACCAAACTACCTAATCCTCCTATTTGCCAACGACTTATTAAGTGTTGGTAATTTGTCATTTCTTCCCTTTTGTGTTCCTCTTCCCATTCTAGTTCCAATTCATTCAATATTTTTCCTTTTTTGTCAAATTCCCTGCGTCCGTTATTGTAATCTCCGTAGATTTTAACAATTTTGTATTATTTTTCAGAATTTTTGGATTTATTTCATTTTTAAATGGAACAGATGTAGAAACCCAACTTGTTATCCCCGTTGCATTTGTATTGGTTCTAAAAGTATGTCGATATGGTAAATCTAAATTGCCCACAATGAAAACGCAATTATCTAATAACTTTAAAATTCCTATGCCATATATTATAGTTTTGGTAGTTATTGGATTACAATAACTAGTGAGTTGTTGCTCATTTTTGAACAAATATAACCATGAGTTTTCTTCGTTTAATGGTATAAGATGGTTAGTTATTACTGTTGTACTTTTATATGGCCCATGGACTACCCCAAGATATGTACTCTTCAAGATTGGCCCATGGACTACCCCAAGATATGTACTCTTCAAGACCTTTCATTTGATGACCCACATGATTTTTTTATAATGGGCCCACATGCCCAACTTTTGGAGCCCACACGCCCCACCGTGCTTGTAGGACTTTTCAACTAGATATATTCTGCAAGACCTTTATGTTATACCCTTTTGTACAATGGGCCCAACATGACCCAATTAGAGGTCCCGTATAACCGAATGTGCCCCACTGACTACCCTCATTGACATGTACTCTTCAAGACCTTTCATTTGATTACCCACATGATTTTTGTATGACGGGCCCCAACATTGCCCCCGTTTTGGGCCCGACATGACCCACGGCGCCCCCGGACTACCGCTCAATGAGTTGTTCTCGGCAAGACCTTTCATTTGATACCCCACATGATTTCTTGTATTATGCAGCCCAACATTGCCCCCGTTTTGGGCCCGAGGTGACCCACGGAGCCCCCGGACTACCGCTCAATGAGATGTACTCGTCAAGACGTTTCATTTGATACCCCACATGAGTTCTTGTATTATGGAGCCCAACATTGCCCCCGTTTTGGGCCCGACATGACCCACGGCGCCCCCGGACTACCGTCCAATGAGATGTACTCGTCAAGACCTTTCATTTGATACCCCCATGGTTTTTTTGGTACATTCAAAAATAAAACGAACCTCCGCGCCCCCTTCCCACTCATGAAAAAGGCCCCAAATTTATAGGGTACCAAGCCTTTGATGGCGTGAGCTCAACTTCTAAATTATACTTGGTACAGCTAAAGTTAAAAAGTTATAGTTAAAGAAAAATTACTGATATAAAAAAAATATTTACAAATACAAAAAAATTTCATTCCAGTAAGTAAAAATATTTTTTGTGTTTTTAAAATTTATTATTTACCTTAAATTAAATGTATTAATTAATTAAATAATGATTAATCCTATTTTAAAAAAAATTTTTTTTTTTTTTTGTTTCAGAATAAAAAAATGTTTCATACTTATAAAAAAAATAAAGATAATTGGTAAGTATATAAAAAATAACTTAAAAATATACAAATTTCATATATTTTTTTCTTTGTTAAAAATGATGCTGATAATATTAGAATCTCAAGAAGATATAGAAACAGAGGTGATCACTATAGGAGATAATATCAATGAAGTGAACGTCGAGCCTTTCGAAAAATCTATTGGGGAGATTGCGGTCGCCCGGGCCGGCCAGGCTACTCAGCCTAGTGCAGCGGACCGTTCCCGGTTGTGTGCCCTCTGTGGGTACAGATCGAGTCATAAGGGGCATCTCACCCGGCACCTTATGACTCATAACCCTCAGAAGGCATGGCAGTGCGTTGTGTGTAAGCGGCCTTTTAACCGCAAAGAACACCTTACATACCACTACTCCCACCTACATCCGGGGGTCACTGCCCCGCAACCTTTCCAAACGAAGAAAATACTATAAATATTATAATGAAATACAATAAAGGTTAGTTATCTGTTAAATTATTACAATAAAAAAAGTAATAAAAATTTCCTTTCTTTTTTAGGAAATTTTAATAATAAATCAATAATATTAATAAATAAACAAAATTGTAAAAAAAAAAATAATCTAAATGTAAAAAAAAATGTATATTATAATTAAAAATGAGAAAAAAAATATATTTTTTTTAAAAAAAAATCTTAATATTAATAATAAAAAAATTATCAAAAACAGTTGTACATGTAAATTAAAAAATTTTTATTAATAATAAAAAAAATATATTGTAATTGAAAATGATGAAAAAAATTATTAATATAAAAAAAATGTCATAAAAAAAATAATATTACATAAAAAAATTATTTGGAGAAAAAAATTTTTGAATATGAAAAATAAAAAAAAAAATTTTAAAAAAAAATTCTTAAAATATGAATTAAAAATAAAAATTTTTATTTTGTTATTCCCTGTTTTCTTTTCTTTTATTTTGTTATTCCCTGTTTTCGTTTTTTTGGTACATTCAAAAATAAAACGAACCTCCGCGCCCCCTTCCCACTCATCAAAAAGGCCCCAAATTTATAGGGTACCAAGCCTTTGATGGCGCGAGCTCAACTTCTAAATTGGAGCTCAATCGGTCCAGCCGTTAAGAGTTATGGCCAGGTAATAAATATACTGGAGGTGTGAATTCATAAAAGTGAAAGTAATAAATTTTACATTTTTTGTAAAAATTTTCATTTTCTGTTAGATTTCGCATTTTGCAATAAATTTTACATTACTTTTAAAATTTTACATTATCTGTTTAATTTGCATGGTTCTGTTAAATTTACTTCTGTTAAATTTTGCATTTTTTGTTATATGTACATATATTACATTGCCTGTCAAATTAACAATTTCTGTTAAATTTACATCTGCTATTAAATTTTACAATTTCTGTTAAATTTTACATTTTTCTGCTAAATTTTACACTTTATGTTAAATTTAAATTTTTCTGTTAAATTTTACATTTTCTGTTAAATTTTACATTTTCTGTTAAATTAACTTTTTTGTTAAATTTAACATTTAACATTTTCATTTTCTGTTAACTGTGTTGTGGAATAAAAAACGCCGTCCCTGTATTTTTGTTATATTTGAACCCAAAATATTTGCATTACGCATTGCGAAATAATATTAAAAAATATTATTTAAATAAATTAACTATGTCATAAAGTTAATAAACTTAGCATATAATAAATAATGCTTAGTACGCATTTATGCAATGTATGCAATTTTGGGTAACAACAAATACAAATAATAATAATTATTACTAATTATGATTACGCAAAATAATTATGATTACGCAAAATGATTAATTGTATTATTATTGGAACAAAGTCTATTTACATTTTTAATGTAAACAAAAAGCTGAGAAGTAAAAAAGTGTGTATAAATAATGCGGTTTTTATGGTAATTCGGAGAGTTGAAATTTATTCAGCTTACAGTTAACAGCTTTCAGAATTAAAGGTTCTGTACAAGGCTAATTTGTTAACATAAGTTTTTAATAAATAAATAGTTAATTTAGACTTTAAATATTTGAAGTTTTATTTAAATTATTACGCTCCCAGTTCAATAGGAAAATATATTATATAGATTGGCTATAGCCAGAAATATAATATATCCTAAACATTTGAACATAACAACTGGTTTTGGGCCTGTTTGACCTATGGATTAAGCAACAAGATGTACTCTTCACGACCTTTCATTTGATACCCAAAGTGATTTTTTTGATACTCGACAAGACCTTTCATTTGATAACCCACATGATTTTTTGTTTTATAGGGCCCAACATTGCCCCCGTTTTGAGCCCGACATGACCCATGGCGCCCCCCGGACTACCGCTCAATGAGATGTACTGGTCAAGACTTTTCATTTAATACCCCACATGATTTTTTGTATTATAGGGCCCAACATTGCCCCCGTTTTGAGCCCGACATGACCCACGGCGCTCCCCGGACTACCGCTCAATGAGATGTTCTCGTCAAGATCTTTCATTTGATACCTCACATGATTTTTTGTATTATGGAGGCCCACATTGCCCCGATTTGGGCCCGACATGACCCATGGTGCCCCCCGGACTACCGTCCAATGAGATGTACTTGTCAAGACCTTTCATTTGATACCCCACGTGGTTTTTCTTCCCACTCATCAAAAAGGCCCCACATTTATATGGTACCAAGCCTTTGATGGCACGAGCTAAACTTCGAGCTCAATTGGTCAAGCCGTTTAAGAGTTATGCCCAGGTGAGGAGAAATATATATATATATATATATACTGGAAGTGTGAATTCATAAAAGGGAAAGTAAAATCATCAAAATTATGTAAAGGTTCAGGTTGCTTTTTAAGACTACTAGGTAAAGGCTCCGAAAAACCATACAATGCAAATAAAGGTGAGAACTTTGTACCTATGTGTGGATTGTGATTGTGTACGAAGGTTGCTTCAGCTACCCAATCATCCCAAGTTTGTGGATTTTAATTTAGAAACATTTTTAAATATCAACTAGTGGTCCATGTCTACGTTCTAGCGAACCATTAGTTTGTGGATGATATGCAGTAGTCTGAATCTGTTTACTTTCCCTTTTATGAATTCACACTTCCAGTATATAGGTATATATCTCCTCACCTGGCCATAACTATTAAACGGCTTGACCGATTGAGCACAAATTATATATTACATAATTTGAGCTCAAGTTCAGCTCGTGTCATCAAATGCTTGGTACCATATAAATTTGGGGCCTTTTTGATGTGGGGGAAGGGGGCACGGAGGGCCGTTTAATTTTTGAATGTACCAAAAAAACCATGTGGGGTATCAAATGAAAGGTCTTGACGAGTACATCTCATTGGATTGTAGTCCGGGGGCGCCGTGGGTCATGTCAGGCCCAAAACGGGGGCAATGTGGGGTCCATAATACAAAAAAACCATGTGGGGTATCAAATGAAAGGTCTTGACGAGTACATATCATTGGATTGTAGTCCGGGGAGCGCCGTGGGTCATGTCGGGCTCAAAACGGGGGCAAAGTTTGGCCCTATAATACAAAAAAAACATGTGGGGTATCAAATGAAAGGTCTTGACGAGCACATCACATTGGGTGATAGTCCGGGGGCGCCGCGGGTCATGTCGGGCCCAAAACGGGGGCAATGTTGGGCCCTGTAATACAAAAAATCATGTGGGGTATCAAATGAAGGGTCTTGAAGAGTTGATCTCAATGGGTGGTAGTCCGGGGATTGCCGTGGGTCAAGTGGGGCCCAAAATCAAAAAAATCATTTTGGGTATCAAATGAAAGTTCGTGAAGAGTACATCTTGTTGCTTAGTCCATAGGTCAAACGGGCCCCAGTTAACAGAAAATGAAAATGTTAAATGTTAAAATTAACAGAAAATGTAAATTTAACAGAAAATGTAAAATTTAACAGCAAATGTAGAATTTAACAGAAAATTTAAAATTTAACAGGAAAATGTAAATTTAACAGAAAGTGTAAAATTTAACAGAAAAATGTAAAATTTAACAGAAATTGTAAAATTTAATATCAGATGTAAATCTAACAGAAATTGTTAATTTGACAGGAAAGGTAATATATGTATGTACATATAACAAAAAAATTTTAAAATTTAACAGAAAATGTAAAATTTTAAAAGAAATGTAAAATTTATTGCAAAATGCGGAATCTAACAGAAAATTAAAAATTTTACAAAAAATGTAAAATTTATTACTTTCCCTTTTATAAATTTACACCTCCAGTATATTTATTACTTTCCCTTTTATGAATTCACATTTCCTGTATGTCGTTATGTCGGTATCTCCTCACCTGGCCGTAACTCTTAAAGGGCTGGACCGAATGAACTCCAATTTCGAAGTTGAGTTCGTGTCATCAGATGATTGGTGCCCTATAAATTAAGAGCCTTTTTGATCAGGTGGAAGGAGGCACGGAGGGCCGCTTAAATTTTTACATGTACCAAAACAAGCATGTGGGGTATGAAATAAAACGTCTTGCCGAGTACATCTCAATGGGGTAGTTCGGAGGGCGCCGTGGGTCATGCCGGGCCCAAAACGGCGGCATTGTTGGATACCATTATACAAAAAATCATGTGGGGTATCAAATGAAAGGTTTTGAAGTGTACATCTCAATGGGGAGTATTTCGTGGGGCGTCGTGAGTCATGTAGGGGCTAAAACGGGGGCAATGTAGGGCCCCATCATACAAAAATCTTTTGGGGTATCAAATGAAAGGTCTCCAACAGTACATCTCAATGGGGAGTAATCCGGAGGGCGCCTTGAGTCATCTCGGGCCCAAAACGGGGTAATGTGGGGCACCAGCATACAAAAAATCATGTAGGGTATCAAATGAAAGCTCTGGAAGAGGACATCTTGTTGAGTACTCTGCGAGGTACTCCGGGTTTTGTGGGGCCCATAATGTAAAAAGACATGAGAGATATCAAATAAAAGATATTGAAGAATACATCTCGTTTCGCAGTCCGTTGGGCTTCGTAATTCATGTTAGGGCCCAAAACCTGTGTCATGTGGGGCCCATCATAAAAAAATCATGTGGGGCATCAAATGAATGGCCTTGAAGAGTAGTCCGAGCAGTACCCTGGGTCATCTGGAGCCAGTTATACAAAAAAAAATGTGGAGCACCGGGGGTCATGGAATTCCCAAAACATCGGCCACATGTGGAATTCCAAATCGTGGGCCATTAGGAGCTCAAACAAATCATTCCCAAGTTGTCAAAGTATTTAAATATTTTTAGTCGGTCAAATGAATAAATATTTGACCGACTAAAAAGTGCAAAATAAAAATATAAATAAAAAAAAGTTTTTTAAAAATACTTTCCCTTAAAGAAATATTCAACTAAAAAGTAATAAACAAGCAAATAATACCACATCAATGTACTTTCCCGTTGAGTTTAAGCCACTGTCAGCAATAGTAAGGGAAAGTTGATCTTATCAGAATTAAGGCCATTATAAGCTTATAGTGAATGGAACGCTCAACATCCCTGACTACCGTGCTTAGCGCGGTTTCAGTCGACCTACCTTTGCTGTAGGCATGTTGGGCTGTGCATAATGGTTCTTTTTCAAGATATTTTCTTAACTCTAGCTCGAGTATTCGTTCTAAGGATTTTAAGAGGAAGGAAGATAGACTAATTGGCCTAAAGTCTTTACTACCTTCACCTGCCTCCACGAAGACTACCTTCACCTGCCTCCACAATTACGGAATATGGCCAAGTGTAAGGCTGCCTTTGAATAATTTTGTTATTAGGGGAATGGTTATCTCTTTGGTTTCCTGAAGCATCTTGGGAAAGATATCGCCTGGACCTATTTGTATGGTGAGAAGATATCAATCGCCCAGGCGACTTTCTCAGGTGTTATAAGTGTATTAAGCCATTCCACGGGAGGCATAGGGATAGCTTGGTCACCCGGCTGGGTATCCTCCGCTATAGTTCCAGTGCTTCCCGGGAAGTGTGTGTCTATTAGTAGTTCTAACGTTTCCGCGGATGATTCCGTCCAAGTACCATCCGTGTTCTTGAGGAAGGAGGGGTTGGTGTGATCCTTACTTAGGATCTTGCTTAACCTAGCTGAGTCCCTAGTGCTTTCTATGGACTCACAGTATTCTTGCCATTTTTTTGTTTTCGCCGTCCTGACAGCCTTCTTATATTCGCGGAGACGGTCTTTGTAGAGTTGCCATGTACCTTACTTATAGCAGATATTGTAGGCATCCCTAGTCACCTTCCTTAGTTTGTTAAGATTGTCATCCCACCACGGGGGGAATGATTTTTTACTTCGTTTAATTGGACAAGACACCTTTTAGGATACCTCCATGGCCTTAGTAAACCGGACCGTTAGTTCTTCTAGAGCTTCGACCGTTACTATATCCCTATTGTCATTGCCTACGGGTAATAATTTTTGTTTCAGCACTGATCTGAACTTAGAGCAGTCTGTGTTTTTGGGACCGCCATATAATATTGAAGAGTATCCAGCTATGATCAGAAAAGGATCTCTCTTTGGATACTCTCCAATTTTCTACCATATGTGCTACGTCATTACTAGTACATGTAATGTCGATTATATCTTCCCATCCCGGGTGCCTATCTGAGCAAGGGAAGGTAAATGTGGGGGTTTTGCCTCTATTACATATAGATAGGTTGTTATTTAGTATAAAATCATAAAGTGACTCACCTCTTTCATTTATTTCAGAGCTTTCCCACACGGCATTAGCGTCGCATCCAATAAGCAGCTTGCTTTTTTTGGCGTGGACCAGTTCCTGAAGCTTGATTGGCGGGGCTTGTTCATCATGCGGCATGTACATCGAGCTGATGTACATTTCCTTGCCGTCATTCTGTTCAACCTTGATGACAGTCATGTCTTCATAGCTAAAATTAGAACAAAAATGTGCATTTACGTGTTTTCTAACTAGAATACACGCTCTTGGCTTACCTCTATGGCTATCTACAGGCTTGTAGAATAGATTATAGTTTTTGTGGTTCAGACCTCTCACTCTGGAGGTGTTTACCCAGGGTTCTTGTAGTAAGGCTATGTCAATGTCTTCCTTGCACAGGAAGATCATTAGGTTGTCCCAGGCGCATATAGAGTGAACTGATCTTCACACTTGATTACCCTGTAGCCCCTGACTACAGTAGATGAATCAAAACAAGGAAGAGGCCCCCCGCCACCCATCAATAAGTGCTCCAGGACCATCTCCGACAGCCTGCCTTCCAGTTCCGTCCATAACTTGGACGAAACCTTTAGGTTTTTGTGGTTTTTATCTACAACAGCAACGTTTAAGTGACTTCTAGCGATGTCACTAAACTTTGCTGCCGCCTTTTTTTCTGAGGTCTTCATTCTGGCGACCTTTGCTGTTTGCCCACCTGCACTGGACCCATCTTGGGACCTGTTTCCCTTCGCAGGTTTTTCAACAGCTGAGGTATGAGCTTCACTGTTTCTTCATACTTAGCCTTTTCCCTCAAGTCCCTCTCATCCGCTTTCCCTTCGGCTTCGTTCCGAGCGATCTTGCTCAAGATGAACTTAGCTTTCGAGTACTCGCGTTTGAGAGAGACACCGGAGCTCCGTTTCTTTTTAGTACCTGGCTTGGTACCTGTTTCAGGATGGGTGGGTGTGCTGTGGCTGGCACTCCCACTGCGGCCAGGCATTGGATTTTTTGGGGTACTATGGCTGGTACCGCTGGCGCAGGTTTTAATAGTCTCCTGACTGGAGGCTAAAAGCTCATCCTCCGAGGATGAGCCGATGTTTGTTGTTTTTTGTTTTTTTGTTGAATAATCCATAAGTGTTCCCACGAGTATGTCCGGAAAGAACGGTCCATCCTGGCAGAGCCGACTTACCAGGATAAGGCACTCAATACAACCGACCTTGCCTGGGCATCGGAGGGAGCTCGTTAGCGACTGGTTTGACCCCCAGCCTTTCAGACCTCGGCACAGCGCTCACACCACCACTGTCATTAGGTTTGGGAGGATAATTGTGCATAGGATTTTGCAGGGGATGAAGAAGGAGGGATTGAGGGAGGGTTGGGGAAGGCGACTGTTAGCTACGTGGGAACGCATTGCCCAGGATAAACCCGCGCGATTGACTTGTGACGCATTCTTGGAGGTCGTCGCCGTTTCAACCTAAATAAATAACTTCCTTTTTAAGAAATTTACATTTTTCTGGCTGAAGCTTCAAGTTATTTTCCCTTAATCTGTAAAATACAGCTATAAGTTTTTCGTGATGATCTTTTAAAGTTCTTCCATAGATAACAATGTCATCTAAATATACAAAACACTTAAAACCTTGTAACCCGCATCAAATGTGGTTCATTAATCGCTGAAATGTTGCTGGTGCACCTGATAAGTCAAAAGGCATTCGTTTAAATTCGTAATGTCCGAAAATAGTGCTGAAAGCCGTTTTTTTATTTCTTCATTAATCACCTTTTTGTGACATTCCGCTAATCTGTACTGCCTGCTATTGATTGGTATTTGTTCCGGGGTCGTTCTTATTTTGTGTGTAATAACATCAGTCTCCTGGTAAATGAAAAATGTCATTACATTCTTCACAAAATTTCTCTATTGTACTTTGTTCTTCTGTTGTTAATATCGAATTCTTTTTTAAAATTTTCTTCAGAGTCAATTCTCCCTTTAATAGCTTTATTCTCTGTTTCGTCCTCCTGATAATTGATACAACTGTCTTCTTCAAATAATCTAAATATATCCGCCAATTGTGTATCCTTGCGTTTCCCTCGGGGTTTCTTTTCTTTTTTCCTTTAATCTCATGTGTCTTTAGGGGTCAATTTTTTATATATTTAGAAGTTTCAGTTTTTAGGGGTCTTATATGAAAATTTTCTATAGGAGTCAATTTAAGTTTTATATCTTCAATTTTTACATCTTCAGTACTTACGTTGGCTATACATACCTTTACTGTATTATTTTTTGCTTTAACCAAACAATTTCCTAACAATACACCTGGTTTTAGTTGTTGTGCCTTATAAAAAAATTCTCCTTCCTCTGTTGTAGGTAAACTTATTAATTTTTCCATACGCGCCGGAATCCATATTTCTCCTATTTTTTCTGTTTCATTTATTACATTAACATTATCCAATTTAATTTCTTCCTCATTTAAAATATATCCTGTTTTCATATTTTCTTCATAAATTTCTTCAACATTTATTTTAGTTTAACTTTACTATCACTAACTTCAACTGAATCATCTGTGATTTCAGCATTAACTAATATAATTTCATCATTTATTTCTTCCTTTATTTCAACAATTTTTTCAGCATTTTCTTCATTAATGTTGAAAAATTCTTTTTTTCATTTATCTCTTTTTTATAAACGATTTCTTCTTCTTTTATCATTAATTCTTTTTTTACCTTGGATTTATCTTCGTCTAGTAAGATTTCGTCCTGTTTTTTAAAAAACTTACCTATGTATGTGTACCCCAATTTTATTTATTATATACCTATTTAATTTTATTGAAGAGAGAAAAATTGAAATTAGGTTAACTATTAGGATAGATTTAGGTTTTTGGTAGTATATAAGAAATATCATTTTTTTTATATGTATATTTACACATAAATTATTTTAGGGGGTTCTTTCATATATGCATTTTATTTTATTTTGTATTAACTTTGTATATAAAGATTTTGATTCACTAGGAAAAAAAAAAGGATTTTTATATATATATATATTTTTTTATAATTTCGTTAAGGATTTTATATATTTATTATTTTATATATTTTTTATAATTAAAGATTTTAATTTTATTTTTTGGCCATTCATTTAAATTTTTTCATAAAATTTTCTTTCTAATTTAACAAATTCTATTATTTTATTTTTCACTTTTTTATCCTTTTAATTTATTTAAAAAAAAAAAATTTTTTTCACACAATTTTTTGTCATTTAATTAGATTCAAAAAATTACATTTTTTAATAATTTGCCAAAAAATAAATTATATTATTCTCCATTATTAAGACTATTAGATTTGGAGTAATAATAATTATAAAAAATAATGATCAATCCGCATCTTCCTAAAGATTTCGATTTATTCATTTTATAAAAAAAAAATTATTTGATTATTTATACAAAAAAATTGATTTAAATTTTTATATATATATTTTATTTATTGTATATATATTTTTTTTTCTTTTTTTTTAAATATTAGAATCCCGTTTTTTTTTTATATATATTTTGGAATTTGTATATTAGAAAGCATGACTTACTACTTTAAAAAAAAATTTCTGTTTCTCTGCTTTCTCCGCTACCAGCTTCTTCTGTTATTATATATATTTTTTTTTTTTAAATTTCCGCTTCTTCTACTGCAACTTTTTGTTAACTGCAACTTTTAACTGCGATTTTTTACTGCAATTACTCTGCTACCACTAATTTTATTGAAAATGCTTTATTTAAATAATCGATACTATTTAATAAAAAAAATTTAATAATTATTTTTTGAGTTTATTTATAATGTTAAATTCTTATATATTTTTTATTTTAGTAAATGTCCACTTTTATTTACGATTAATTTTTTTGTATTTAATTAATTTATTTCGTTTTACGGCACTAAATTCTTTTGGATGACAAACGTACTTCTCATCCTGTCCGCAGCGCCAATGTTGTAATATAAATTTTACAATTAAAAATAATGTTTTCTTTTTTAATCTCACCTTTTTTTTTATTTTATCTTTTAAAACTTTTTAATTAAATAAAACAATTTTATTTAATCTAATTTTAATATAAATTTATTTAGTTTATTTTATATTTATTTCTTAATTTATTTTAAAAATCACAAATTTTTATTTAATGTTTGTTCTTTAATTTATCTAATTTCTTTTAATGTTTTTAATAATATTTTTTCCGATTAATAAATTTTTTTTATTTTAAACTTTTCCTATTAAAAATAACTATCTTTAATTAAACTTTTTTTTTAATTTCAATTAATAACATCAAAAATTAACATCAAATATTCAATATTTAGAAATGGAACTTTTTCCGACCGATTGACTTTTTTAATAATTTCGATTTAAAAATCAAACTTAAATTTTTTTTATCAACTGGCTGACTAAAATAATTTAAAATCAAAACTTTAATCAAAAACTTTTCCCTATCAACTGGCCATGATTTTAATTTTACTTTCTTTTTTATTTTGTTGGGGACCTTTTTTTTTTTTTGCTTTCCAAAATCTTCCCAATAAGATTTTGGAAAACCAATCAACTTCTCCAACAAAATATTTAAAATCAATTTTAATTTAATTGGCTGATTGATTTTACGCGTTGTCAGCACAGAGAAATTATTATTAATTAAATTAAATTATTTCTCTGTGCACGAGCAACGCGTAATTTGAAACTTTTGTTTTTCGATTTAAATTAATTTATTAATTTTGAAAATTTCATTAATTGGAAATTTATTAATTTCCGTTGTGAATTGAAGCACAGGGTGTCTCAATTCACAACAACATTTATAGTGAAGCAAGAGACAATTTAATGATCAAGGAAATAAACGACAAAAACACCACTACTATTAGATATTATAGTCGGAGATAAAGTATGGTTACTTGATAAAGTCAGAAAAAATAAAAAATTAACTTCATGCTATCTCGGACCATACGAAGTAATAGAAATAAATTCGCCGGAAAACACCACCATTAAAATTGGTAGGCAAAACAAATTAGTTCACAACAATCTTCTAAAATCTTTTATTAATTAAAACCATACTTGTAATTTAATTCAAGTAATTAAATTCATATTACTTACTCATTTTTATTGTGTATTTTGTAGATTCCTAAATTTCTTTATATCAATGGGAACATGATGGTAAATATACAAAACCACGACGAAAAATACGGAATATATCTAGAACCGTTATGATACTACAGAATTACATCGACAAGTTGGAAATTACTTCTGTATTATGACATATCGGGTATGAAAACTGAATTAAGTCAAATACAAGATAACTTCACAAACATCAAAAAAGTATGCAAAGATATTAAACTAATATTTCCTCTAGATCACTGTCCTTTAACGATACATTCTCTAAACATTAGTTTATCCAAAATACTAAATACACAAAAACAAATCGACAAATTCTTTTTAAATTCTAAACAAAAAGGTGGCCTTTTAAATGTCGGTAGAACTCTTCTAAAATAATTATTCGGTGTAATGGATTCTAAGAACTCCGAACACATTGAAAACAAAATTTCCGAATTACACGAATCTACAAAATTGTTTTCTCATTTAATAGAAAAACAAAGTACAATTTTAAGAAACTCGATAGAAGTTTTCCAAAATATTTCAAATAATTCCAAAATCTAATTTTGAATCATTAAAGAATCTAATGCTAAAGGTAAATAATATTATCGTATATCAACAATTCTTACACGAATTAGGTGAAAATGCAATAATATTAACATTCGATATTCAAAACTACGATAAGCTTCGAGACAACATTCTAACTTCTTTACGGAAAGCAATGGGTAATACTATAGATTTTAAAACTATACATCCCGAAATTTTAATAGAATCTTTAGAAAAAATTCAGTTACTAACAAAAAAATGAATGAGATGAACTCATGGATTTTTGTAAGCCCATCTCAAATTAAATTAAAAGTCTACTGTCAAAACTACTTCAAGATTGTAAATCTTAATCAAACAGGATATATGCATTTATATCCGGGTTGTACTGCAGTAACCAAAAATATTAAATTGACAACGAGAATTATAGAACCATTAAATTTCAGCACAGCCATAATAGATTCTAATTTCATAAATACACATTCTATAAAATTAAACATAAACATATCTGAAATCATAAAAATTCCCAATATCACCGAAAACATAATACACTCAAATAAAAATTTAATCCAATACAGTAAAAGTCTGAAAGACATTGAAATGGAAATCGAATTATATAATAAGGGAAAAACAGAATATGATTATAAATCCACTATAATACATAAAATTATCATTCCTATCTCTTCTATCACATTTTTAATTCCTCTGATCTATATTTTACATAAATTTATAAAAATAACATGTAATAAGGTACCTCTTGTATAACAAAAAAAAAGTAAAATAAAACGAAAATTTATTGTTAATATAATTCCAATAAAATAAATCACTATAAGAATTTGTATTATGTATAACATTATAAAGTATAAAAAATAAATATAAATTTATTAGGCATATAAAAAAGTATTTTGACATTTTGTATTTGTTTAATTAATAATGTACTCCTAATATATATATATATATATGTATTATTAAAAATAATAATAATAATAATAATAAAAATAAACAAATAAAAAATGTCAAAATATTTTTTTATATGCCTAATAAATTAATAAAAAAAGTGGATATATATACATATGTATATGTACATTGGTATAACACATATATATATGTACCAAAACTATATAATATTTTAGCTTAAGTAAATACACAAAATTTTATTTCAAATCTATAGAAAAATTTTTTTTTCCAAGGTGGGTGGTGTAATATACCCAAACCGATATTAATAATATTAATATGGTAAATATATCTCAAGAAAGAATAATGAAAATTGTAAATTAAGAAATTTGTAACACTAAAGAATTGTAAATGATAAGTCAAATGACCAATATATTTCATGAATTGCCAAATTGCAAAATTGGGACAATTAATATCGAACATTTAAAAATAAAGACACTTGAAATTGGGTCAATAATAATATTGCATTATATTAATATTTAACATAAAAGAAAAGAAAAAGAAAAGAAAGGCAATTGACTAATCATCAAAAAATAAAAAATATGTTTTAGTTTATAGGAAAAATCAAAAATATAAAATCAGTTAATAAAGTTAAATCAAAAAGAAAACAATTCTATTAATTAAATTTGGTTGTTCTAAATCCTAAGTCTAAATCCCAAGCCTTTAATTCAGTGGAAAATACTACACAACTAGTATTTTCAAATTTATTACAACAGATTAATTAGTCTTATGAGCCATGCGATGAAAATTTTTCTAAAAATAATGTATCTTAGAAAATTTAAAAAGTGTGAAACAACCATAAGCAACACTCAATTTGTCTTTAGAGCAGGGTTGGGTACTCGTACTCGTGAAGCTTTACTTGGTCTTCAGGTGTTGGTTCAAAATTGCCGAGACGTGATTAATGATGTATTTCTATGTTTCATAGACTACGAAAATGCATTTGATAGAGTACAACACGACAAACTTATACAAATTCTGAAAACAAAGGATATTGACCAGAAAGAGATTCAATGTATCATCAATCTGTACTAGAATCAGAAAGCTCAAATTAAAACTGATAATATTGTCACAGAAGAAATAGAGATATGCAGAGGAGTTCATCAAGGCTGCATTTTGTCACCACTTTTATTCAACTTATATTCAGAATTTATTTTCCAAGAATCAACATCTAGTAATGAAGTTGGGATAAAAGTCAATGGCGTTAATAACAACAACATCAGATATGCCGACGATACAACGTTAATTGCAGGAAGCTTAGAGGATTTACAAACATTAGTTACTAAAGTCAACGATTGTAGTAAATCCTTGGGATTGAATATGAATGCAAATGCAGCGGGCGCATGGATTTAAAGGGCGCGAAGAATTTGACGAAGAATTTCGTAATTTTTTCTCGTTTCTGGATTTTAAATTTTTGTTAGAATAAATCGATTTTTTTAACTTAAGACACATAATTACGTTCCAAAAGCATACTACGAATTATGGGAGGAAAATGCATACAGGGATATCAATCAATATACCCATGATAATATGAATAATGACATTCGATTCAAATTATTACTCTGCACAAAACAGTCAATAGTTTCACCAGCGCTAAATTCAAATTATTGGTAAATTTCTTATTTGAAAATATAAATATATAAAAAACTTTTTATTAATGGGTTAGGAGGATGGCGAGCAAACCCAGCGGATCATATTTTAGAAAAAAAAAGAAAATTGCAGGAAGAAAATGCGGAAAAATTAAATAAAATTTCAACTTTCTTCACAAAAGTCACAAAAGTTACAACTGATGATGACGCTGTGATTACAATAAATAATGAATCTGTAAATCTAAATGCTGGTGTAGCGAATATTGTGTCACGGCCATGCCAAATTAATAATAATCCATGCCCAATTGACATTGACAATGAACATGAAGACAGCAATAATTTAATTAGTTCGCTAAAACAAAAACAAAATTCTACTGATAAAGCAAATTTTAATAATATAATTTTGTGTGACAATTTAAAGAAATTTATAATTGAAAGTGGGCCTTGCAGACCAAAAATGATATTTCCTAAAGATGATAAAAACAGGAGGTTTTCAGCCAGCTTTTATACGAGAATTTCGCATACAGATCAGGTTACAAATTTGTTTTGGCTCTGCTATTCCGCAATTGACAATAAAGCTTATTGTGAACCTTGTTGGCTATTTGGAAATAACCAACAACTACATAATATAGTCAATGGAACTAATGATTGGAAAAACTTGCACCAAACAATTACTAGGCATATGCAATCACACTTCCATATAAACTGTTGCATAATTTATAATAATTGGAAAGTAGGCCAGTCTATTATATTCGATAAAAATTTAGAAAAAAAATTACTGAATGAAAAAAAATTTGGGACTGATGTTTTGGAAAGATTATTTAGTATAACTTTGCGATTGACAAAATGTTCCCTGCCCTTTAGGGGACATCGTGAACACATATTCCAAATTTATAATGGAAATTTTTTAAGTGAAGTGGAACTTTTGGCTAAATATGACCCAGTGATGAAAGAACTTTTGCAAAAACCAAAAGGACAAATTAAATATTTAAGTCCTAAAATTCAAAATGAGATAATATATTGTTTAGGACATAATTTGGAGAACAATATAATAAAACGAATTAGAGCATGCCCTTTTTACACAATCATTATGGACACTACTCAAGATATAACTAAAGTAGACCAATTATCAATTATCATTAGGTTCATCGATATTGAGAAAGATACATTAGGCAATGCTATCAAATTTAATATTTGTGAAAGTTTTATGGGATTTATGAATGTGACAGATCGAAGTGCTGGCGGTCTAGCCAACGAAATCTTAAATTTTATTAATTGTCCCAATTTTGCAATTTGATTTGGGCATTCATAAATGTCGGGGTCAAGGATACGATGGTGCCAGTGTTATGAGTGGTATTTACGCCGGCGTTCAGAAGCGAATTAAGGCCATGGAAGGAAGAGCTGAATTTATTCATTGTGCAGCACATAACACCTGTTTGGTAATTAATGATGCTGTCTGTGGTGTTAGAGAAGTGTCAACATTTTTCATGGTGCTACAAGATTTGTTTAATTTTTTTGGAGCGAGTCTTAACAGATGGGAATTACTTGCGTCGTTTACTAGCGAATCAAGTAAAACATTAAGAAAATTAAATCCAACTCGTTGGGCTGGAAGAGCAAGATCACTTACTGCTGCAGCAATACGGTATAAGGATATTTTGATGGCACTTACGAAATTTCTCTGACTTTCAAAAATAAAAAGGACCGTGATGAAGCAAATCGACTATTGAAATCTATGGCTACTTTTGAATTCGTCTTTCTTTGTACAATTCTATCGAAGATATTCACACTCATTGATACAGTTTCAAAATTCTTACAACATAAAGAATTGGATTTAATAACTGCGAGGAATAATCTATAAAATGTTTTGGATAGAATAAACCATTTCCGGCAGTCATATATTGAAATTAAACTTGAAGCTATAGAAATTGCTTCCAAATGGCAAATAGATCCTCATTTCAAAAACGTCCGCCCGAGAAAGATAAAAAAATTTCACGATGAATTATCTGAAGATTGCAGACTTACCAATTCCGAAAAAAATTTAAAATTAACACTTATTATATATTGTTGGATATTATTAGTACTCAAATGAAACATAGATTTCAGTCTATGAACCATATTATTGACAAATTTGATTTTCTTCAGCCACAAAATATTATTACAAAGACTGAAGCTGAAATAAAAAATTGTGCTAAGTTTTTACGAAATTATTATTCAAATGATCTAACGGCAGCATTCGAAATCGAAATAATACTTTTTAAACGCAGTTTTGTATCGCAAACTCAACTAAGCGAGGTAAAAACCATTACACATAGCACATAACACATAGCAAATTACACATAGCTATATGGCCTCGTCGTTTAGTGAAGTTTCAACAGCGCTGCAACTTTTTCTGACATTACAGTAGCTTCTGCTGAAAGATCTTTCTCTAAACTTAAAATAATAAAAAACTACCTGAGAAACTCCATTGGCCAGGATCGGTTAAAATATATGGCATTGCTATCAAGTGAAGCTGAAGAGGCACAAAAACTTGAAATGGAGAAATTAATACAAGATTTTGTCTCGGCAAAAACGAGAAAAAAATCATTTCACAATATTTAAATAGTTATACCAAAAAATTTATTTATAAAAGCTATTTGAGCTGCAATATAAACTATTTTTATTAATTTTTTTTATATAAACTGAACTGTTATTTTTTTTGTATATTTTAATTTTATATAAATTGAAGTTATTTTTATTTATAAAAAATTTTAAATTTTTTCTTAAAAATATAATTTTTAAAGAACAAAAACTGTTGGTTTCTTTTTTAAATTTGTGTGGTGGGGTGGGCGCAAATTGACTTTTTGCCTAGAGGCGCAATATTTGTAGTTTCGCCACTGACTCTGATGAAGAAATAAAAGCTCGAATAGAACATGCTCGCAGCATATTTTATAAATATTGCAAGGTTTTTAAGAGTAGAGACATAGATTTGAAACTACGAATCAGATTTGCAAAATGTTATGTATGGTCAGTCTTACTGTATGGGGTGGAAGCCTGAACACTTAAAACTTCAACAATGAATAAACTGGAAGCGTTTGAAATGTGGACCTACCGTCATTCAAAATATGCAACTCGAAATATGAAATTCTCCAGCTTATCATGCAAGGAAAAGTTGAAGGAAGAAGAGGAATTGGACGCCGCAAGCAAATGTCCTGGCTAAGGAATATCAGGCACTGGACAGGATTTAGAACAATTGGGGAGCTTGGGGTGACCACAGCCTTAGAACGTGAAGAGTTCAGCAATTTGATCACTAACATCCGTTAACGGATAGCAGTTGAAGAAGAAGAAGATTAATTTCATCCAAAACATATTTAAAGGCTTCTTTTGAAAGACGCAACAGTTTCAAAAATCTTAATAATAATAAATTAATAATTTTATATATAAAAAAATAATAATTAAAGTTGAAAAGGTAAGTTCAAAACTTACTTTTGATTTGGTAGTTCTAGAGGATTTTAATTGTCACGTATAACTTTCCTTTTTAATTTTAAACTTTCCAACATTTCTTTTTCATCACTACCACTATCACTACTATCATAAAATAATTCTATGCTAGAGAACATTTTTCGTACAATATAATTTTAAAATATGAAAAGAATATCTATGAACAATATGAATATCATCAACAATGTTTTAAGTTTTTATAATTTGACTTTTTTACGAAAACTGACAAAAATTTAAATTAACAGGTGGTTTATTTCGATGGGCCTAAGCTAATCATTAGTGAATTTTTACGATTACAAGGGCGACTCTGTTTAACGTTTAAGATCGTTTTCTAGAATTGAACGTTTATAAACGAACGTAAATCAAATTCGATACGAATGGAAAAACGTTACGTTTTCAGGAATACACGAGTAGGCTAAAACTAATTGCTAAACTAGGTCCCAAAAATTATAAGAGGTAATACAAAGTGTAAAAGAGGGAAACCCAAAGGTTCATTTTGAGCATTTTTTGGCATCGTTCATTGTGAGCATTTTTTTTCCTGGCATTGTTCATTTTGAGCATTTTTTGCCATGCCGAAATCGATCATTTTGAGCATTTTTTGCCATTCCGAAATCGATCATTTTGAGCATTTTTTGCCATCTTTACCTACCTGTAATATCTTAATATTTAACTACCCGTTTGCAGTAAAAGTTAAATTTTGAAAGGTAGGGTAAAGATATTTTAGTAATTTGTTTTTTTTTATTTCAAAGAAGATATTAGTTTTTATTATTTAAAAATGATTAGAAAATCGGTTTTTAGAGCAAAATTTAAAAAAAAAATTACCTTTCGGTGCATGTAGGTTTAAAACTCTGTATAGCTTGTGTTAAGGGCCTGTTTATTACTTATGCAACAAAACCAAAATTAGTTTTTTCCGTGGACACCTTGAACAGTTATGGACCCAAACATGGTATTACTTTTTTTAGAGGTCCCACTAGCACATCGTCTTTAGCTTGAAATGGGGGGCTGTATTCAGCAAAGTGCTCATATAATTTTTTTCTTCCAATACTACCAGCGTGGTATATCGTCGATCAGCCATTTCGTGTGCACCCTGTATAATATACCTATATAAAAAAATTTCTATATATATATATACATATACTATTTATATATTATTATCAGTGGCTGACAGTGATCAAAAATTCTGGGTGGGCTAAAGGAAAAAGTTTTGTTATGAAAAGCAAAGATTTGAGGTTATGAAAAATACAACCTTATGAATTTTTCGTTTTAGTGAGTTAATCACATTGCCAACTAAGGCCCATTTGCTGATTCACATCATAAATCTACATCTTAGCTATGTTGAACATACAATTTATGATTAGGTTAAGTTATTTCCCTTTGCACCATAAAATTTATGTCTATCATAGTAAAGTTTTAGCAAAGACACAAATAAAATGTAATACAGCCAACTACAATTCCTAAAATCATCGAAAATATTTTTTTTTTTTTTAATGTCATGAATATCAAAATAGTATAATTTATATAAGCAGTTATAAATACATAGTTAATCTTAAGTTTATAAATATCAAATTGCTTCATTCATTTATTTTCTTTCTTTTTTTTTGTATTTTGTAAGACGGAATCTTTTGTAAAAATATATCTTCCTAGGAATTCCTACTTCTAATAATTCTAATATTTCTACATCGTCTTCTAATAAAGCCGGAAGTTCCAACTCCATAATAATAAAATATTTTTTTGGCTTTACTTTTTTTTTTTCCTTTTTTTGTTGTTTCCTTTTATTCTTCAATCAAAATTGCCAGAAAAATAATAATTTTTACATTAATGTTCGTTAAATGCAGATTTACTATGTCACTTCAACTTCAAGATAACCCATAAGCTCATCATAAATTACTTATGATCTACTAAATCCTCCACTTAAGTTATGTGGAACATAACGAGATTTATGTTCTACTTTTACGTTGGTGCAAACCGGTAAGCACAACTTAGACATTTAAGTTGAACATAAATAATTATGATGTGAATCAGCAAATGGGCCTAAGCTAATCATTAGTGAGTTAATCACATTGGCATCTAAATGTTTTTCATTTTCTTTACAATAAAAAAAATTATTATGCATATGCACGCAAGAAATATAAATCACATATTATACACCAAAAAAAATTGAAACATGCAAAAAAAATCGAAAAATAAACGAAAAACATGGCACAATCCATACATATTTGAATAGTTATATTTGTATGCAATTGTCTTAAGTTTTCTCACGTTAGAAGAATATTATACTTACTTTCTGAAATTTATGATCGCCTGTGGCCCTATTCCGGTAATTCCCAGGGAATTAGGAATTTGGAGTTTTTGACATATTCGCGCAGTTTGGAGTTATTTTTTCGCAAAGTGTATTCCGGCGACCGGGAAAAAATGTTTCCTGGGAAACTTTAATTCCCAATTCGCGCGGTTTGACTTTCAAAAACTCCATAGCTATTTTGAAAAGGTAAATAATTACATTAGAAGGAATAAAGATTTTTCGATATTTAAATACAATTATATTTCGTAAAATATTTTTTTCAATATTCTACAATTATTAAATATTATTATTACAACTTTTTTTTAAATAATTGTAAAATATTTCACGAAATATAATGTTTTTAAAAAATGTTAATAGATTTGTATGAAATTACAATTATGTCGCAAACAACAGTATCCCGAGTAAGTAAAAACATTATTTTAAAGAATTCAACATAAAAATAAAGTGTCGTCCTTAGGGTAAAAATGTAAGCAAGGAACAGAAGATGATTCTAATAGAATTAATGGAGGCAAATATTGAATTGGCTAACGAATTATTGAATTGGCAAATATTGAATTGGCTAACGGTTTCACAGTTTCATTAGTATTAATGGAAAAAATGATTCGAAGGCCAAGTGGAATGAATTTTCAGGCATATTAAATGCTTCTGGGGGAGCTAAGAAGGACGGGGACAAATGGAGAAAAGCCTGGATAGATATGAAGTTTAGAAATGTTTTTAAAAATTTTTTTAATTAATTATCTTTATTAATAGAAAATATGCACGGGCGGCTTGGACTGCATTAAAGGAATTTAAGAATAGAACTGGAACCGGTGCCACTAGCATAAATGTCAAGAAACTGCCAGAGTTAAGCAATTCTGACCAACGCATTCTTGAAGTTATTTCGATGGTGGCAGTTGAAGGTACTAATATAGCCGAAGGAGGTTTCAGTATGCCAGCGCTAGCAGAACCATCTTGCAGTGCAGCAGCAGCTTCCACTTCTTTTTTAGCACTTCTTCCAATATAAAACTAATGTGCATCTTTTATCTAGGAAACTGAAGAGGTAATGGTGGAACCATCAACGTGCACAGTTACAAAAAGAATTAGAGGTAATAAAAATAATTTAGTGAAGAATTACTTTTTATATATATGTTATACATATATTATATTACTACTAGGGTCAGCTTATACCCGCGATGAATTATTGAAAAAAGCTAACGAAATTGAAAGCGATAAAGTGTTAGCACTTAATAGAATCGCACGAGCAGCGGAAGAGCGTAATGATCTAATCAGGGAAATATTTAAAAAAAAGTAAGTATCAAACCCATTTTCTACCAATAATTCATAAATAATAATAAATTTTGTAATTTAATAAATATTTTTAAAATATTTAAACATTTATCTTTACAATCTACAAATTTCACATTTAATTACATACAAATTTCACATTTCAGTAAAATAATCTCGTACAATATGATGTTGCACTTCTCGAGCAATTCTTAGTAATGTAACAACTTGTTCATCATGATTATTATAATCATTGATTTCGTCATTTTCTTCTTCTTCTTCCGTCTCAGCTAAATCGTGTGCATCGGTAAAATTATGACACTTTATAAAATTATGGATTGTCGCACAAGTATTAATTATAAGTCCCATTAATTTCGGTGAATATTTTATACATCTGTCTTTCGCTAGACATCGAAAGCTTGATTTTAGCACACCATTCAACCTTTCAATACAATTTCTAGCTGATCGGTGAGTGATGTTGTATTTCTCTTCACTATCAGTTGAAGGAGCACTTGGAGTCATAAGCCATGGTTGCAGCGGATATCCACTATCACCTAAAATTAAATAGAAATATTAATTTATTAAATATATTTGTATTTTTAGGAAGAAGACAATGCATTCGACAATCGAAGAACAAGAAATTGATGTGAATGAAGAGTATATTGATACAATTTTCTTGGCCGATTAGAAAAATAATAATAATTTTTTAAATAATAATCATAATTCATTTTTTGTTAATTTTTTTTTGTTTTATATATGAATTTTTAGTATAGTTTAATATTAATTAAAGTATTTTACCTAATAACCAACTGTTTTGTAAATTGCCTGCATCATATTTGTTATGCAAATGTGCTTTTGCTAATGATTTCCTCCAAATTGTAGCATCATGGTTAGAACCTCCATAATTGGCATTTACATTTAGTTTTTAAATTGTAGTCACAAATCTTTAAATTAAAATAATTAATTTCAAAATTATCATTTTATATTTAAATATGAAAACTTACTAATTGTACATTAATTGAATGGTATTGGTGTCTGTTTAAAAAAACGTGTTCAATTCTTTTGGCTGGTCGAAACATTGAAACGTGAGTACCATCTATGCAGCCTAAAATTCCAGGCCAATTAAATTTGTTGTAGAATCTAATAGAGAAACAATATTTTAATACATAAGCAAACTAATTTGTATCACTATACTTACTGAGTTTTAACATCGCTTATTTCCGCTGATGTTTGAGGAAACTTGATTAGTGTATTCATCAAATATGTGTTTACTATGGTACAAAATTCTTTAATACATCGGCTTACAACAGACTGCGATGTACAAGTCAAAAAATGTCCACCAATTTTTTTTTGGAAGGTCCCTACAAAATAATTTTAACAATAATATATTGAGTACTTCCCAGTAATTTCAATTATAAACTTACCTTCAGCTAAAAAACTTAACACAACAAGCAGCCTTATTTCTTTTGGGATTGTTGTAGTCACCATAAAAGGAGCAACCTTGTCGCTCAAAATGAAGCATAATTCCTGGGGCATTCTGTACAAATGAATAGATTCCGTCTCGAACATATCAAAAGGATCTGCAACGTTTCGCAGTCTTTTCCTTTGAATAGCCAATACTTTTTTTCTTTCGTCTTCATCATAAAAAAACTGGAGTAATCTTCGCGCCATATGAAATATTAAATATAATCTCTTCCTCTACAAGCAATAATGCAATAAGTTTACTAATATATATTTAATATTGATTAAAATTCTCACCTTTATTAATTCTATAAAAATGTATATAATGTATAACCTTAATTTATAAACAATTTTGACAACAAATTGACAAAATATAAACATCAACATTTGCTTAAGTACCTTTTACACTATACAAAGTTAAGTAAAGATTAAACATTTTTGAAACTACATTTAAGGTGGAAAATACTTCAATTTTTTTCACAAAAATTTATATTCTACTTTGGAATAAATATTTAATGAAGTTTTGTGACTAAGATGTCTTAAATTTTGCTTTTTTAGTTAATTTTGAAAATTGAATTTTCTTAATTTAACATGGTGTAAACGCAAATAATATGTATTTGACAGCGCTACAGCGCAACTTCAGCCACACCGCCACACTACAATAATATTTCCTTAGCAATTATTTCCTTGCCTGCCGGAACAAACTTTTGGGAAATAGGAGCAAAAAATCAGGAAAAATATTTCGAGGAGATTTCTAATTCCTAAATCCCAATTCCTAATTCCCTGGGAATTACCGGAATAGGGCCACTGGTATTAAATTTTAAATTTTTGTTCGAATGTGTCCAATTAAATAATTTTTGTGGAAATTTAAGTTAAGCTATAAAATTATTGCTGGAGGCAGCGATTTTCTAGCCCATGATGATATATTTCTTCTTTTCTTTAAAGAAATATATTCATTACAAAATAAATATTTCATGCAAATTTTTAGTAATAGGAATTATTTGTTCTAGGGACTGCGATTTTCTTGCCCTCAATGATATATTTCTCTCAAATTTTCAGTATAGGAATATTTCTTCTATGGACAGAGATTTTTATCCCTTGATATATTTTTCTTCTTATACCTACTTAATGCGATTATAACAAAATCCCCTGTTTTCAAAATCCCCCGTTTTTTAAAAATCCCCTGTATTAAAATCCCCTGTTTTAAAATACCCTTTTTTAAAATACCATTTTTCAAAATCCCTCGTTTTTTGCTGATTTTATATAGGGTAAAACATCCGGTAACGAGCCCACTCTCCAGTAACGAGCCTCTTCCAAATGTTTTATCCAATAAATAAGTTTGGATGGAAAAAATGTGCATATATGTCAATTGAAATTGTGAACTCTTTTGTTTTCTGTTCATTTTATTATGCAACTTGTCTTTTTTCGTAACATTAGTCAAGCAAAAAGTGAAAGTGATTGGACGTGTCTGTCAGCCGGAAAAATTGGTAAGTTTGTAGTGATTTTCTTAAGGATAAGTATAATAATATCTATATTTAAATGTTTCGGATATTTCTGTGCATGTTCGATTATGGAAATATCGGGTTTAAATTAGTTAAATATATTTATTTTTTAGAAATTTTATTTTATCACTCTTATTATCAGGGGGCTCGATATTGGTATCGTATATTTGACAATTTTAGTAACGAGCCAGGGGGCGTACAGAGTGCGATAAAGGGATTTTTAGATCTTAACCCCAGGCCAAATCCATTTATTGGTAATTTACCCGGAAATAAGTGGTATGCGAGCTTTTTGCAAAGGCATCCACGTCTGGCAATAAGAACTCCAGAACCTATAACCGATGCTAGCTCGAAAGTAGCTGAGAGCAATATTCGCGGATGGTTTTCACAGATTTTAAGCTACATTAAAGAAAAAAACTATTCCGACATTTCAAAAGATCCATTTCGTGTCTTTGATGGGGACGAAACTAACTTCATGATGTGCCCGAAAGCAGGAAAAGTTATAGCCCCTAAAGGTGACTTATAGTTATCATTTATTTTTCTATTTTCAAACAAGTTTAATTGATTTAATACATTTTATTTACAAGATCTCGCAATGTTTATGAAAGTGATCGTGGACAAGCAAATGAAAATTTAACAGTAATGTTTAGTTTAGCAGCTAATGGGTTATTAATATTCCCATACAAACGTGTTCCAACAGATCTGGCAGCATCAATACCAAACGGTCTTAAATGGATGAAATCAGATTCAGGGTGGATTTTTTTTAATTGAGAAAAATATTTTGTTTCCCGTAATTCTATACGTGGATGGTCACAAAACTCATCTTACGTACGAGCTTTCAGTTTTATGTGACAACTTAAAAAATATTTTAATTTGTTTATATCCAAATGTTACACGTGTGCTGCAACCGGCCGATGTATCAATTTTTAAGCCACTAAAAAACGGCTGGCAAAAGGCTGTTCACAAATGATAATGTGGAAAAAAAACTGACGAAGTTATGTTTTGCTCCAATTTTGAAAATAGTGGTTGACAATTGCATAAATCAGTCTTCGATTGTCAATGGATTTCGCACCTGTGGTCTTTACCCATACAATCCTGATGCCATTGACTATACGAAGTGCCTCGGTAAAAATTCTGAAAAGCAAACTACTGGCGGCCACAAAACTAATTTGACGATAGATTTAAATACGTTCAAAGAAGGCGTGGGATCAGAGAAATTCAACCAATTGGAGCATTATAATGACATGATTCATACATACTCTGAAGACTTTTTGCTGCTTCACAAACTTTACAAGAAATTAACTGACTGTGTTGTTGTTATGTGATGAAATATTAAATCATATAATGAAACAGAAAAATAATAAATCGATAGATGCTCTATGGCATACAATGGAAGAATTCGGTAAACTTAAAAAATTAATAGCGCTAACTAAAATGTCTTCAACAAATACAATAAATCGTGTTAAAATACAGGGTGAGTTTTCTGACATTTTTGAAACACATGTTGGGGTGAAACAAGGTGAAACATTAGCATCAACACTTTTTAATTTTGCCCTCGAGAAAATTATACGTATTGCCAAGATCAACACAAGCGGAACTATTTGGAATAAATCTACGCAACTACTCGCATATGCCGATGATATAGCAAGTCGCAGTTTCATAAATCTAAAGGAATGTTTTATAAAACTAGAAGAAGCCGGAAAAACGATGGGTCTGAGAATAAATGAACAAAAGACAAAATACTTGTGTACAGGGAAAAAGAAAGCAAAGTGTTGGGATCATCGTTTTTATCTAAAGCTACAAAACTACGACTATATAAAACATTAATAAGACCAGTAATATCATATGCTTCCGAAACATAGGCCCTAAAGAGAAATGAAGAAGAAAAGGTTGACATTTTTTAACGTAAAATTTTACGCAGAATATTAGGACCGGAAAATCCAGAAGGAACAAGAGCAGGCAGGCCAAGAATAAGATGGTACGACAGTGTAGATCGTGATATGGTAGAATTAGGGAAAAGAAATTGGCGCACATTAGCATCTGATCGATATATGTGGAAGCAGATTTTACGGGAGGCCCTGGTCCAATATGGACTGTAGCGCCACTGAGAGAGAGAGTTGTTGTTAACACTCACGTAATAAAATTTAAAATTTGGAAATTTTTAATTTATTAAATTTTTATTTGTTTATTTAGGAAGATGATAACGTGATTGTTTTCGAAAGTGATTACCATGAAAATCAAAATCTAATTATTCTTCCAGGTTTTAACAAAAACAATGAGCAAAATGTGACAGTGAAGAAAATCTGAAAAAAATCTGTCTATTGAATTTATTGATGAGGTAAAAAAACCAATATATAATTATTTTCGCTAACATACTTAAATCAGTTTCAGGGCAAATCCAAATTAAATTCCGATAATTTTTCTAGATGATCCAAATGTTAAAATAGATCAATATCTTGTTGTGCCAGAAACACCAGTTCGCATGGGTATCAAAACTACTGAACGAAGAAGTTTTATTATTTCATCGACTCCATTCCGGAAAGCTGAGGAAACAAAAATAAAGGAAAAAATATCAGCACAGCAAAACCGAATGAAAATTAAAATGGATAAAAGAGAAATGAAGGTAAAAGAAGCTGAGGATAAACGAAAACGTCAAATGGAAAAAACTAAAAGTTAAATAAAAAGGGAAAAGGCATCACCAAAGACAGCTAATCGAATAGTGTTTAAAAAGATGAAGCAAGATAAGATCTTAAGCAAGCCCGAAATTCGAGAACTCTTTAGCAAAATGAAAATAAGTAAACCGAATGTACATAACAGGTCAGTACTTACAGAATAAAATATCACTGAAAAAGAAGAGGTTAAATTTAACAGCCATGCTCATGTTCGAAAGTTATTTATAGAAGACGAAGAAGGTCCGAAAACGAAAAAAAATCCAATTTGAAAATATTATAAGCGCCGAAGAAGTCAAAATACAAGCTAAGGATCCAGATACATACAAACTTATTGTCAACGCCTTAACAGAGAAAAAACAGGAGTTTCACACATACAAAATGAAATCTGAAAAAAGTTTTAGAGTCGTTCTTCGTGGTTTACACCCATCAACAAAAGAGGATATATTCAAAACAGGAATTGAAAACCTTGGTCATACCATCTGTAACATATACAACATAAAACAACGCTCAACTAATAAACCCTTACCGTTATTCTTCATAGATATTAGCCCACAGGCTAACAATAAGGAAATCTATAATGTTAAAAAGCTGTTTCACACTATTGTTTCATTCGAACCGCCCCACTTAAAACGTGAAAACGCACAATGTACAAACTGTCAACGGTACGGTCACACTAATAAATATTGTAACAGAAAGTCCAGATGCGTCAAATGCGCCGGTGATGTCTTCAACAAATACAATAAATCGTAACCCATTAATAACTAAATGATGAGATAATATCATACTACCGATTCTCCTAGAATCAGCAGAGGCAACTCCGTTAAATGCGTACTATGTGCAGAAAACCACCCCGCCAATTATAAAGGTTGTAGTTACTACAAAAGCTTACAAAATAAGGCTTTTCCCACTTTGCGCCAAAAGGAACATGTGAGCAAACCGGCTGATCCACATCGAAACGAAGTAATTCAATGCACAAGCAAACTAGTTCATCCAGATGTTTCATACGCGAGCATTCTAAATACCGGTAATCATTCATCAACAACCTGCCAGCATATACCAGCAATTCCAAATAACCAGCAAGGTAACGAAATCTCCGAACTCAAAGAAATGATGCGCAATCTAATGACGCAAATGGGTTCAATGATTCAACTACGACACCATAGTCAGCAACAACAATAATGCCTCAGTTATTTAAAATCGCTCATTGGAACGCCAATGGTCTGTCACAACATAGACAAGAAGTAAACTCCTTCCTAATCATCCACAAAATCGAAATCTTACTAGTTTCTGAAACTCACTTCACAAACAAAAGTTTTTTAAAAATCCACAATTACAATATTTACGATACAAAAAATCCTGACGGTACAGCTCATGGCGGATCTGCGATTATCATCAAGAACTCAATAAAACATCACGAACTACCCAAATTTAACAAAGAACATATTCAAGCCACTAGCATAGTAGTAGAAGATTGGTATGGACCTCTAAATATCTCTGCACTGTACTGTCCCCCAAAGCACAACCTCAATGTAGCACACTTCGCGGAATACTTCAATTCGCTAGGACATAGATTTATTGCAGGGGGCGATTACAATGCGAAACATACGCACTGGGGATCACGTACTATAACTCATAAAGGCAGACAGTTATTATCAGCTATGCATAAGTGTGGGCTGAACAGCCTTTCAACTGGCCAACCAACATACTGGCCCACTGATAATAGGGAAATACCCGATTTAATAGATTTCTGCGTTCTAAAAGGAGTTCCACTAAATAACATCATAGCAGAATCTTCTCTGGATCTATCGTCAGATCATTCCCCGGTGATCATAACTATGATTGCTCAGTTTAATTATAAAAAGAGAACACAAAAACTTCATTCAAAACAAACGAATTGGGACCTATTTAGAATTGTAGTTGAAGAAAAACTCTGCCTAAATATTTCCTTGAAAACTACAGAGCACATTTCTAGTTCATTAAATAACTTCAGCGATGTTCTACGTTCTGCCACCGTAGAAGTGACACCACTGCAGATACCAAAAATGTCAACGAGTGTATGTCCCTCTATCGTGAAACAAAAAATGATGAAAAGAGAAAACTTAGAAAGACTTGGCAATTAACAAGGGCTCCTATAGATAAAGCCAAATTTAATAAAGCAGCAAAAAATCTTAAGAACCTGTTACATAAAATACAGAATGATTCAATGCACAACTTTTTGAGAAACTTGTCAACATCAAAACAGTCGGATTACTCGCTCTGGAAAGCAACCAAGAAACTGAAACAGCCACAAAAGCACATTCTGCTTATAAAAATGCTCAGCGGCGCCTGGGCCAAAAGTGATTCAGAAAAAGCACTGGCATTCGCCGAACACTAAAAAAACGTACTTTTACTCCGCACCCCACAGAAATAACAGATCAAACTAACTCTGAAATAGCCAATTTTCTAACAACTCCATATCAAATGAGCCTCCCCATAAAAAATTTTAGTGTTAAAGAAGTTAACGAAATTATTTCCAAAAATATAGATTGTAATAAAACTCCAGGTTATGACAAAATAGACGGTAAAATGCTGAAGGAATTACCGAGTCGCGGAACAAAATACTTAACTCAATTATTCAATGCAATCCTAAGAATAACTTACTTCCCAGATGAATGGAAGATTGCTCATATTATTATGATACAAAAACCAGGTAAGGAGCCAACCTCACAGAGTCCTACAGGTCTATTAGCTTGCTGCCAATTCTTTCGAAAGTCTTTCAAAAACTTCTGCAGGAAAGAATGCTTGTAATTATTAATAATAACAATCTAATTCCGAATCATCAATTCGGTTTCCGTTACCAACATGGAACAGTAGAACAAGTCCACAGAGTTGTCCAAAAAATTACTACCTCCTTAGACCAAAAGAAGTACTGCGGAGCTGCTTTCCTAGACATCTCCCAAGCCTTTGACAAAGTCTGGCATGACGGACTATTATATAAACTGAAAAAAACTCTGCCGCACCATTTTTATCAAATCGTTAAATCTTATCTGCAAGACTGGAATTTTATGGTCCAATACAACAACGAATGTTCAAGTTTATACAACATACAAAAGTGGCTGAAAAAGTGGCGAATCAAAGCTAATGAAAACAAATCGGTTCAAGTGACATTCGCCACTAGGAAAGAAACTTGCCCACCAGTTAAACTCAACAATACATACCTACCACAGGCGGACTCTGCAAGAGTGCAATTTTGACTGCCAACCTGTGTGGACGTGATAATTATACTTAAAAAGTAGTGCGAGAATAATTTTGTGTTACAAAACCAATTGAGAAAAACAATTATTAATTATTAATAGTGTTAATTAAAATTATGTTTAAGAAAAAAAAAAAAAGATATGAGTGATGATAATAAGAATAAAAATGAAGTAATTAGTGAAAAAAATTTAATTAGTGAAACAGACAAAATAAATAATTTTAGTTATTCAGTTGAAAACAATAACAATGAAAAAACGAGATTAAAAATCAAAATTAAACCAATAATTAAAAATAAAATGAATACTAAAAATAATAAACTAAAAAAAAAACTGTGAGTGAAATTAATGATGAATTAAGAAAAGAAGTGATACATTTAAAAAAAATCATTAAAAATTTGAATAAAAATGTAGTCATTAATAAAAATAATGATAAAATATGTGAAGAAATGAAAAATGAGAACAGATTTGCAGAATTATCTAATACATTAAGTAACGTAGAAGAAATGGATGATGACGACAACCAATCGGAAGAATCAGAAAAATCGGAAGATAATATAATAGAAATTGCGAAGAAAAAAAATTTATTAAGAAAAGGTGAAACAAAATTAGCGTACGATAAGGTCAAAGTACAAAACACACCCAATAATTCAAATGATAAGAAAGTAACATCAGATCAACAGAACAATAGAAATAAAAGTGTAAATGATAACAACAATAATGAAACAAAAAAATATAAAATACCACCAATAATTATTTATGATCAAGATATAAATGATCTTAAAAAAATATTTAAAGAAAAATTGAAAATAATTGAATTTTCGTTTAAAAAAATTAACAATACGAAACATTTAATATTCTTAACCGATAAGAATGATTATAATAAGGCTAAGGAAGTTTTCCAACAAATAAATACAAACTACTTTACATATACACCAAAAGAACAAAAATATAAATCCTTAATACTAAAAGGATTAAATGTAGAAGATGAACCAGAAGAAATAAAAGATGAATTACAAGCATTAAATATAAATAATGTTGAGATTGAAAAAGTTATTAGATTGCCAACGAAAAAAGCAACAAAAGAAAAGAATAAACTACCAATATTTATAGTACAAATTACAGCACAAAGTGATGCATTAAGCCTAACAAAAATTAGGAAATTAAATTATCAATTTATTACGTGGGAAAAATTAAGAAAAACGGAAATACCACAATGTAAAAGGTGTCAACGACTAGGACATGTAGCAAGCAATTGTAATATGGGTTACAGATGTGTTAAATGTAACCAAAATCACGAAATTGGAAAATGTAACGTACAACCAGGAGATAAAAATTTGCTTTACTGTGCACTTTGTAATGGTAATGGTCACCCAGCAACATACAGAGGATGTCCAGAATATTTAAAACAAGTAAATAATATAGAATTAAGAAAAAAATTAAACAATAGGAAATCTGAAGCCAAAATAAAAATGATTAATAACTATGTACAACCACAAATATCTTATGCTAATATAGCTAAAAATAATAATAATAATAAAATTGCAAATAATAGTAATTTAACAAACATAATTCAAAATAATGAAAATAAAAATATATTATTAGATCTAAAGAAATCTCTAGACATGATTAGCTTACAAATAAATAAAATAGAAAATAAATTAAACCAACATGAAAAAAAATTAGATTATCTCTATGAAGTTTCACCTATTGAGACTTACTATGAATAGCATCATAAATAAATTGAAAATAATATCAATAAATGTTAATTCGATTATTTCAAATAATAAAAGAGCGTATCTAATACATTTCCTCGAAAACTATAATCCTGATATAGTAATGTTGTCAGAAACAAAATTAAATTAAAACATAAATTAGAATTTAAAAATTATAACTTTATTAGAAATGACAGACCAAATTCTACACAAGGAGGAGGTACTGCAATTTTAATTAAAAAAAAATACAAATATTTAGTAATTAACAATCATATTATAGACGGTTTTAAATGTATAGAAACGAGTATTATAGAACTAAAGTTAAATCAAAATAAAAAACTAAAAATAATATCATTATATGCAGGTAATAGAAATAATGAAAAATTCGAAATTAATAAAATGTTTGAAATATTAAAATTAAATAGAATAGACAATCACTTTCTAATATCAGGAGACTTTAATGCTAAACATATAGACTGGTCAAATAAAACAAATAACACAAGAGGTAATATTTTAAAAAAATGGTTAAATAACAATGCAATGTTATACAAAACAAGACTTTACGGCACAAAAGAACCTACATACCCAAGAACTGACTCATATCTCGATATTAGTTTAATAGATACTAGATTGAAATTAAATATAAACAGTGACAATAAATTTTAGACAATACCGTATGATAGTGACCATAATGCGGTAATAATAAAATTAGAATTAGAAAACAGTGAGGAATTTTTAAGAGATACAAATATTAATGAAGACAAATTAAATTTTAAATTAACAAATTGGATTTTATTTAAAAAAGTATTAGAAGATAAAATAAAAGATGAAAACATAGTAATACCAAATGACAAGAATTTAGAAAACCATGAAATAGATAGATATTTAAATGATTTAGATTTAGCAATAAAATATGCAATAAATAAAACCGTACCAAAAATAAAAGAACATAACACTATTGACAAGTATATAAACTTTCGGGTTAAAAAACTTCAAAAACACAAAAGTACAATTCTGACAGCAATTAAAAATACATACAGAGCAAATCACCATCAAAGAAACAATAAGATTATCAGACTAAAATCATTATTAAATAATATTAACTCACTTATTACACAGAACTTAAAAATAGAAAAAAATATACAATGGGAAAGGACACTAAAAAATATTCACCCATCAAATTCGAAAAATATGTTCCCAATAATAAATAAACTGTTTAGAAAAAAAAATAATAACAAAAATATAGTAGAACTAAAAATATATGATGTTGATAAGAGAATTATTGAACATTCAGACATTAATATTAATCATTTACAAACAGACGACCAAGATAGATATATAATTAGAAAACACGAGGACATATTAAATATTATTGGGAATTGCGTTGAAGAAACACATAATCAAATAAACGAAATAAACAACGATGAAAATTCAATTAGGGTAGAAGAAGAAATTTTAGAATTTAACAGAAAAATACAGACAGATAAGGAAAATAATGTAAAGGTAAAATCTTTTAATGAAAACTGTAAATCGAACGAATTAAAAAAAAATCAAACACAAAATAACTATTTTATAACACTTAAAAAATTAAAAATTATTTTTAATAATTTAAATAATAAAATTTCGTCAGGTATAGACGGCATTCCTAATATTATATTAAAAAATTTGCCAGATATTGTAATTTCTTATTACTGTTCAATATTCAATAATTCACTAAACAATTGCTATTTTCCACAAAGCTGGAAAATGGCTAAGGTTATACCAATAGCAAAACCGGGGAAAGAACATAATGATCCCAGAAATTACAGACCAATCAACCTGTTACCTAATATAAGTAAAGTATTTGAAACCGTAATTAATAGATCTATTTTAAAAATTGTAAAAAATAAAAAGGTCATAACAGAAAATCAATTTGGTTTTAGGGCAAAACATTCAGCAATACACGCTGTAAATAAATTAACATCAGACATATGTTGGACAATAAATAAAAAAGAATGTGTGGGTGCGTGTCTTATAGACTTAAAAGAAGCTTTTAATTCAATTTGGATCAACGGGTTACTTTACAAACTATTAAAATATGAGTTTCCAAATCATATAGTTAAAATAATAAAAGATATGATAACAGAGAAAAAATTTATAGTGGTAGATGGACAAACACAAACAAATAAAGTATTTAAAGTAACAAATGGTTTACAACAGGGGACGGTTAATGCACCAATTTTATTTAATATATTTATTAGTGAAATATTAGAAAAATTCAATAAAAAAAAAGATAGTGACACTATGTTAGCATTTGCAGATGATCTGGTTATTTATAATGTAAATAAGAACGCATCAACTGCCCAGAAAAAACTTCAAAAAAACTTTAACGAAGTACAAAGTTATGTTGATTCTTGGAAGTTGAGAATTAATTATAGTAAATGTGAAGTGATATTATTTAGAAATAGTCTTGATAAAGTAAATAAAGATGTTAGGAAAAATTGGAGACAATTCCATATAAAGGCAAAAAATAATATTAAAATTAATAATGTCAAATCAGTAAAATACTTAGGTGTAAACTTAACCAATAATTTAAATTATGCTCACCACATTAAAATACAAATAGAAAAAGCACGTAAAGCCTTTATGGCTTCAAAAAAGTGTTCTATTCCAAAGATATCACTACTAGAGTAAAAGTCATAGGATACCAGGCATTAATAAGACCAATTCTTACATATGCCTGTCCAATATGGTACAATATAAGTCCATCATGTATGGAACTGTTAAGAAAATTCGAGAGAAAATGCATTAGATACTGCACGGGGAAATTCAGAAAACCAGAAAGTGAATATAAACATTATATTTCAAACAAGAATATTTATGAAGCTAGTAAAATAAGCAAAATTGATTATTTTATAATAGAATTAGTAAGAAAACATTTTTCTAGGGTAAATTTAGTAACAGAAAATAGTCTAATAGCACATGCTATATATCCAGATGAAAATTATATTAGGGACACAATGTTAACAGGATTTATACCACCAGAAGGCTTCATTTATCTAGATAAAAAAAATTACATTCAAAATGAAGATAACTTATTAATATTATATCATGTGTTTAGAAGAGCAACAAATAAAAAAATAGAATATCAAGCTAATATAAGATATGAAAATAACAGAGATATTTAGATACGACAGATATATAACATCTAGAAATTTACAAAACAATAATAACTTTTGGTGGAATGACAATGTAAATATGTAATATATAGTGAGTAAATAGTATAGAATAAAAAAATTCTGAATTAGTTGTAGTTTTAGCATGTAAGTTTTTATTAATTATAAGTTTCAATAAAATAAAAAAATAAACTATAATGTTGGTTTTGTAGAATAATTTTCCAATGTGAATAAATAATTATATAAGTAAATAAATGAATATGTATAAAGATAATAATAACATTAACTTAAAAAGTAAACAAAAAATTTAAATTTAGAAAAGTAAGAAACTTAGAGTATTCCATGTTGAATCAATAAGCTACATAATAAATGTATATATTAATTTTGTTTTAAGTGTTTTGTACAAAAAAAAGAAATAATGATATGAATTAAAAATAAAACACAGTAAAAAAAAAAAAAAAAAACAGGCGGACTCTGCAAAATACTTGGGTTTGCATCTGGACCGCAGATTAACATGGCGGACACACATATTTAATAAAATAAAGCAACTACGAATAAAAGTAAACAATATGTATTGGCTAATAGGGAGAAACTCGCAACTTTCCCTAGAAAATAATATCCTAATTTAGAAATGCATAATAAAACCAATTTGGACATACGAAATAGAACTTTGGGAACCACAAGCAACTCAAAGATCGACATAATAGAACGTTTTCAATCTAAGACTCTTAGAACAATCGTAAATGCTACTTGGTATGTTAAGAATTCAACAATCAGAAATGACCTAAAGATCAACACAGTGAAGGAAGTAATTTCATCATTTAGCAAAAAATACCACAACAGATTAATAAATCATCCAAATGACCTTGCCAAGCAACTAGAAATTGATAATTCACCACTAAGATTAAAAAGATACAAACCATCAAACTTAACCACCAGATTCCACACAAAACTATAACATTAAAAGTTTTGCTGAAGGGTGCCACTTAATAATAAACTTCTAAAGGGCTGAAATTAGTGAATTTCGTGCCTACAGGTCAATTAATCCAAATATCATTAACGTTGTCATGAAGTCAAAAAATTATACTTGGAAGAAAAAAAAATATACTTGGAAGAAAAAAAAAAAAAAAAAAATTTGAAAACGAAAAGGTTTGAACTAGAATGTGTTTTAAATGTACTCAACTCATTACTAAAGACATAGAGGGAATTAAATGTTTTGTGTGTGGAAAAAGAAATTTTCACATTGACTGTGCACTAAAAGTTAATTCGGATGATCCCGATTTTAGCTGCCAAACGTTCATTATTTAAAATTAATATAACATTATTTTTTTAAGTTACTTTTAGTCATACTAGAATTTTTGACATTCTGAATTTTTAGACTGTTATTATATTTAAAATGAATATTAATACTTTATTTATTTACTAAAGTTCCTATTAGTCTTACTGATTTTTTTAAATTTTATTATTTTTATTTGAATAAATATTTTTTTTTATATATACATATATATTTAAATATTTATTACGTAATTTCTAGAAAATACCTAGGTATACCTTGGAACGTCTTCGTTTAATCAAATATTAAAAATAATGGTGCTAAAAATAAGGGCTCGTTACTGGAAAAATTTTAGAGCTCGCCACTGGGATTATGGGGGCTCGTTACTGGACCAAGGGTGTTTTATAAAATATTTATTTATTTCACCAACAAAACAAGGTACAACATGAAACTTAAATCTATATAAATATACAGGACTTTATCTTAATTTTTAATTATAATAATATTCAAACAATATATTTAAGAATTACATATATAAGTACAATAGAATTAAAAATATAATAAAATAAATATATGTAAGTTATAAGACAAATATTTTTGTTTATATCTATTAATATTTTATAAATATAAATACATGATAAAGGCAACAGTACCCAATAAAGGAGCGTGTAAGGATAGACTTGAAGTGATTTTTTGATATGTCCGAGGAATAAATTTTACTGTGTTTGTTGAAAGTTATGCAACACCTATTAATTGGTTCAATCCTGGCGTATTCTTTTGTGTGTGAGTAAGTCTTTAAGAGGCTTGTATGTCTTGTACGTCTGACGTCGTCATTAAACTTAATTCTATTTTTTATAGAACTCACGTCAACATTACCATTCAATACGTCAAAAGTGAAACAAGAGATGAGCACTTTACGCCTTGAAGAAAGAGGAATGATATTAAGTAATTTAAGTCTATTTGAATAACTCGGTAATTTAGCAAAGTAATTTGGGTTATGTAAATCGCGTAGTGCAAAAAGTAAGAATTGTTTTTGAATCGATTCGATTCTGTCAATATGAATTTGAAAAAAAGGATCACAAATAGAACATGCATATTCAAGGACGATTGAACAGAATAACGATTTAGTTACCCAGACATTCTTAAATTCTTTTGCTCTTCTTTTAATGAAACCTAGAAGTTTTTTTGCCTTAGAAACTATTAGGTCGATGTGGCAAGTGAAGCTAAGTATCACGTCCAACAGAACACCTAGGTCGTTGATATGATTAGCCCGATTGAGCTGTGTACCATTAATATGGTAGTCATGCAGCAAAATTTATTTTTTTCGGGAGAAACTAATCACATGACATTTTTTTACATTCAGGTTTAATTTATTGGAAATACACCAGTTTTCTAGGTCCTGAAGTTTCTTTTGTAAGAAGATAGAGTCAGACAATGTAGCTATGATTTTATATAGTTTAAGATCATCACCATAGAAGAGATGTGATATGTCGGCAAGACATTCCGAGAGATCCCTGATAAAGATGTTAAACAGAAGGGGTCCTAAATGACTACCTTGAGGAACCCCTGATGTGACATCAATACCGGATGAAATAAGTCCTTGGAATCTTACGAATTGAGTCCTATTACTAAGATATGAAAAGAGCTAATTTAACATATGGCCAGTAATTCCAATTAAATGAAGTTTATTTTTTAAGAGGTTGTGATCAACACTATGAAAAGCTTTGCTAAAGTCAGTGTACACAGCATCTATTTGGTGGCCATTTTCCATATTACATAGAATGTCTGAAGTGAAAAGCATTAGGTTTGTAGTGGTGGATCGACCTTTCCTAAAACCATGCTGTTGGTCATTTAAAAGTGGGTTAATTATAGAGGAAATTTTGTCATAATGGCCTCAGATACGAATGCATCAACTGCATCTAATAAACTACAAAATAACCTGGACAATATACAAAAGTGGCTGAAAAAGTGGCGAATCAAAGCTAATGAAAACAAATCGGTTCAAGTGACATTCGCCACTAGGAAAGAAACTTGCCCACCAGTTAAACTCAACAATACATACCTACCACACTATTAACACTATCAAAAGCTTTGCTAAAGTCAGTGTACACAGCATCTATTTGGTGGCCATTTTCCATATTACATAGAATGTCTGAAGTAAAAAGCATTAGGTTTGTAGTGGTGGATCGACCTTTCCTAAAACCATGCTGTTGGTCATTTAAAAGTGGGTTAATTATAGAGGAAATTTTGTCACAGACCAATTTTTCAAAAAGCTTCGGTATAGCTGATAAAATAGCAATTCCTCTGTAATTGTCTATGTTGCATTTGTCACCACTTTTATAAATAGGAGTTAACCTAATGGTGACTTATAAACTTCATGAAAACGAGCTGCAAACATATCACAAATTTCACTTGGTGAGGATGATGTTTTGTCATCCTTAAACATAGTGGAAGGATAACCATTGCATTTTCTTTTTAAGTTGACAAAATCAAAGAATTTTTTAGGATCAGTGATGATTGTTTTACTAAGGTTATTAATATAACAATCATAAGATTCCCTTGATTTTGATTAAAATTCAGACGCTAGTTTCTGATGAATCTGAATTAATTCAGAATCCTAATTAGGATCGTTTTTAATTTTATAATATATTTTGTTTCAGCGGTTACGTAATTCTCTAAGGTCCTTGTTTAACCATGGCTCAGTAAGTTTGTCTTTTTTATGATTTTTGGAACGTTTAGTTCTATTATATTTAAAATCTCATTATAAAATACTGATGAATTATTGTCACGGTCGTTGGATGAGAGCATGTCGGTCCAGTTGATGGTAGCCAGGAGCATTGTTGATACTTTCATAGTCAGCGTTTTTAAAATCAAATACAACTTTTTTGTTGTAAGTCTTAGTAAGCGTAATATGAGACGTTTGAAGTTCAACAATGATGGCGGTGTGATGTTTAGAGTTAGAGAAAAGATTAGAGGTAGTGTCGGCAGTTGTAACGTTGCTTGTGTAGATAATATGGATTTGTAAAAACAAAATTAAGCAACCTCCCATTGCTATTAGGACAAGAATTAATTTGTTGAATGTCATTACTGTAAAATAAGTCAATTAATGAAAAATCAATTTCATCAGTAAAATTAACTGGGAACAAGTGGTTGTCACAGTCATCTTTTATAAAAAGAAGCTTTGGGCGATTAAAGTCACCAAAGATGAAAAATTTCCAATAAACGTACTTTCGTCAGAATTTGGTGGGATATATACTGCACCAATATATATATTGCTTTTATAACGAAAAAAACTTGTCCTGATTTTCCCTCAGTTTTTGCATTTGAGCCGTATGCTTAGAGTTAATATGGGACTCAAATATAGCTAGATCTTTTTCAGTTGAGATTTCGAAAATCCAAACTGCTCATGAAATTTGAAATATGAAGATTCTAAGGCATTGAAATCAGTTGGAAAGCCTTCTTTTTGAATAGAGACTAATGTGCTAGTTTTAGTTCTACCGTCTACACAAATGTCCTGTTGTTGCTTGTGTAGATAAGCCAAGAATAAGCGTACGTCCTCAAAAACTATACGTTCCCTAACCCGACCCAATAAATATCTATTTTCCGAGCTATTTATAGAATTAGCTGTAAGTTTTACTTTTGGTGGGAAAAGACGATCTAAAAAGGATTTAATATGAGGGCTGTTGCCTTTATTTTTTGTTTCATTAATAGTTTCACCCTGTATAAAATTAATTGTTTCTATAACAGGAACCTCATCAATAGAGTTAAGGTTGAAACTAGGTCGATTAATGTAATTAATTTTTTTGTTATTATTTTTATTAGTATTAATATTATTATTATTTTTATTATAATTCTTAATATTTTCATTATTATTATTATTATCTTTATTATTATTATTGGTAATATTATTATTATTGGAATGTGTATGTGTGGAAGTAGGGATTTTAATATTAGTGGGATGTGTCGGTGCAGAATGAACTATTGTTTTGTGTTAAATTGATTAGAATGGTATATGGGATTTTTTTTAGTAAAATGAGGAATATTGTTTTGAGTGTTGGTGTTTTGATAGGGTCTATTTTTATTTTTATTTGATAAAACTGTATCTCCACACTTTTCATGATTAAACAATTGAGTTTTTTTAAAAGTAACGTTAGGATTAAAATACTTAGAATTTAAGTTTTTATTCTTATTCATAGACTTAATTTTATTTTTACTCTGCCAATGTGATAGAGTCATTTTACCCCATGTGAAGACCTGCTTCTTCGAAGATGTGGAGAAGAAAAACCATTCATATTTCAATGGAATCATAATTTTAAAACTGTTGTATTTTCTATTTCTTTTTCTTGACTTATGTGGTATTATTCTTTCACATTGAAGATTAGAAATTACAAACTGGTTCTTAAAATATTGCTTTAGCCACGATTCATCGACTTTCCTTGCTACACCCCTTAAGAAGTAAGCTGCAGTTTCATCACTTGTAGCCTTATTGACTATAGAATTAATAGAAGGAGCCGAAATTGCCTTATTGGTGCCTTTTTATTTCTTGCTATTTTTTATCTTGGTATGAGTGATTGAACTTTCCATTTTGTTTGCATTTTCCAGACGCGTACTTCGGTTATTCCAGTCAGATTCTGACCACAGGGCATTGAACTTAGTGATTCGCGGTTTAGCAATCGTTTGTGTGGATAATGCGGGTGGTTGAACTACTTCAGGACATAAGTTAATAATTGCAGAAATTTGGGTTAAACTCGGCGATACTTTAATAACAGGATTGTCAGATTCAATTGACGGTATAGCAATTTCCAGCATCATGTAATTCTGCATGAATTGTTAAGTTGTGAGGTGGGCTATAGATAGTCTGAGTTTCCGGTAAAGTATCCAGTTTACCTGATATTAACTTAAGTTCATCAAGAATATCGTCAATTCTCCGCCGAGTAGCCGAGAGATCTACACTAAGACTACTAAAAGAATTTTTTAAACCATCGTCATTCAGGGTAAATTCAGGATATTTGCCATAATCGAAATGCTTCAAAGAAATGTCATCAATTTTGCCTGATTGATAAGTTAAGAGTTTAGATGATTTATCGAAATGTTCTTGAAGGTCATCATTAATTAATTTAATTTCCGATTTAAAAATTTCTGATAAATCAGATTTTCGAACGCTAGAATGAATTGAGGCAAGTTCTTTTTTTACTTCCAATATAAGCAAGTTATTACTATCATTTTGCGTAGATTTAGTATTAATCATAACTTTTATTTTGGAAAGCTCGCTTTCGATGTTTTTTAATTTAGATTTAACTATGTCATTAATGGTGTCCAAGTTGTTGGTGATATCTTCAATATTTGTATCATTGCTATCAAATTTGTGGAGTTGGCTTAGAATAATTTGACTATTCGATACGTTGTCAGTAGCTATCGACTTGATCGACTCTGTCAAACCTTTTATATGTACGTTATTGCATTTAATAGCCAACATGATATGAGCGAGAGAGATGTCTTTACATTCATTGCAGTAAAATGTAAACAGACTAAGGTATTCTTTTAGGTAGTTTGAAGATCTTCTACTAAGTCTGATACAAATATGATGCAAAGACTTACCGCAGATTCCGCTACAGTTCACCCAATCGATGTTGTTATCAATTATAGCACAATTATTATTTCCGCACTTTATGGACATTATGTATTTATAGTTATATGAAAATTTTATATGAAAATCTAATAAATTAATGGTTTCAAAATTAAAATTAAAATCAATTTAATAGTCAATTTTTATATTACAAAAATAAAGTAATGTATATAAATTTCGCAATAGTACGATTGCAGAAATATAAAATTTATCAAATTAGAGGTCAATGAATATTTATAATAATACAAATATAAAGCACTAATAAAAATTATAATTTAAATTAAATTATAAATAAAAAACACTTTATGAGCAATTTTTTTTTTATATTACAAAAATAAATAATATATAAAATGTATCTAAATATCACAAGAGTCCGATTACAGTATTAAGTCATTGCATTATATTTTTTGTTAAATTAATTTTTAATTAAAAATTAAAAGTGATGGGACAACAAAATAACTAGGTCACGAAAAATAAATTAAAACAATATATGGTACAGGTAAATGAACTGTGAATAATGCTATGAATGAATAAAACACGGAGCGAATAAAAAACACGTCAATAGTTTAAGTTTAAATACCCTTTATTTTAATATTGCAGTTAAATCTCAAATATTCACGGTACCTTAATATTCAATCATAATTAAAATACATTTGCAAACTAATTTTTTACAAGTCAAAACTTTATTTTTTTTCTTAAGGGGGCTCGTTACTGGGTATTTTACCCTATCCCATATTTAGCATTACCCAGAACCAACGTTCCATTTTTTTGTGTTTTCTATAGTTTTTTTTAATTTTTTTGAAAGTGTTTTTTAATACAAAATTTAGGTAAAAAATAATAGTGAAATTCATTTAAAAATATAAAATTGTAAAAAGAAAACATTTTATAAAAGAAAACAAATTATTTTTTAGAATTAAATTTTTTTTTGATTTTTTTTTTTTCTCAGTTTTTTATATATTTTTTGAGTTTTTTTTGTGGAATTTTTTTGAGTTTTTTGTAATACAAAATTTAAGTAAAACATAATAGTGAAATTCATTTAAAAAAATAAAAATGTAATAAAAAAATAACAATAGAGTTCATAAAAGAAAACAATAAAAAAAAAAAAACAAATTATTTTTAAGAATTGAACGATATATTAATTGCAATATTTTTTAAAAAATCAATATTTCCAATTGAAATTCGGCTGTTAATAACATTTTTTATGATTTTGAATCTTTGTAATTGTGTTTTTGTTTTTGTAATATCTTCACCCGCGCATAATCTTGCGATCCTGGTCTTAACCACAATATGTTCTTGCGCTAACTCAGAAAACCTATGTGGGACTTACCCACTATGATATTTACGCGTAGATGCCAGGCTTCTAAATTGTTCTGCGTTCTAGGGAAATGAAACTTTTCTGCGTCAGCTATGGACCAAAAGTCTGGATGGTATCGCGGCTTAGGTTTCTTATTAGATTTTTGTTTACGCTGAGAATTGCCAGATATATAGTTGGTATTTAACCAAGTCGCAATTTTTTTTGCGTCATTATTAAGAATGCTGTATACATCGGAAAAATAATTAGGAATTCTTTTAGCTGGCACAAATGCCAAACTTTTTATCATGCGGATTTGTAAACTGAAATTTTCATCATTTCCATATTTAGACGCGAAGCCTGCAGATTGTAGTTTTCGCCAAATAATCTGGCCGAAGTGAAAAAGGCAGCCTTTAAATGTAGCTAATGGAAAGAATTCTTTGGCGGCAGCTACACTTGCTTTTTCGAAATCTGATATAATACGTACAGGATTTAAGGGTATATTCCATTGGCAAGATAAAAAACAGATTTCGTAAAATAATTCTTGGTAAGCTGCCTTACTTTTGGAACTCATAATGCAAAAGATTAATGGAACAATTTGTTTATTTACAACACCGTGTATGGTAAATAATTGTGTCAATATATTTGGAACCACATCAAACGTTCCATCCATTAATCAGCATTGTGATTCTTCCAATATCTTGAAACTAGAAAATGTGCCTAAAATTATTATTTTGTCATTGTTAAATGATTTTTCCGCAAGAACAAACTGTTCGCCTCCAACAAACTTTAAGTTTTCAGGTATTTGTATAGCGTCTCGGGCTTGGGGTTCTTTCAATGCATCTGAACGTGTCGCGATATTTTTTGTTTTTGTGCAGAATTTGTAGGTAAATATAATCTACATTCAGAATTGCATTCAACAATACTTTTTCTTATAATTTGCGAAGGCTTAGAAGTAGTTAATTTTGCAAGGCTTTTTACTTTTACATTGGTTTGGCACACAGTTTTTTAAAAGCCTGGGGATCATGTGAATGAGCAGTTGGCTCTTTCTTAATTATGTGTCTTCCTTCTATTAAAACTGTCATTATACGACCTTTACACAATAAAGATTTTCGTTCAGCACAAGACCATCTAAAAGATGTCTTACTTCTTCGCTAAAATGATATCCATATCCATCCACAAATAATTTTTCTTTACCTTTATTTGATTTTACCACCTCTACGTTCATTTTGAATTTAATATAATTTGAAATCGATTTACTAAAATAGTATTGATCAGAAGCTCACTAAAATAATATTACTAACTTCCTAAGTTCATAATCACTAACTTCCCTAATCTTCTATTATAGTAGCATACGTAAGTAATAAATAAAAATACTATAAACAAACCCCGGGTTTGTCAAAAGCACATTTCCTCAAAATCGCCTCATGTAGAACTATGAGCTATTCTAAAACAATGGGAATTCCTATACGTGTATAGTATTTTTTAGTAGTATTTTCAATGTACTATACATAGGAAAGATAAAAAATGATATGGTTATACGTAGTTAAAAACTGTGTCCCTGTTCGATTTTACTAATTTTTTTTCCTTCCCTCCCCTAAGGCTATTATTCCAGGAAAATATATATAAACTTATCATTTAAGTTTTCTGTAATTTTGCTTTAAATTTAACATAATGTGATATGAAATAATATCCAATATTTCATTTATATAGCTCCTAAAAATATGGAAAATTTTCGTTTTTAACAAAATTTTACATGATTAAGCATTATGATTAATTATAAGTGTCAGGCAAATGTTTATAATTTATTAATTAATGCACTTTAAAGAAATATGATTTTCGAAAGTTTTCTCAATATTTGTTTTTAAAAATATTGTGCAGTTATAATTTTACAAGTAAATTAAAAATGTAATTTTTTGATTTTTGAAGGGCCACAACGGAAAGTACAGGGGAAATATGGATACAATTTCTTCAGAGACTCTAATTATTTTTTAGATATCTCTTTGGTACATAAATTTCAGCCTTCCATAATAAGCCGCTTGGGAAATACAGGGTGTTAAAAAAACTAAAAAAAGTTGTATGAAGATAACGGTATTTTTATACATCAAAGAATTAAATTTTAAAAAATTTGTTAATTTCTCAATTAAGATGAAAGATTTTCCTATCTTATAGCTTTTACAACCCTCAAAAATTTTTATTGGTTTAAAAGTTATTAGATGTTCAATAAAGGCAATTTTCGAACTTGGAGGGGGAATAACTCAGAGCGGAAAAGAGATAGAAGAAAATTTTGTTCTACTGGACCTATTATTTTATTATTATCTATCTATGAAAATACTCTATCTTAATAGATGTAGAAGTTTGTGTAAACGGACGGACGGACAGACAGACGGACAGACAGAGTGAAACTAATATACACATTTCTTCCAATTTGGTTGGAGATGTGCTAAAAACTTGTAATGATAACTGTATTTCTAACGAGAACTGGAGTAAAGTACGCCCGAATTAAAAAAATTATTGTAAAAACGGGGGATTTTGATACGAGGGATTTTGAAACAGATGATTTTGATACGAGGGATTTTGAAACAGGGGATTTTGATACAGAGGATTTCGATAAGGGGGATTTTGAAAAAAGGATTTTGAAACAGGGGATTTCGTACCCAACCCCTACTTAATCACCACAATTCTGTAAGGCGTGTCACTTGTCGTTTCAAGTGACAAAATTGAATTGGTATTATGATTGTCGCTTTTCGAGGTTTGTCGCTTGTCGTACTAGCTCCATCTATTGTACATGATACAAACTTCAAAATACGACAAATTTTGTTTATTATTTGTATTCTGTAACTTGTTGTGAATTGACAAATGTAGTTTCAAATGAGAAATTTAGTCGAACAAATTTTATTCTCCGACTAGATGAGAAAGATGTAAATTTTTATTTAATTTTAACGTAATTATAAAATTTTAATTATTTTGGAAAATAATTTTTGGAAAAAATGTAAAATAAATAATAAATAAATAATTTAAAATTACAATTTTACAGTTTATTTACAATTTGTGTAAATAAATAATTTACACAAATTATCTCACAAACTCAATAAAATAAATAAAATTTGACATTTAACAAAAAATTTTAAATAAACGAGCATTACGACATCTACGATCTGGTAGTCAAAGTTGGAAAACCGACTTGTCGTGTCGTATATCTTACAGAATGCCAAATTAAAAACGACACGACAACAAAAGTGATACGACTCTCCAAGTGACACGCCTTACAGAATTGTGGTGATTATATATTTTTTAATAACAAAGTAATTTCATATAAGAGAAGGAAATAAATAACTCAACTCAATAATGTTCATTACAAAATATGCGCGCCTGGTATTTTGGTTTACAAAATTTAAAAATCGGTATAAAAATTATTTTCTTCTTATGGACAGAAATTGCTTCCGCATATAATGGAAATTTTCTAATAATTTTCTTCCATAGAATAAATAATTAAATTCTGAAAATCATATAGCAATTACAAATATTTCGCATTTCTATGGGGAACGCGTGGTCTTCGTGGGCTAGTTTAAATTAGCCCAGCCTGATCCATACAAAATTCAACACATACGCAAAATTGTTTTATATAAAATTAGTATAATAAGGTGGGCAAATTTAAATAAAGTAAAGAGAAAAAAGAGTAGTTGAATTTTTATAATGAAAAAGTTATGTAATGTTAGTATAATATATTTGTATTTTAGCGTTCATATTCAAATTTAGATTTAGATTATATTTTTATATACATATTTTTGATATATGCCACGGTGGTGTACGAATTTCGATGGAAAAAATATATACACGTACATATATTATATGACTTAAAAAAGTAGAAATTTATAAAAAAAATTTGACTTTTTTTTGCTCATTTTTATAATATATTTTAAATGAATATTTTGTAGAGTTTTCCTGTAAATTCAGGTTGGGCTTAGCCCACCCTGCCCAATATGACGAGCCGCCGCTGATTATTATAATAATATATGTATATATTACTTTTGTAATAAAATAATAATAATAATATTGTTGTCTTTATTAACAATTTTTAAATAAATATTTATATAGAATATTGAACTATACAATATAAAAACCATGAGGAAATTAAATTTTTTGTTTATAATTCGGATATTCTGTATTTGAGAGTTGTCCTTTATTTTCACCGTTTCAGAAGGTATAGTTTTGCCCATCTGTAATTTTAAAAACTTATGAATAATTTAATAAATTAAAAATAATTTAATACATTTTGAAAAATTTAACAACTGAACCTTCCTGTATATTTTAAAAGACTTTACCACATGATTTGTAAATATTTGGGCAATATTTTTCAGCATAAACAGCATATGCTACCTTTGAGCCAACCTGTAACATATGTTGGCTGCTATATTTATTCCAAACATGAATAGCAATCGATTCCTTTGTCAAATTCAATGATTTTTGTAAATATTCCGTTTTAAAAAAATAAGTCCAATTCCACCATTCAATTGCATAAAAATATTTTGTAGGAAATACTTGAAACTGATAACAATAATTACGCGTCATAAATTCTATTGAATATGTTTTACATATTGTCCGTAAAACGCGTGTTATTACACCTGGTCCGTTATGGGCCCATATTTCTCCACTGTAATTATCCATAAAATTTTTTAAACACATATCAGCTATTTTATGACCAACACCATAATAATCAAAATTTAAAACACCAGCAGCAATATAATGTTTTGATTCAGCGCAAGCAAAATTTGGTTTATAATTTTCTAATGTTTTTTTTAATATAAAATCTAAATCCAAATATGTACCACCCCAATGCCATAATGTTAAAAAACGTAAATAATCTGACATATGAGATGATAGGTATGTTGAATTAAATAATTCACCATTTTCAAGCCAACTGTATGATGGTGTACCAGCAGCATATCTCCATAAATTAACATTACGTAAATAAACATTTTTATAATAGGCTTTCAATATATTTGGTAAATATAAATTGATTTTTGATAAACTTTCATTTAATTGTACTGCTGACCTTGGACTAGCAAATAATACAAAAATATCAGAATTAGGATTAAGTAATGCTGCTGATTCAATAGCACAAGCTTGACGAGCATTTAATTTTAATTCACCAGTTTGTGAGCATGATGTCTCATGAAAAAATATAGTTTTACCTTTTCTTGGTTTACGTTCACTTAATAAAACATCGTCAAGCATAAAATGTTCTAATTTATTACCAAGATAGCGATCTGTATAACAATCACAACCAGAAAGAATCGGTTTTGTAATGTTAATTGTTAATATATAAAATAAAATTAATAAGAATAATGATAATAATATAATTGGTAGCCATAATAGCAATTGACCTAATAAACGTATTAGTTTTTTCTGCATTAAATAGCAATACATCTATAAAAAAAATTATTAAAATTTATCATAGTCATGTTTTAATCATTTAATTAAAATAATTGAGGATATAAATTTTCTTACCCTTGGTAGATTTATAAATATATGAAAAAAATATACAAAAATTAAATTAAAGAAAATTAATTAAAAATATATTCAAACAATAATTGATTTAATTTCAAAATTCAAAATGTTGGTTTAATGCTTGTTTCACAATAGAACGTTAACGCTACGCAAAGCAAAGTTGAAAACTTGAAGTATATGAAAATAGTTTTTTCATTCAGAATGCAAAGTTAGCCAAGCAAAGCAACGCAACGCAAAGCAAAATTTGGTATACTTTCAACTATTATACTTTCGACTATCAATGCGTTAAATGAAAAAAGTAAAATGTTAGACAATAAAAAAAATTAGGTAAACAATTAAGTTAAGTAAAATTAAGACCGTTTTTTCCACAAATAAAATTATTATATTTTTTAGGTATATATTTTTATTTTTTATTATTATACTGTCGCATTGACTTTGTTTTGCTTTGCTTCGCGTTGCGGAAATTACATTCTTAATCCACGGTTAAATGTTATTTTATCATTGCAAAAATACAGTATTTTCTTGGCCCCCTTTATGCTTTAATATATATTTTTAAAAAAAAATTATAAAAGTACTTGTGAATTGTGATAAATTTATCTATAGTGTGTTATTTTTGGCCATTTTAAATTTGTATCCCATTTCCAACTAAAATGGAAAAAATGTGTTTATTAGTTGCATTCCGTTATCACAAACTAAGTAATTCATCTATTACGATATAGAGAACCATAATAGCTGTGTTTTTTATACCTACTCTGTACTATACGAGTAGAGTAACTGTATGGTTGTTGTTGTAGCTACTCTACATAATTATCCAGTACAACATGTAGAGTAAAAGGGAAATTAATGGGAAATTATTAAACTTTAATATGGCAACTATAAATTTGACAAGAAGATACTTCATTTCGTATATTTGAATATTGAAAATTTGATTTTTAAAAAATATCAACAAAGTGGGCAAATTTTTTTCAATCAATTCTAAATCATATTTTCCCCTTGCACTACATCGTTTTTTTATTGCTTTTATATCGAGTAGTGCAGAGTAGGAATAAAAAAACATAGCTAATAATAAAATAAGGAAATAAGGTTTTCCAGGCGGAACGCTAGCAATGTGGAAGGCATGCCAAGCAGTTAGGAACGACTCCACAACCGAGCGGAATGTGGCAGTAGTTACAGACAATCAGGCCTGTATCTTGACTCTTAACTCTGCCCTTTGAGTATATAGAACAGGAGAAGCTATAATATAAATTTGCCCCTACAAGCTATGTCACCAAGTTTTTGACAATTTTTAGAGCATTACTTGTCAAAAATTTGCAAATGATTGTCAAAAATTTGCACATTTTATATAGAAATATATGAAATATTTCTCTTTACCCCCCAACAAAAAATGCTTCACTTTATTTTAACTATAACATCTCCTGTTCTATATACTCTAAGACTCTGCTATCATATCATCGAAATTAGTTATAACAAATTTCATTGGTAGGAACTAGGTTATTTAACCCGCTGTCAGGTTACTTGACCCTAATGTCAGTTTCAAAAACCTGACTCAATCCCAATGAAACAGTTTTTATATGTATTGGTGCGCACTGAATATACACATATTAATTGTCAAAATTTTTGTTTATGTAAACAGTTTTGTATACAAAAAAACATTTGGTTATAAGAATAAATGAAATTTGTATTATATGAAATAATGAGATTGTATTTTTATAATAAATTTTTATTGAAATAAATAATTGTTTTTAAATGTAATGAATATTTAATTAATTTGTATTTTTTTTAAATTCTGAGCGGTTTGTTGGTAAAAAACCAACATAACAACCAATATAAATGTGACAACCATTAACAACAATATCTTCAATAGCAATAACATCACCAGAACAACAACAAAATTCTTCAACATATAATCAAAATAAATCACCATCATTATTAATATCAACACCAACATCATCACCGCCTTCTGATGTACCACCTTAACAACAGCAGCACCCAAAAACAATCATAACAACAATTTCAACAAGTTTATCAACATAATTCTGGGACTATTATTAGTCAAACTAATAAAACTTATCATCAACTAGCACAACATTTAGCATTGGTTAATAATTTATCCTCTTTACCACCAGATACAACAAATTTACCATTGTTAGGAACAAATATGATTACAACAAGAACGAATTATTAATAATAATAATCTTTCGACATCAAATCACCAATTAAATCAATTACAGTACAACAAATATTAAATAAACCTCCAATAAAAAATGTCTCTAATGGTTCGCTATGTATTCAGTATTATACACTGGAATTGCTAATAAAATTACAATAAAATGGGAAACTGATGGGGATAAAGATAATGGTAACAAGGTAAATATGTTATTTTTGGTCTTGCAAATCTGAAAGTGGATGTTGCCAGTATTAAAAACAATCCAGAAGGTGGTAATGTTAAATTAGTAGTCTAGATTGAAATCTGTTGAAGATGAAAATGAACGCTTATCTAGACTACTTAAACGAAATGATGTTCTAATAACTGGAGTTCCCAATACCATCAGTAATGTATCTGAAATTGTGCTAAAAATTTTAAAGTGCTTAGACTCAACAATAGTGATGGCTGACATCTCAAACTGCTGCTGGTTGAATAAAAATAAGACAGTCATATTAATAACTATGTAGTCGTTAGTTTTAGTCATCGCAATATTGCACTACGTGATATTGGGCTATCATCGGATATTGCTAGCAGAATATACTTGAATGATAATCTGCCACCCAAATAATCAAGCATGGTGAAGTATTGTCGATGCTTAAAATCTTAAAAAGAATGAAATTGATAAAAGGTTTTAGTGTTGCCACAACTGAAATCATTTTAAAACCATTGGATGGCCATGATGTAGGTTTCCGTACGACTGAGGAACTTCGCGGTGCAAGTTATCTACCCTAGCAACGAAATGTTAAATGAAATCATTTCTGCTAACTCGACTTCCGTTCTCATGTAAAATTCATTTTTTAATCACTATGAAATCCTAAACTCTAAATTAAATAAATAAATTAAAATAAATTCTTAAACGAAATCCTAAACTCTAAATTAAATAAATTTATTAAAATAAATTTATTAAATATCATATTACATAAAATACCTGAAAAATTAAAATAATTATTTTTTCGCGTGAGAATATTTATTTGTCGACAATTGCATTTTTTTTGGAACTGTTTGATTTCTGAAATTTAAATAAATTATAATTCATAATTAGACCTTAATAAAAATAAAAATTTTAAAATTTTATAAAAAAAAAAGTTATCAAGAACACTAATAACTCAATTACGCAATAACACATCTAAGTTTTATAATACTATAACGAAAAACTGAATTATAAAAAAAAAAAAAAAAAAGACAAATTTTTTTGAACTAAATAATAAAATAAAACATATGTGAATAAAATTGTGATGTAAATAGTTATTTTGTGAATTAGTTAGAGAACTGACGAAAGTTAAAAAAAAAAAAAAAAGAAACACCAATCTGTCAACTAGTTTTCTTTTAAGAATTTATTGGCAAATCTTATGAAACCATATACAAAACCTTCAGAAGTGAATCGAAAAATTAGACTCGAACCAATTGTAGAAGAAGGCTACAATAATATTCTTGCTGAAATTCAATTAAATATTAATAACGAAATAATGGCAGTAAATAGTTTTTCACCAAAAGATTTAATCACCGAAGCAAGAGCTGTTCCAGTATTCAGAGGTGATAATACCTTTGAATTATCACATTTTATACAAGAAGTAGAAGCAATTACTGGATTGGCACAAGATCAAGGGCTGAAATCGTATCTTTTAAATATTTTTCTTACCAAAATACAAGGACCAGCAGCAACATCAATAAGGAGATTATCAAGTGCAACGTGGGAAGATGTCAAAAATCAGTTGAAGAAATCTTTCGGAATTCAAGAATCATATCTTAAACTAAAAGAGAAAGCTGATGCAGTTCGATTTTTGAATGTAAGTCAATTTTATAATGAATTATCTAATATATTAGACAAGTTAAATTTAAAATATAGATTAGATACAGAATCTCCAATAAAATTTAACCCTAGTAATAATGAAACAAGTATTTTGGAAAAGTTTTTAAATAAATTACCTCGTACCGATTCAATGTATTTAAGAATAAAAAATGTTAATTCTCTGGAAGAAGCTTTTTTCGAATTATTACAAACTGGGATTTCCAAAGACTCCCCAATGCAATTAAAAAATTATGATAAAGTTAATCATAATAAAACAAATCAAAATTATCATCGCGGAAATTTTAATAATAAAAATAGTAATAATAATAATTTTAATTCGAATGAAAATAATTCCAATAATAGATCTGGAAATTTTAATAATCGATATAGTAATAATTTTAACAATCGTTATAACAACAATGGTAATAATAATTCTTATAGATTTAATAATAGGCCAAGTGGTAATTTTAGAAATAGATATCAAAACTCTGGATTTTCTGGTACTAATAATAATCGATCAGTCGAACCAATGGAAGTTGATTTAAATAACGTTGAGGAAAATTTTCGGCTAGAGCCTCAAAAAATATGTTACCGATAGTAGAATTTAATATTAATAACACGAAATTTGATTGTCTAATCGACACCGGTTCTACGACTTCTATAATAAATGACACTTTATTTCCCCACATAAAACGTACAAAATTAAACAAACCCATATAATTAGTTACTTTATTGGCACAAATAGAATCGCTTATGAATTAATAACCGACGTCCCAAAGGAATTTAATCATGACGCAGAAATAGCTTGGAAAGTAATTAGGTTTAATAAAAATAATTTTGATGCTATATTAGGACAAAATGTTTTAAAAGCAGTAGGTGCAAAGATAGATTTAGAGAATGAATCAATAGAAATTAAAGGTAAAATAACAAAATTTAAAAACTCGTGTCCTTTTGCTGAAATTCATCAATTAAACGCCATTGACTTAAACTCGAAACCAATTTTTGATTATATCAAAACTGATCATCTCAATAAAGAAGAATGTCAAATTTTGAAGAAAATTGTCTACGATAACAAAGATTTAGTTTATCAAGAAGGACAACAATTGACTAACGTAGAAACAATTAAGCATCAAATTATTACAACTCATAGTCAGCCAACCTATTCAAAAATTTACAGATTTCCAAGAATACATGAGAAAGAGGTAGAAACACAAGTTTCAGAAATGTTGGATCAAGGTATCATAAAACCTAGTAATTCTCCGTACAATTCACCTATTTGGGTTGTCCCTAAAAAGATAGATCAATCGGGTAAAAAGAAATGGAGAATTGTGGTCGTTTACAGAAGGTTCAACGAGATTACTGTCGACGACAAATTCCCCATACCAAACATCGAATCTCTCTTCGACAAATTAGGCACAGCTCAATATTTTACGACTATGGATTTAGCTAAAGGATTTCATCAGATCCTTGTAGATGAAAAGGATCAAGCAAAAACTGCTTTTTCCACACCCCAAGGTCATTATGAATATGTGAGGATGCCATTCGGGTTAAAGAATGCTCCGGCGACCTTTCAACGGATGATGAATCATGTTTTACGTGAATTTATTAATGTATGTTGTGTTGTATATCTCGATGATATACTAATCTTCAGTACTTCACTTCAAGAACATTTAAATGCTATTTCTAAAATCTTTCAAAAATTACGCGTATTTAATTTAAAAATACAAATTGACAAATGTCTATTCTTTTCAAAAGAATCTGAATATCTTGGTCATCTATTAACAGATAATGGTATCAAGGCAAACCCAAACAAAATCGAAGCTATAAAAAATTTGAAAATTCCTACGTCACGCAAATCGATAAAAAGTTTTCTCGGAGTAACGGGTTACTACCGACAATTTATTAAGGACTATGCTAAAATAGCACAACCTCTTACCCAATGTCTGAAAAAGAATAATAAAATTGATGCAAATAATGTTAAATATATTGAAGCGTTTGAAAAACTCAAAGAAATAATTACAAAAGATCCGATATTAAAATATCCCAATTTTAAGCAAAAATTCACCTTGACAACTGATGCTAGTCAGTATGCCATTTGAGCCGTTCTATCACAAAATGGCCAGCCCATATCCTTTGCAAGCCGGACATTAAACGAACACGAAATAAAATATAGTACAATCGAAAAGGAGTTATTAGCCATCGTATGGTCTACAAAATATTTTAGACCATATCTTTTTGGAGTTAAATTTATAGTTAAAACAGACCACAAGCCTGTTTAGTTTGGTTAAATTCACTAAAAGAACCAAATTCTAAACTCCAAAGATGGAGAATTAAGTTGAATGAATTTGATTTTGATGTAGAATATCTAAAAGGTAAAGATAATAAAGTTGCTGATTTTTTAAGTAGAGTAGATGTAGATAAGAACGAAATTAATGTTTTAGATGTAGAAAATAATAATTCTGAAAATGGAAGTGATATGGCTACAATTCATAGTGGCATCGAAAATTTGGGTGACCATATTCCTATTGTAGAAAATATCGTCAATAAATATCTCAATCAGATCCATTTAGTAAAAAACAAATCAGTTGAGTTGATCACGAAATACAAGAAATATAGAAAATTATATATATCTAATGAAAATCTAAAGAATGAAAATTATTTAAATGATATTTTGCGAAGATTTATTAAAAAAGGTATAACAGCAATTTATTGTGAATTAAACGATAGCGAATTTGTAATTTTACAAAATAAATTAATTTCCTTGTTCAGTAACGATCATAAAATCAAGTTTTTTAAATGTTCTAAAATAGCAATAGATATCGAGGATGAGGAAGAATTATTGAAATTAATTAAAGAGTTTCATAAACAAACTAATCATAGAGGAATCTTAGAAAATTTTAATGAGATAAAGGAATTATACTATTTTCCGAATTTGAAAGATTTTATTTATAAATATATAAACAATTGTGACACATGTAATTTAGCCAAATACGATAGAAATCCTATCCAATATAAATTCCAAATATCAGATACTCCCAGTGAAATGAATGAAATCGTTCATGCCGACATTTTTTACCTAAAAAAAGAAATATTCTTAACAACAATAGATAAATTTTGTAAACATTTGTCTATATTAAAACTCAATGATAGGAATAGTGTAACAATAGTTCAAGCGTTAAAACTTAGAAATTCTCTATTTGGTAAACCAAAAAAATTCATATTTGACAACGAATTTGATAGTTTAAATTTAAAAGATTTTTGTAGAATAGAAAATATTGAAGTTCATTTTACTTCACCTCGAAATCATACAGGTAATTCAGATATAGAAAGAGTTCATGGTACAATAAATGAGCATATTAGAATATTTAATATTACAGAATCTAAGTTAGATGCAGAAACTAAAATACTTAAAGCCGCAGAAGCTTATAATAATACAATTCACTCAACAACAGATGTTAGGCCAATTGATTTTGTTAATGGTAAAATTTTAGATTTTGAAACTATAAGAAATAAAATTAAAGAAAAAAAAAAAATATAGCGAAATTAAATAAAAATAGGAAAGATTTTGAAATTCCCAATAATAAAGAGATTCTCGTAGAAAATCCTGCAGCTGTAAGACATAAAGAACAGCCAAAATATAAAAAAATTCCGTACTCTAAAATTAACAATAAATTAATAGATAATAAAAACAAAAATATTCATCCCTTTAGAATTAAAAGAAATTTTAAAAAACATATTTCAGATAATATTGATAATAATAACTTCAATTCTAATAAATCCGTGCCAAGCACTAATTAATGTAGAAAAACTAGAAACCGAAGCTGGATATACTGTCCTTCAACAAGAAAATATTGAGATAATAGAGAGGAATGATAAAATAATTCATATAATAAATTTAAATGAAATTGAATATACAATTAATATGATAGAATCACAAATAAATAAAACTTTTAATTTACCGGCAGATGAAAATAATATTAATACCCTATTTAATCAAAGCAATAAAATGAAACATACATTTAAAACTTTGATTCCCTTTAGACACAAAAGAGCTTTAGTTAATTTCGGTGGCTCGATGTTAAAATGGATCTTCGGTACAATGGACGAAGATGATAGGATAGAATTAGAGAATCATTTAAAACTAATAGACGAAAATAATCATAATATTATATCTAACTCTAACAATCAAATAAAAATCAATAATATTATTAATACAAATATAAAAAATTTACAGATTAATTTAAATAAAAGTAGAATAGCTTTGAGTAATCTTTTAAATGAAGTCGCTATAAGTAATAGAAATTTTATAAAACAATTTCATTTTTTGCAAATATTATCAAATATAAATCTTCTTAATGAAGAAATTGAAAAGATACAAGAAAACGTAATCTTTTCTAAACATCAAATAATGAGTAGGTCTATTCTTACGCCAGAGGAAATAGATTTTTACAATATAGATATTTTTAAAATTCAGGAATTAAAAAGCTCTCTAGCAAATTATAATAATAACCTAGTATTCATTTTGGAAATTCCAGCAATGTGTAAAGAAAAAGCTATTCGAAAAAAGCTTTTTCCCATTCCAAATTCAAAATTGGAAGAAGTCAATATAAACATTTCTGATATCATTACATTTGAAAATAGATCATATTATCTTGGTAAAGAAAAGTATAAAAATAAATTGAAACCAATCACAGAATGTCTTTCAAATTTACTAAATAACTCTTATAATAATTGTTCAAAAAATATTGAAAATAATTTTAAATTGATTGACATAGATATAGGAATAATTTTAGTAAAAAATGCAAAAAACTTTAAGCTAATTAGTAATTGTAATAATGTTGAATATATGTTAAATAAAAATCATATAATATTTTTTAATAATTGTACTATTGAAATAAATAATATAAAATTTTCAAATAAACAAAAGGAATTTAAACAAGATATTACCAAATTACACTATAATGAAAAAAATAAATAATACAATAAATTTAGAAATGTTACATATTAAACAAACAAAAAATAATAAAGAAATACAAGATATGATCTATGAAAAGAAAAGAAAAACAATTGTAATTTACTCTAATATAACATTTATAACTATTTTTGTAATAATATTTGTAATAATTTTTGTATATCTAAGATTTAGAAAAAGAAATCACACTTTCAGTTAATAAAAATATAGAAAATAATATTCAAAATATTGTCCAGGAGAACAATAATCTTAAGGATGGGGGAGTTATCTACCCTAGCAACGAAATGTTAAATGAAATCATTTCTGCTAACTCGACTTCCGTTCTCACGTAAAATTCATTTTTTAATCACTATGAAATCCTAAAACTCTAAATTAAATAAATTAATTAAAATAAATTCTTAAACGAAATCCTAAACTGTAAATTAAATAAATTTATTAAAATAAATTTATTAAATATCATATTACATAAAATACCTGAAAAATTAAAATAATTATTTTTTCGCGTGAGAATATTTATTTGTCGACAATTGCATTTTTTTTGGAACTGTTTGATTTCTGAAATTTAAATAAATTATAATTCATAATTAGATTTTAGTCTTACTTGTATCACCGAGAAATTAAGTTGTGTTTTGTTATATAAAAATTTAATTATATATTTTTTCCGAAAATTAAGTTTTGTGTTTTAATTATTATTTTTTTAACTCAAAATAAGGAAATAAATAAATTTTGCATACCCGAATGAAAACTAATTCTAAGTATGTTAATCTACTTAATAATAGGCTGGTAATTATTTTTTTTGTTTCTATTTTTTATTAATTTTTATATACTTTGCTACCATAGTTTTTTGGTTTGAATTATTGAACTACTATAATTTTGTAGACATTGTTGCTTTTATAATTATAATCTTATTTTATTATTATAATTTTGTATACTTTGCAAAAATTTTTGAATTATTATATATTTTTCGTTTTAATCTTATAATTTGGTATATTTTTGCTTATTGAATTTATATTTTATTTTATTTTTATGTATAATTTTATTTTTATACTTTTGTTTCTATCATAATTAATATTTTTGTATTACTTAACTATTTCTTCCGGTCAGTAAAAATTGTATAGATTGTAATGATGAGTTTTTTGCAATTAGTAATGAAATACTTGAATTTTTTAATGTAATATTATTAATTTGAATTCTGGTTGAAGTACAGTGTTATTTTTTTGTCCATAGCCATTTGCTGGCATCTGTAAGTGATTATGGTTAATTTACCAGGTCGGGTCGCAAGTGATAACACCATACTTGCCCAATTGCTTACTGATCGTCAAAATTTTTTAAATATTGGACATATAAATGATCAACGTATCAGTCCAAAATTCAATGGCACTGAACTCGAGGAACTAAAGAACATACTGCATGGTAATCTGCTAGATGTGGTTGGCTTGTCTGAAACCTGGCTCAAACCTTATATTTCAAATGAAGCTATAGATGTTTCTGGATATCGTGTCCATAAAAAAGATAGGCTAGTCAAAAGAGGTGTGGGAGTAGCAATCTGTGTCAATAATAGTTTAAATTCCAAGGTTGTTGCTACCTTCTCGGAACCTGGAGCCGAAGCTGTTTTTGTCCAGGTAACATCAGGCACGTCTATTACACTTGTAGGTGTTGTTTATTTACCTGTAGAGATTTTCGAGTGCTGGATGATGTTGTTGGTGATTTATCAGTACGTTTTTCCAATGTTGTTTTAATGGGTGACTTTAATACTAACTTATTACTGGCGTCTAATATGTTGCTATGTCGTAATATTTGCAATTCTCTTTGCCTGGACACAATTCATAATGATATGCCAACACATTACGAGCTAAGACACAACTCTTCATCACTGATTGACTTTTTTCTGGTAAATGATGCTAGCTTAGTTAAACTGAGAAATCAATTTTGGGCACCTACCATCTCACATCATGCTTTTATCTTCATATCTCTGGAAATTGTAAAAACTCATTCAGTTAAAAAATTTTGATACGTGACTATAACAGTGTCAACATATGTCAGCTGGAGCATGATGTACTGTTGCATGATTTTAGTGATATCTACAACACGAATAATATTGATCTCCAAGTAATTTCTATTAATAATTTTATTACTAGGTTATAGGAGTTGCATGTTCCATTAAAGAAGATAGCTTATAGATCTGAGAATGGTATTACGTTTACGCAGGACATGCTACACATAAGACCATTTAGAGACCTTGCTTTTAAAGCTTTCTGTGAAGATGGTAGTGATGTTCGATGGAAAATTTTCTGGAAATACAGAAATAAGTTCAGGGGTATGATACGCAAGGCTAAACGTGACCTAGGTGCTAGCATATTGTAATGGAAATAAGTATGTGAATATACATTTTTTATTACAAATATATAAACCTATTTATATGGCAAAGTAAATTGCCTAAGTTACCTTTATTATTTTAGAAGCAAAGGTATGCTCTTTGTGCTTGGCTATTATCAGCCGTAAATCTGTATTTTACTAGCTCGGAAGCTTTTACTGCAAAGTCCAATATTATAGGCTTTGGAAGCCAATTAATTGCTTATATTATAAAGGCTTAAGGAGCCGAAATTAAATATGAGAATGCAGATTTGATCCTGAATTTTATTTCTAATTTGCTAGCTATTTATATAATTCTTACGTACTAATTACAATTAAAATTATTACTTAAATTATATACTTAATATTACTAGTACAATTACTTAGTCTAAATAAAAATTAAATTTAACAATTCAATTATTATTAATTCAAAATTTATATCACACGATAATTAAAAAGAAGATCAGCTGTCTTTGTTATTGTTTTTTGTTTATAAATGCAATATGATACGATAAGAAATCATACGATAAGAAAAACTTTCTAAATTAAAGAAGATCCGCTGAATTTTGTTTTCATGTAATGTGTATACATTACATCCTTTGCCTTAAAGGGTTTTTTTTTTTTTTTTTATATATTTTCTTTAAGTTGTTATGAACTATTTTTTGTTTATTATTAATAATTATTACAGAATTTACTCCTTCTCTTTTTATGGTCTTATATGGACCATTAAATGGATAATCTAATTTTTTACGATTTTTAATCCTTATCATGACCTTATCACCTATTTTAAGATTAGATGGGTTGATATTTTTATCATACCATTGCTTCCTATTTTCTTTTTCTTTTATTAAAATTTTTCTCGCATTTTTTTACGTGAGAAAAGTAATTTTGTTTTTAATTCATTTAAATAGTGATCATAATTTAACTTTGGATTTTTACTTTGCGAAAATTTTGTTGGAAGTTTAGGTGAAGTACCAAAAATTAATTCAAAAGGAGTAAATTGCGTAGATGCATGAGGAGTTGTATTGTAACAAAATAAATAGAAGTGTATTAATTCAACCCAATTTGTACTGTGTCCTAGTAAAAAAAAATCATTTAATACTCTGTGGTTAAACCTAATGTTTCATGGTGGTATTGTGTTGATTTTTGATGATTTATTTTGAATGTTTTACAAATATGTGAAAAAAATTCATTAATAAATTCAGTTCCTAAATCAGTTTAAAATTTTTTTATGTTTCCGTATCTAAGTATGATTTTTTCAGTAATTATTTTTGCTATTGTAATAGCGTCTTTAGTTTCAATGGGGTAAGCCTCGACATATTTTGTGAATTCGCACTGAATTGTTAGGATATACCTAAAATTATTATATTATTTTTAAAGGACCTACTGTATCAATTTGTACAGTTTCAAATGGTTTGCTTGTAGTGTCTGTTATCACTAATGGTTCTTTAATATTTTTTATTTGTTTTGATTTTGCGCATAATTCCCAATTTATTACGTAATTTTTAATTGCTTTATTCATATTTTTTCATATATAATTTCGTTTTATTTTTTTAATCATTTTTCTAATACCTATGTGTCCGCTTATGGGTTTATCATGGTTTTCTTTTAATATTTCTTGATTTTTATTTTTATCTATCATTTTGATAGGTGCCGTAAATAGTATAATTTTTAATTTATTTTTAGAGTTATCCGCATTTTGTATTTTGTTAAATATTTCTTTAAATTTGTTTATTTCAATGTAATTAAATATATTGTCTTTGTTATCTAGCGCAATTTGGTAAATACTATTTTTATATAAAGTATTTTTTAGTTTATTAATTATTTGTTACAAATCGATTTGGTTTTTATTAAATTACAGTTCTATACCTTTATTTATATTTATATAATTATTTTTCTGGTATCAGTTTCTATAAATCTAAGTCTTAATATTTCTGATATCTGAGATAGATATTCCTTGCCATATGTGAAGGCGATCAGTCTTCTGGTTCGTTATTTTTAAATCATTGTCCTTAATTTCCTTAGCTTTACTTCTTGTTAATACGTTGACGGTTTTATTTATTTTTTCTGTATTATGTGTATGTTCTTCTGGTATCATATCTTTTAATGTATTAGAATCAATAAGTATTCTTGACAGAGCGTCAGCATTGGTATTCATTTTACCTTGTTTATATATGATTTTAAAATCATATTCACTTAAGTCTAAGCGAATTCGTGTCATTTTTGACGATAGGCACTTATGTGCAAATAAGCCTACTAATGGTCTGTGGTCTGTGACTATTATAAATTCTGTGCCATAAACATATGGGCGGAAAAAATGTATTGCCCAATGTATTGCTATCAGTTCCTTTTCAATGATAGCAGCGTTGCCAGATTGCAAGATTAATCTTGTTTTGCAAGATTTTTCATCCATTGCAAGATTACAAGATTTTATGATAAATTACAAGATTTTAACTAAAACCGCAGGATTTTGCAAGATTTTTAAATTAAATGATAATTTTTCAATTTATTTACGAAATGTTTCAATGCATTAGTAATTGTTACTTTTAGCTTACTCCATTTGCGTCAAAAAATAAATACTAATTCATATAAAAACGAAAAAATCACAATTCAGTTTCAGTAACTTACTTAAAAATCACATTTCAATATAAATTAAATAAAGTAATTCGTAAATTTAAATATGAACCGTTTTTTTAAAGTGGTTAAGTTAAGTTCATTTTGAATTATATGTAGATTGAATGGTTTCAAAAATATTTGTATATATTCATACGCTTATTTTATGTTTTTAAATAGTAAATTTATATAACTTTATAATGTGATCATTTTTAAAGTAATTAGTTAAAAGAAATTTATATCTAATGATAATATAATATATAACCACTTAAAAAAACGGTTCATACTTAGATTTACGAATTACTTTATTTAATTTATATTGAAATGTGATTTTTAAGTAAATTACTGAAACTGAATTGTGATTATTTAGTTTTTATATTAATTAGTATTTATTTTTTGATTAATATTAAGTATTTTTAATTTATTTTATTAAAAAAAATAAGAAAAATATGAATTCAAATGTGTAATGGTTTTTTTAATTAATTAATTGAAATTATATACTTATTAAGTTACATATTTTATTAGGGCATGTGTAATTCTCTGTGTATCTTGTAATAAATCATTCGTATTTTCTTTTAGGACAGCTAATACGATCGTTTCATTTTCATTACTTTAATATACCACATTATATTTAGTTATTATTAAAAAAAAAGATTTTCTATTGGAAAACAAGATTTTTTTTTGTCATTTACAAGATTTTCAAACCAAATGATCTGGCAACGCTGAATGATAGGTTTTTTAAGTTCAGCTGGGTTTAGTGTTTTACTAGTGTATGAAAGTCGTAAGTCATTCCCTATTTCACCTTGTGACAGTACTGCGCCGAAAGCTGATTGCGAAGCGTCAGTTGTAATAATGAATGGTTTTGAATAATCTGGGTATTTTAATATGGGAGGGTTTATTAATTTTAATTTTAAATTTTCAAATGATTCTGTACATGAATCGTCCCAGTTAAATATTGCTTTCTTTTTGGTCAAATCGTTTAAAGGTTTTGCAATCTCTGCAAAATTTGGTATGAACCTACGGTAATAGTTACAAAATGCAACGAATCTTTCAATATCTTCACAATTTTTTGGAATTGGATAGTTTTTTATAACTGAAAATTTCTTTGGATCAGTTTTGATTCCTTCATTTGTGATTAAATGGCCTAAGTATATTACTTCTTTTTGTTAAAATGTGCATTTTTCAGGGTTTGGTTTTAAATTGAACTTACGTAGTTGTTCAAAAACTTTGATTAAATTTTGGTTCTGGTGATTTATTGAATTACCAAAAATTATATCTTCTACGTAAATGAATGCTTCTAAATTTAATCCTGACAAAGCAATGGTGAGCATTCTTTGGAAACTATGCGACGAAATTTTTAGTCCAAAACGTAATCTTTTAAATTGAAAATGTCCATTATTGGATGAAAAAGCTGTGTATGGTCTTGATTTTTTGTCCAGTGGTATTTGATGAAAAGAACTTACTAAGTCTAATGTCGAGAAATATTTTGATTTTCCTAAACTGTCCAGAACGTCTTCCAGTCGAGTCAAAGGAAATTTATCATTTTGTATTTTATTGTTTAATTGTCGAAAATCAACCACTAGTCGCCATTTCTTGTTTTCATTTTCTGATTTTTTCGGTACTAATAATAATGGAGAATTGTAAGAGCTAACAGAATGTCTATATATCTTCTTTTAATAATTTTTCAATTTGCTTATTTATTTCATTTATTTGTGATTGTGGTAGTCTATAATTTTTTATATATACTGGGTTTTTGTCCTCTAGATTTATAGTTTGTGTATAGAAATTATTCGTACTTAATTTATCATTTGGTAGATAAAAAACATCTGTGTATTTTTTGCAAATTTGTATTATTGATTTATACATTTTTGGATCATTTGGATTTATTCTCAAAATATTTTTTAAAGTTTCAAATCTATTTTTATTATTACTATCTACTTTTAAAATGTGGTAATTTTTTAATGAAACAATTGACGGTCTTAGATTGTCAATTGTAATATCACTATCGCATGTATTTAATATTTTTACGTGTGCTATACCTTCTTTTGGTATTATGGTATTAGCTATGAATATACCAGAAGAAATTTCTTGGTTTAAAATAATACTATCTTCATTTCTTTCTATGCTTATTTGACAAATGATTTCAGATCGGGCAGGAATAGTTAATTTATTTATGCTTGTTGAGTTTATTGGTATCGCGAATTCTTCATTTTTATATGATATTGATAACTCTAAAGTTTCAAAATTAATTTTTGCTAAAAAATATTGTAAAAAATCACGGCCTTATATTCCATCGGTTTTTATAGGAAAATTATCGTGAACACTATGCAATTCAATTGGAAAATTGCTATTTTGAAATCGAAAATTTGTATTTAAAGTACCTAAAGATTTTATTACTTGGTTACCGATGCCAGTAATAGTACAAATTTGTTCACTATTTACATCATTATCATTAATAAATTGTTGTTTTATAATTGATATGTCTGCTCCTGTATCTATCAAAAATCTTGTTGGGTGATTATTATTCTGTAGAATAATAGAAATATCAAAAGAAGTAGTAACATGCTCAAAATTATTTATGCGATATTTAGGCAATTCATCTCCCCGATCAACTGATGACCTATGTCAGGGGAATTTGCGTTTCCCGAATTCATTGAATTTATGTTTTTATTGTAGTTTGGTTATCTATTATTATTGTAATAATTATTGTTATTTTTAAAGTTATTGTTTCTAAAATTTTTATTTGGTAATCTTGTATTATTGTTTCTATAATTGTTATTTGTAGGTTCATTCCTATCATAACGTTGAGTTTGATAAAAGTATCTTTGACCTGATATGTTTCTATCATAATTATAATTATTCCTTCTAAAGTTTTGGTTTCTATTCTATTATTGTAATTATTATTTGAATAATTCCTATTCATTTGATATATATTTGGATTTGTATCATTTATTATATTAGTTTCTAAAACTAATTTTATGGCTTGATTAAAAGTTTTAGGTTGTGCGGCTAAAATAACTGATTGTATTGGTTCTTTAAGATTCTTTAAGTGTCATAAATGAATTAATCATTTATTAATGTTTCTAATTTTTCTATAAATTTAGAAGTGGGAATTGTTTTATTCTTACAAAGTTCACCGATTTCGTTATGTATCTTTAAATTGTAGAATTTTCAATAAAATTATGTAAAATACATTTTAATAACAAAAAACTATGTAAAAATAACAAAAAACTTTTTTGTTATTAAAACTTTTTTGTAATTAAAACAAAAAAGTTTTAATAACAAAAAACTATTGCAGTATAAATATTTCAATTATTTGTATAAGTTCTAGAATTGGTAAAATTCTTATCCAAAATATTTTTTAACTCAATATAAGTTTTAGGAAATTTTTCGTTAATTATTTTATTTTTTCACTTTTGTGTAATTTTTATCGTATAAATAACTTTGATTAATTTTTCGAGGTCATAATCTTTTGTTGATTCATATATAATCAACGATATTTAAAAATTCTTGAATTTGTTCATCTGAACCATCAAAAATTGGGATGATTTTATTAACATTTGCTATATTAAAATCCATTTTGGAATTTTGTTCTAAAATATTAATAAAATGTGAACTTATCTGTTTGTATTTTTCGATAAAATTTTGTAATAGTATACGTTTCCCGCTTTTAATATCTGATTGTTTTAATTCATGTATTAACTCTGCTTTTAATAAATTTAATTTTTCTAATTCTAAACTTATTTTAGAATTTGTATAATTAAATTTCAAATTTAGTTGTAATTTAGTTAACTAATTTATATAAGATTCAAAATCCGCCATAAAATTTTGAAATCATGATCATTATTTTCGAAATTCATTTATAATAAGGGCCTGTTCAGAAAAATCGTAAAAATGTTTATTGGGTTAAATTTAATTATTAAGTGTCATCGTTTGACATTGTATATTTTCAGTTTTTAAAAATTTTTTTGTGAAGTGATAACGAAAACAATTGTTCTTCCTCAGTTTAATTGAAATTTTTTTTTTTAAACAAAAACAATTGTTCTTCTTTTAATTGTAATATAAATTGTTGTGAAATTATTGTATAAATTATTAAGTGTAATATAATTATTAAATAAAATAGTAAATAATATTATAAATTCAATTTCAAATTATTTTTTAGTAATTCATTAATTAAATTTTTTAAATTATTGTGTTTTTTTTTTTGTGAAATCATTATTTAAATTTATTAAATATTTATTAAATAAAATTATATTTTGTTATTTTTGTTTAATTATCTAATTTACATTTTTATAAAATAAAATACAATTTATTTCAAATTATGTGTGTTTTCGAGTGTTTTAAAGTTTTTTTTAAATAATTTCTGGATTTTATTAGATGTTTTATGTAAATTCCGGTCTTGTTTCAATCGCTGTATTTCTCTTATTATCGTCCCTCTTTGTTGTTTTTCGGTCGATTTTTCTAAAATTTTATATAACTGTGCCAACTGTTGTCTGTAATGGACCAATTTTCCACCTCTTTTTCTTTTTCGCTGTTGGTCATCAGTATTTTTATTTGGTAGGTTTTGCTGTTTTTGTTGCTGTTGGCGTTTGCGATATTCGTCAATTGTTATTTTTGTTTTTTCCATCGTTATTTTTGGGTCTGGCAGGATCGCCATGTAATGGAAAGTATGTGAATATAAATTTTTTATTATATATAAACCTATTTATATGGCAAAGTAAATTGCCTAAGTTACCTTTATTATTTTAGAAGCAAAGGTATGCTCTTTGTGCTTGGCTATTATCAGCCACATATCCGTATTTTACTAGCTCGGAAGCCTTTACTGCAAAGTCCAATAGTATAGGCTTTGGAAGCCAATTAATTTCTTATATTATAAAGGCTTAAGGAGCCAAAATTAAATATGAGAATGCAGATTTGATTCTGAATTTTATTTCTAATTTGCCAGCTATTTATATAATTCTTACTTACTAATACAATCAAAATTATTACTTAAATTATATACTTAATATTACTAATACAATTACTTAGTCTAAATAAAAATTAAATTTAACAATTCAATTATTATTAATTCAAAATTTATATCACACGATAATTAAAAAGAAGATCAGCTGTCTTTGTTATTGTTTTTTTGTTTATAAATGCAATATCATACGATAAGAAATCATAAGATAAGAAAACCTTACTAAATTAAAGAAGATCAGCTGATTTTTGTTTTCATGTAATGTGTATACATTACAATATTCAATAAGAAACAATTATTAACTAATAAACAATTATGGCATAAATTAAACCAAATGGGGGCTACTAATAAAAATTATGATTACGTTAATTTAGATAGTGATGAGCTTAATGATCTCAATAAATCATTCATTCAAGCTAACCCTTTGCCAGCTTTACCTAGGTTTGATGTAAGCATTCCTGAAGCACCAGATAGTTTTGTATTTAGGTCACTGAGGGAGGGAGGGCGAAATAATTGCTGCTTTTGAGTCAGTTTCGTCTAATGCTACTGGGTTAGATAATGTCTCGTTAACATTCTTTAAACTATTACTACCCAGTCTCGTATCTCATTTACTCCACATTTTAAACACTATTTTTATGACTTCAGTTTTTCCATCAGGGTGGAAACTGGCAAAAATTATACCAATTTCTAAAGTTACTATTTCGGGTGTAGCTGCTTTTAGACCAGCCATGCACAACCTTTACAACGCTGAGGGCCGCCTTAGAAAATTAATTGGATGTGGGCGACAGGACAATTACAAAAACTAAAACTCTAGAAACAGTGATTATTATCTACTTTATTATAAAAAAAAAGAAAATTCGCATTCAAAATAATTTATAATATCGCACAATATTATAGTAACTATAATAAAAAACAACTTAATTTTAATGAGATTTTTGTGGTTGCATATTAGAGTCTAACCATTTTATATCCGAGGTAATATTTGTAGTAGCTACTTTTAACACGGCGTTTAGATTTTCATTTGTAAGTCGGTTTATTTGAATTGATTTATTCAACTTCATTATTGAAAACTTTTTTTATTTAAAGATGCAAAATTATGAATAGTTTACGGCCGCAGCAAATATAACATTGGGCCACATACGGCCCGCGGGTTGTCCATGACTGTTTTAGACCAATCAGTATCTTACCGGTCATGTCAAAAGTATTTGAGAGAATTGTCCATAACCAGATAACATCTTATATTGTCCATAACCAGATAACAGCTTTAGAAAAATATACAGCACCACGTCGGCGTTAATTGCTATTACGGATAAAATACGTATTAATATAAAAAAAAGCTCTCAATATTAATATTGCTGGTTTGTAAGTTAAAATCGAAGTTTCATTTCTCAAATGTTTCTTGTAACCTAATATACACAATGTGTTTCTATTGGTGATTCTTGCTCGTCTTTTCTACCCATTATAAAAGGTGTTCCTAAGGCCTCAATTTTAGGACCGTTACTTTTTTCGCTTTTTATTAATGATCTGCCAACCTCAGCTCGTTTTTCTAAATTGCACATTTTTGCTGATGATGTCCAGCTGTTGCATTTCTTTCATACTTCTTCTTTTCTTCATTGTGTTACTGAGATTAATCTTGACTTAGAATCTATATCTAAATGGGTAACTGAAAACAGATTGGTGATTAATACATACCAGTAAAACACAAGCCATTGCTTTTAATGTGCATTCTGATCAATTCTCGAACGTTAATGCTGTTATATCTATGGAGGGGGTTAATATACCATTTGTTTCGCAAGTGAAAAGCCTTGGTGTTATTATCGATAACAAGCTTACATGGGAGTCTCATATAAGAAGTGTCATAAGGAAGATAAATGTTACGTTGCGCAAGCTGTACAACATAAATTATTGGTTGCCTACTAATATTAAAATTAAATTGGTTCATTCGTTGGTTTTCCCAATCATGAATTATGCACTCGAAGTCTACTCGGGGTGTACAAACTACTTGTTGCATAGACTTCAGCGTAGCATAAATTTTTGTGCTAGGTTTTTGTTTGGTCTACGCATGAGGGATCATGTTTCTCAGCATGTTTATAGGCTATTGAGTATGTCATTTAAGGCATATATTAAACTAAGACTGATTTTATTCTTTTATAAAACCATAAAAAATCAAGCACCTATTTATCTAATCGACTATTACAGTTTTTCCTCATCTAGTAGAACCATGCACCTATCGCTATGAAGGGTGTCGAGTGAAATATTGGGCAAATCATTCTTCGTAATAGTATCTCAGCTGTATAATAATCTGCCAAGAGATTTGATCTGTCAAATAGGGTTTTTAAAGAAAGAGTAAAAGTAATTATAAACTCACTATGAGTGTATTGGCTTGTTTGTTACTATTGTTAATTTGCTAGAAATGGTTATTGGTGTTTTCATGGCGACTTGTAGGGTAATTTGACTTCTTTTTCTTTCTTTTCCGTAAGTATGCCAGCGTGACCAGTGGGTTGGAATGTCATTGTACTGACCAGAGTTGTTTGGAACTCCACATTGCACATTAAATATATAACTACTTTATAGTTAAGTAATATTTTTGATGTAAATTTTAGTTTAAGTTAAAATTTCATTTTATTTTATTGCGTAAGCCTTTCTAATTACTTTTATATACTGGAACAATTTATGGGCTAAAGTGTCTAATTGTATATTTGACATAAATAAATAAAAAAAAAAAAAAATATATAATAATAAATGTTAATTTTTACATCTCCAATATTTAAAAACTGTCAATATTTTTTTTTTTAGAAATTTACAAATTTAAAAGATGCACTACATTTTTATCTCGAACAATTATTAATAATAATAAAACATCATCTTCAAAACGTCGAGGCTGCCTGTTAAATTAACGTGTTGTGCTGCAAGGTGTCCATGTTATGTTTTATTTCTTTATATAAATATAATCCCATTTTTACTATTATAACTAATTAGTTATTGTAAAAATGTTTTGATTATAATGAAGAAAGAAAAGTATTACATACTATTTCTTTCTTCATTATAATCAAAAAATAAAATAAAAAGTATTATAGTAAAAATTATAATATTATAATGGAAGAGATTAATATGCATCACTATTCGGTTGTTCACGATGAGCATGGTGTTGTGCAGTTATGTAGAATACAACAATGAAGTGGCTGTATTATAACTTAAATATTATTACTGAAGAACTTGTGGAACTTGTGCCACCACAAACAATTATGTCAGCTGATGTCACTGCCGCTGTTCCTGATTCAATTATCTCAGCATTATCTACATCAACGGCTGATAATTGCAATAATATGGAAGTGGAAGATAATGGTATTATTAATTGTATTATTTAAAATAATTGTACAATTAATTTAATTACACATTATAAAATATTTATTATTACAAAATATATTTTTTATTTTTACTTACATTATTTTCCAAATTTTAAAGTGGAATGCCACGAAATGATTTTGCAATAACTCATTTTTGAGATAAACTCACATTAAAATGCCACTTCTTGTATCCATATACCGAGTTGAGTTTGGATTGAGTTGAAATGGAACGATCAATTATCACATTTTCATTTTCAAGTTTGGATTAGTGTGCATGGAAACAGATTGAGTTGAAATGAGGTTGCTGGTTAAATGGGGTTGATCCATTATTCGTTCAATTTCAACTCCATTTCAACTCAATCTGTTTCCATGCATACTAATCCGGAGTGAACTCGATCCGCCGTGGAAACTGCATATATGTTATTTTTAGTGTTAGCAATAATGTAATACTAAAACACTATCGTTTAATTTTAAATTTTGTAATTGTTTTTCAGATGATTATAATTTGTTAGAAAACCAATTAAAATGAGGTGATGTTGAAACAAAATTTTTACTCCATTTATATAAAATTAATATGGATAAAATTGGACCATTGAAGAAATTTCATAATAAAAAAAAATGTGGGACTACATTTCCGTAAACTTGAAGGAAATATTTGGAAAAGAAATAACAAGTACCCGAGAGGAAAATATGTAACTTATTCCTAATATTATCATTTAAGTTAGTTATTACATTTAATTTTTTTATTTAGATATAAAAATGTAATAAGATTAAAAAAAAACAACAACCGAACAAGTGGCAGCGTGAGGATCGATATCCCCCACGAGGAGGAATTACATCAACATCAACATCAACATCAACTACATCAGCAGCAACAACATCAACAACAACTACATCAACAACGTCAGAAACACCATCAACTTCAACATCAGCACCAATACGTATCTCATCAATTACACAACTCCATTTACAGAGAGAGCGTCGATTTCGTGAAAAAATGATATGGTATAAAGAAGTGGAATTAAACCGTCAAAAACGTCATAATGATAAAATAAAAGAGTTAAAGGAGATGAATAAAAATTTAAGGGACATTTTTGAAAAACTTTCAAGATAATTTTTTTTTAACATTTCAAAAATTGTTTTTTTTTTAACATTTCAAAAATTGTTATTTTTAACATTTCAAAAATTGTTTTTTTTTAACAATTCAAAAATTGTTTTTTTTTTACATTTCAAAAATTGTTTTTTTTAACATATTTCGTGCAAGCAACAATAATGAATATTTCATTTTTTAAAACAAATAAAGGTAAAGACAAATTAGATGGTTTTATTTATTAAGAGAAACTAAAAAAGAAACGTTTATTTGGCTTGTAAGAAGCGTAAAATACATCATTGTAGTAGCCGCGTTGTGACAAATGTGGTTGATGATAAACGTCTTATTGTGAGATCTCCTTCGGAATATAACCATGATCCTCTTGCCTATGAAACCCACGTAGCCATAGTAAACTCTAAAATTTAGGGAATTGCCAAAAATTCTGATTTTCCACCATCTTATATTGTAAAAGAATCTATTGTTGACACTCCTAATGTCTCACCGCATGCTTTACCATCAAAACGTGCGCAAAAATTTAAAATCAATTGTGTAAAACGCAGTAATTTGAAGGAATCAGATTCTATTCAAAATATAAGTATTTCGGAACACCTAAAACAATTAGAGGTCGAACTGTTTCTTTTAGCTGAAAGCGACGTGGAGGATGATCAAATTATTGTATTAGGTACTAAGTCTTCTATACAACTTCTCCCAAGAGCTAATTGCTGGATTATGGATGGAACTGTTTATGTAGTTCCATCCATAATGAGACAATTGTTTTCCATACATGGACAAATTGATGGACAAATAATTCATCTTGTTTTTTGTCTTATGTGTAAGAAAAGCCTCAAACTTTATGATCATTTCTTTTATCAAATTCGCAAATTTAGCTTAGAGTACGGAATTGAATTAAAACCGCAAAGAATTGTATTAGACTTTGAAAAAGCTATTCAATCTTCTGCTCGATGTTTTTTCCCTGATGCTGAAATAAAGGCATGACTCTTCCATTTCGGCCAAATCATTTGGATGCAAGTACAAAAACAGGGACTCGCAGTAAAATATGGCAACTCTGAATCATTTGTGGTACAAATTAGAATGATTAAGAGTTTGGCGTTTGTACCTCCAGATGAACTCTTATTATAGCAGTTTGCATAATAAATTTGATGACGAAGACGTTAAAAAATTTGGGACCTGGTTTAGGTAAATTTATACAGATGCGGGCAGTTCTAGGCGACAACCCCTTTACAAACCAGAATTTTGGTCTGTTGCGGTCTCCGTAACGTAAACGTAATGCCGGGGTGTATAAAATCATTGAAGATATGGCAAAAGAATTAATTGTGGCGAAATCCGAAATTCAAAAATTGGAATTGGGAGAGAAAATTCCAACAACAAAAAAAATAATGAAAAAAAGCTAAAATATACAAATATTGCTTAAAAAACGAAGCACCATCGATGCTGTAAAAAAGTTAATTGCTCGTAATTTTTCGTTAAATTGATTTGTATTTCTTTTTCTTTTCTTTGTTTTTTCTTTTCTATGTTGTTTTGTTAATGAAATTTGAATTCTTTAATCTTTTTAGTGCTTTTATTAAAACAAAATCACGTATGTTAACGCTTTTGTCCGTCCGTCCGTCTGTCCGTCCGATGTAAACAATAAAATACAGTTATTTCAAATAGTTAGTGTACACTCAAGATTATGGTAGATCCACCGATGGAAAGTTTGATTTTTTGAGAACCAGATGTACTTGTTAGAATTTCAAAATTCGGGCGGTAGGTGGCGCTATTCGTATTTTGCCAAAAGATCTTTTTCCGAATAAAAATTAAATTTTATATAGTAAATGTGTACCAAAAATATAGTTTGACCACTCGTTGGAAAAGTATTTAAGAGTAGAATACGATGCCAGTAACCATATCTCAAATTTCTACCGCTAGAGGCGCTAATTTTCAAAAAATAGATTTTACAAACAAAAACTAAAAAATAAAAAAAAAATATTAAAAAAACCAAAAAAAATTATAAAAAAAAACAAAAATATATAAAAAAAAATAAAAAGCCAAAAAACTAACAAAGATAAAATAACAAAAAAAAACTTTAAAAAAATTAGACAATAGAAAATGGGACCACTTTCACATCGCGTCCGCGTGGCGGTCCTGGGTAAGGCAAAGGGATAAGTTTTGTTTATTTAAAATACAGGCTTATGTCAATACAGGCTTATGTCAATATAGGCTATTACAAATACAGGCATAAAAAAACACTGGCATTTGGTATTTTCGCTTTTGAAATACAGGGCTCGGATTCTCTGAGTCGATATCGCGTAGAACGATAATCGAGTAAAAATTTCGATAACGATTCTCGAGATAAAAAATTGGAATCACGATAATCGATTGATATCGTATCGAAATTATTTATAAAATGTACCAGATTTTACTTCAATAATAATGTCAAATTATATCTGACAAATATAATTTAAAATTATAAAGCTAAGCCTAGTACACTACTCTAAACTAAATTTTCCATATAAAATTTAACTTAAATTATTAAATACTAATATTTAGTTAATTATTAATTAATGATTCATAATATTTAATTACTAATTATTAAAACTTCATTATTTATCTCTACTATTTAATTTAGTTTAGCAAGAGCAGCGTAAAAGGCTTTGTATAAAATTTTTTTTTTTTTTATTTTGATTCAATTATTTTTGATAAATAATTTCATTCGATAACAAAAAACCTATCGAATGAAATTTATCGTTTTATACTCGATCAATAGTATGATAGAATTCCAAATAGCAAATTTATCGTTAGATTTCGATATCGTGTACTCGATATCGACTCAGCGAATCCGAGCCCAGGATTTTATGGGTGTCCCAAAAAAAATTAATAAAATGCAACAGGGATAAATTTTTTACTTATATTTATCATTTTATATTTATTCTACAAAAAATATATATGGGAATTGCCTTTGTTTTAGAAAGCACAAAGTTCTACATGAGGCGAGTTTGAGGAAATGTGCTTTTGACAAACCCGGGATTTGTTTTTCATATTTTTTTTAAAATAAAGTGATTCTTCAAATAATTGTATAATTTTATTTACGGTTTCTTTACATACTCTGAAATTCTTACGAAGGATTTAAAAATTATATATTATTGAACATATTTAAAAAATGAAATTACTTCATCATTGGTATAATTTCCAACAACATCATCTACAAAATTAATAAATCTTTCTTTTTTATATATATAGTGTGTTCATCAATACAATCTTCACTTGATGATGATGATGATGACCAGAACCAGGAATCATCATCTGATGACGATGACTCCATCAGCATGTCGCATGCAGCCGAAATAACAGCACCAATAGTTTCAGACATGATAAATTAATTACAAGATATTTATGTACAAGAAGAAAAACTGATATATACAATAGAAGAAATTATTTATGTACAAGAAGAAAATGATATTGATTATAATAAATATATGATTATGTACCAGAAAAAAGAAAAATTTATAAAAATATATATCAAAATTATATCAAATGTAACTAGAATAAGAAAAAAAAATTGTTTGTACGATTTATAAAGTTTTTAAGAAATAAAAATGTTCTAATATTGGAAAATTCGACTTGAAAGCCTCGAAATACCATTTATGCTGGATTTGAATGATAAAAATTTGCCGCTTGTGCATGAAAAATAGAACGAGATAGTATATTATATTTTTACATGAGAAAAAAATAGATCGGAGTACAAGGGAAATTTTTATTTTTAATAGGGAATTTATGATTTACCATATGTTTAAAATTAAAATTATATGGATAATTGTCAACTGTCATAATATAAATAAACAAAAAATTTTTACAAGCGGTTTTGTTTATTATTATTTTGGATAGAGTGATTTTTCTTTTTGGATAAAGTGATTTTTCTTTATTTTGGATAAATTGATTTTTCTTTTTCTTTGATTTTTTGTTAATTTTTCATTTTGTGTAAAAATGGATGAAGCTATAGCTTTAAGTTTAATATGTAGCAGCAGTGAATCTGAAAGTGATTCAGATAATAATTCAAAAGGAAAAAGAGCCCTAACTCGTTTATTATATAAACAAAGAGAGCATTGTGGAGCTTTTGTTAAAATTATTAGCCTGCTAGAATCTGAAGATCCCAAACTATTTTTTCTATTTTTTACTATTTCGCTATTGTTATTAATTTTAATTTTACTCAGTACTTGATCAAAAAATACTTAAAATATAATTAACATAAAAAAATGTAAACAATACAATTTTTTATTGGTAAAACTGAAATGTCAAATTTCAACACAACTGTGATACCATATAAGAAGGATTATCTATTGCAAATTGAAAATTATCCCTTGCAAATAAAAATTATCCCTGAAATGAAAAATATCCTTTGCAAATGAGAATTTGTTGTTCTTCTCGCTCATATGTAATTTCCATAAGAAATAAAACCTTTCGGTCCGTTTTTCATGCACATACGGCAAAGTTTTATCATTAAAATCCAGCATAACTTGAAAAATATAGATATTTTTTATCTTGGGAAAGGGAGGTGTTGTGTGACAACGTTCATGCTTCATGCATTTGTGTCGTCATTGCCAAAAAACGTCATTGCCAAAAAACGTCATCGCATTAAATTATATTATAGTATGAATCAAAACAATAATAAAGCCTATAAGTTATTATGTATATTAAAAATACCATAAACAAACCCCGGGTTTGTCAAAAGCACATTTCCTCAAAATCGCCTCATGTAGAACTATGAGCTATTCTAAAACAATGGGAATTCCTATACGTGTATATTATTTTTTAGTACATAGTATTTTCAATTTACTATACATAGGAAAGGTAAAAAATAATATGGTTATACGTAGTTAAAAACTGTGTCCCTGTTCGATTTTACTAATTTTTTTTCCTTCCCTCCCCTAAGGCTATTATTCCAGGAAAATATATATAAACTTATCATTTAAGTTTCCTGTAATTTTGCTTTTAATTTAATATAATGTGAATGTGATATGAAATAATATCCAATATTCCTTTTATATAGCTCCTAAAAATATGCAAAATGTTGGTTTTTTCAAAATTTTACATGATTAAGCATTTTGATTAATTATAAGTGTGAGGCAAATGATTATAATTTATTAATTAATGCACTTTAAAGAAATATGATTTTCGAAAGTTTTCTCAATATTTGTTCTTAATAACATTGTGCAGTTATAAATTTACAAGTAAATTAAAAATGTAATTTTTTGATTTTCGAATGGCCACAACGGAAAGGGGAGGGGAGATACGGATACAATTTCTTCAGAGACTCTAGTTATTTTTTTTTCTCTTTGGTACATAAATTTCAGCGTTCCATATCCATAATAAGCAGTTTAGGAAATAAAGGGTATAAAAAAACTAAAAAAAGTTGTATGAAGATAACGGTATTTTTATACATAAAAGAATTAAATTGTAAAAAGTTTGTTACAATTAAGATAAAAGATTTTCCTACCTTATAGCTTTTACAGACCTCAAAAATGTTTATTGGTTTAAAAGTTTTAGATGTTCAATATGGGCAATTTTCGAACTTGGAGGGGGAATAACTCAGAGGGGAAAAGAGATAGAAGAAAATTTCGTTCTACTGGACCTATTATTTTATTACTATCTATCTGTTTTATTACTCTATCTTAATAGATGTAGAAGTTTGTGTAAACGGACGGACAGACGGACAGACAGAGTGAAACTAATATACACATTTCTTCCAATTTGGTTGCGTTATGATATTATAAAATATTATCATAAATTGTTCTATAATTTATCTATTTTATTTTTATCTCACATTTTTAAAATTGTATAATATTTTAAAACTTTCTTTTTTAAATAAAACAAATTAGTTCTTGTATACAATTATTATAACTTTTATTAAATTTTATTTTAATTACTTATTTATTAAGTAATTTATTTATTTTGTTATTATATTTTTTTTTACTATTCAAATTTCAAAATTATTATATAAAAATTAAATTTTGATTTTTTAATAGAACTTCATTATTTTTTCCGATCGACTGTCACAATAATAATTACGATTTTTAATAAGAATTTTTTTTCTTGATCGACTGACAATAATTTCGATTTTAAAAATCAAGGTTAATTTTTTTTATCCGATTGACTGCCCGAATTTTAATTTTTCTGTCTATTTTATTTTGTTGGAGAGCTTTTTTGGTGTTCCGAAATCTTTCCAATAATTTTTTGGAAAACCAATCAGCTTCTCCAACAAAATAATTTAAATCAATTCCAATTCGATTGGTTAATTAATTTTTACGCGTTGTCAGCACAGAGAAATTATAATTTATTGAATTAATTTTTCTCTGTGCACAAGCAACGCGTAATTTGAAACTTTTGTTTTTAATTTAAAAATTAAATTGATTTTTTTAATTTTAAATATTATTGATTTCCGTTGTGAATTGAAGCACATGGTGCCTCAATTCACAACAGCTTCCCTCTTAGAAAAAATATAAGGGTAAAATTTTTTACTCTTATATTTTAAAAATTTTATTTGTATATTTCTTTTTTATAAACAATTTATATATTTTTATAAATTTTGATACTAAAAATTTTATATATTTGATTATATATTACTAAAATTTCTTTTATAAATTTACATAATTTATTTCATACTTAACGTTTTTTATATTTTATTTTCTTTAGTTTCTTTTACAAATGGTTTTTTCTTTATACTTAATATCTTATTAATATTTTTTATATATTTTTATAATTTTATGATTAATAACATACTCTTTATTATCTTATGTATCTTTTTTTTCTTTTTTTGTTAAATTTTATTTGTACATAAATCGTCGAAAAATCTTTTTGACTCTTATATCTTAAAATTTTATTTGTACATAATATTTTTTTTTCTAATTAATTTTTTTTTTTTTTTAAACTTTGTATGTTTGTATATTTTTTACTAAAAAATTTGTAGTATTTGTTTTTGTTTACACTAAAAAAAATTTCTTTTATAAATTTGTATATTTTTTAAATATAATTTTATTTCATACTTAATTTATTTTTATACATATTTTATATTTTTCTCTTAAGTTTCTTTTAAAAATTGTCTTTTTCGTTACCATTTTTAAAATTAATATCTTATTTACTTTATTTTATTTATTCAAATTCTATAAAAAAATCCTTTTTGTTTTATTAGAAAAAAATTATATGTTGTAATATTAAAATTATATATTAAATTTTTTTTTAAAACTATAACTTTATTTTTATTTTTATTAAAATTTAAATATTGATTTATTTTTACTAAAAAAAATGCATATATATAAAAATTAAAGATAAGGAATAGGGATTTAAGGAATAAGCATAAGATTTTTTGTATATTTTCCCTATTATTTGTTTTTGAGCGGTAACGCTCCCCTTTCTATTTTATCCAAAAAAAAAATTTTTAACAAAAATATTTTTTTTTTTTTCAAAAAAAAACCTATTTAATTTTTTCTTTATTTATATTAAAATGGAATATTTTAATATATATATATTTTTTATTTCAATTTAATTAACCTTTACGCTTCCACCTATGTTTTTACGATTTAATTTTGTTATATTGTTTAGTTTTCTAATGGTAGAGTAACAACATTAAGAATCGTGGTCAATTTAAGTTTTTTATTATTTTTTATATTGTCAAAACCCGTAGTATTGGAATTTATTTTAAATACAGTGATATAAATGTTATTATTTTTAATTAAATAATTGTTTTTATTTATTATTATTTTCCGTGCAGTTATTATGGATGCTTCTATATTTTTTATTTCCTTATTTTTGTCTCTTGTATTATAAATTATTTCCTCATTTTCTTCTTTTTCAATATTAACATCAGTACTATATGAATTCATTTTTACTTTTTCCATTTGAATTGTTAAACAAAATTCTTTTTCTTTATTAATATTTTCATTTATATTTTCATTAATATTATTATCTCCAATAATTTCATCTTTTATCAATATACCAGTACAAACTTTTGTACTTAAATAATTTTCTTCTACTACAACTTCTATAACATCTATAACTTCTACAACATTTTTATTAAAACATTTTACTTCTACTATATATTCTTCCAAATAAAATTCTTCAACAATTACTCCTACATTGTCTTCTATAATAATATTCACCTTTTCTTCTTGTTTGATTTAACAATTCCTGCGTTAATATCTTCTTCTAAATTCATAATAATTTGTTCTGTTTTAAAACCATCTGTACAATTTTTAGTTGCTTTCCAGACTTGAGACTTTTTTTCATTAAATTTTTTGCTTTAAAAAATATATTATTCTTGTAATTTACAATATCCATATTCACGTAATAAAAAATTCCTTTAATCATTTGTATTTTATCCGTATTTTTATCACTTGATTTTTCTGTATAAATTGTTTTTGATTTATTTTCATCGCGTTTAGGGGTCATCGCAATGTTCCCCAAAATACCATAATTTGGTAACTTAATTTTCTTATTTTCTAATTCTGTTTCGTTTATTACTTTTCCTTCACAAGAGCCTATATTCGACTTAACATAATTTATTTCAATTTAATTTTCATTATTTTTATTAATTTCATTATTTTCTTCTTTATCTTTTATTAAATTATTACTTAATTCAGGATCTATCCAATAATATTTTTCTAAATTAATTATTGGCTCTTGTAAGGTTATTTTACCCTCCGAAAGGAATGAGCTGGGCTCTTTTAGTTCATTCCGTCCTCCTTTCCCGAAACCATTGTCATTTTGGATTCATAGGACTTACGAGCTTCACAATTTAAAATTGTATGTCCCTCTCGTGCACACCATTCACAAGGGGTCTTTTCTAGACTTTCGTTCATACCATTTATATTATGAACTTGAGACTGGTTTTGTTCCTTAGTTTGCGAATATATCATTACGCATTCATTTACTCCATGTCCACTTCTTCCACAATATGAACATTGCACTGGGGTTGACTGGCATTACCACGTACAATCTCTACTAAGGTGACCTGGTTCACCACACTTAAAACATTTTATAGTATTATTATTTGTTGTTGGCACTCTAAATGAAATGTTGCCATTATTATTATTATTTCCATTGTTATTATTCTTATTATTACTATAATTATTATTATAATTATTATTATTTCTATTTCTGTTGGAATAATTATTACCACCGTTAAATATATTTTGGTTTCCATTTTTATTAGGGTTATTATTATTATGAAAATTATTGTTATTATAATTATTATTACTTGAACATTTACTATTATAATTATTGTTACTATTGTTGTTATAATTATTATTATTATTTGAGAATTGCGAATTATTGTTGTGGTTGTTGATGTATTTATTGTTCCCTGGTGTTCCCCGGAAATAATAATAATTATTATTATTTCTAAAATTGTTTCCATTATTTAATCTGTTATTATTTGGTTGTTGTGCATGTCCTCCAGTTTCATTTAATTTTTGCATCATGGTTGTTAGTAGATTCATCATTTGATCCCCTTGATTATTACTACTAATTTTACCATAACTTCCTATATTTCCTAAATTCCTTGTTTCATTTAAGTATTGCCGAGCCGCTCCTATGGAAACTCTTAAGTTTTTGGGGGTTTTTGAAAATTAAATACTGTTTCAATTTTGCTGAACGCAGTCCTCCCAAGAATATTCTTTTTGCTGTTATCTCCATTTCATTTATTAAAGCTCGTCCCTCGCTTTGATACCTTTCATTTACTCTATTGCTATACGCCGCCAATTTTTCTGCTATTCTTTCCCCAAATAGTTCCACTGATTCGCTTTCATACTGGTACATGCCCATCATTTCCGATGCTAATATAGCCATATCTTAGCTCTCTATGAAACGATTACGTAAAATATCTTTATATTGGTTTAAATTTTCAACGTTGGCATATCTAAAAAGTGCGTTGGCTGCACCAGTCAGTTTACTTGTAATAAAAATTCTCAATAATATACCCTTTTGTTCGTCTCTGGTCAATTCGTATGCTTGATAGCTAATTCGAGAAAATTGTTTAATTCATTCTCAATCCAACCCTACACCCGAAAATGTTGGAACTTTTACTAAAAAAGTTTTGATTATTTTTTCCACTGGTAGCAATGTTGGTTCCAAATGATATGAGTGGTCGTTGTAAAGTTTTCCGCCCCGTATTCCTCTCGATGTGCAATTGGTGGTGGTGCTGGAATAGGGGTCGAGTTTAATCCTGGTCCCGGTTTATTTATTGTTCTATTTGCATTATTTGTTTTTTCGAAATTAAAGTATTGGGGGTCGTTTATTGGATTCATTTTGTCACCTTTTATTATTTTTAAACTTTTTGTTTCTGTTTTAGTAATTATTACGTTATTTCTCCTAGCTTTCCTTAGTTTCCGTATTGGGCCAATTCTGTTGTATTTTACCCCGGACCTCAATGTTCTAAAACTTTTTCTATTTTCTGATACGCGTTCTCCTTGCACTTGATGTAGAAAATAAGCGAAGTTATTTCTATTCAATACTTCTAAATTAGGTTCCGCTTCTATATTGTCTATATTTGTTTTCGTATGTTCGGACTTGAATTTAGGAATGGAAATGTTGATATCGCTTTGAAAATTTTAGAATTGATTGCGCCAACGTTGGGGGTTTTGAATTTTGCGACATTAGTTTATAAAAAAAATATTCCAACAACAACAATAATTTATATATGCTTTTTTTATATTACGATTTAGGGGTCATTTTTTTTTTTTTTAATATTAGTAATATTTTATTTTAGAGGTCATTTTTTATAAGAATTTCTCAAAAAATATATTTTAGGGGTCGAAAAAAAATTTATTTCTCTTTATCCTCCAAAAATTATTTTATTAATTTCATTTATTTATTCATTTAAATTTTATTTTATTTAACGCAAATCATTCTAAAATATTTATTTAAAATAAAATACTCATTTTTATTTTATTTTTTTTTCATTCCCTAAAAATATGCAATCATAAAAATTTATGTTTATAAAAAAATATAAATTTCCTTACTTCTAAAATTATGTAAAAAATTTATTCATTTTCAAAAAATTTTTTTTATAAATTTTCATAATATCAACTCCAAATGGTTTTACAAAAAAAAACGCGCTTTGCTCTAATGAAATTTACGTACGTCATTTAAAATATTTATATTTACACGTTCGCGACATTTGTTTTTTTAACATTTTTGCCATTTGGACATCGTGTACCACAGGTGGTACACTAGCGAATTGTTTTCTGGTCGTGTGCGCCACCGGTGGTACACGATGTGTATTTGTATAGTACTTTATGAAAATGCTAACATATTATATTAAAACTATGTTTTTATACTTACAACTGTCAGGAATATTCAAAAATTTATTATATTATGCGTGTACCACTGGTGGTACTCAAACATTTTATAGCAAATTCTATTTAAATAGGACTTAAAATTTAAAAAAACATTTTGTTGAAAGAAATAAAAAAAATCATATTTTATTCAGAAATAAAAACAAATTCACTATAATTAAATATAACATAACGTATAATATATAATAAAATTAATAGGAATAGTAGTTAACGATGTTTTGCATTGAAACATTCCAAACACATTGCAGGTTTATCACTGCAATCCTTGCAAAAACTTTTTACTTTTTTGTCTTCACTGCGAGCTACTTTAGCCCCTTTTATTTTTTGTATATTTTGGTAGCAAGATATACATCTTTTTCTAGTGGTTGCTGCCGGACCATCGCGTTCAATTAATTGATGAGTAGTTGGTTTCTTTTTTAGGTTGACTGAAGCAGTGCTGGTGCTAGGTTGGATATGGTCATTATTATTATCATTATCACTTAGTAGACCTTCTATTACTTTTTATTTGAAATTAAGCATGGTAATTAAGCATCCAAATCTTCCGTTGTGACAGTTTCGCTGATTATATTACTATCTGATTCGCTATCATTGTCAGCTTCTGATGGTACATATGACTCTTCAGATCTAGAAAAGTCAAGAACATCTTCCATATCAGAAGAATCTTCTTCCAGGACAGCTAAAATCTCTTGCGGTTTCATTCTATGTGCATAAATGTTAAATAAAATTTTATTTCAAATTTTGTCAATATGTGTGACATATATGGTACACGACGACTAAAAAATCGTATGTGTATTATATGGACGTAGTGTACCACAGGTGGTCCACGACGAAAAAGTAACAAGAACTGCTTATTAGACCCTGTTGTTTTTATTAAACTTACCTTTGCCTACGGACTGACGAAATACTTTATAAATTTAAAAATAAAAATTTACGTCCAAAAATAATTTCCGTAACTTTCACTCACGGCGTTTCAAAATACTGTGGAGTGTACCACTGGTGGTACACGATGTCACGAACGTGTTAATATCAATTAAAAGTTGACAATAATATTTTATATAAAAATGATCAAATGTAATTTGAAAATATATATATATATCATTTTATATACATGTCTATATAATTTTCGTCATTACGAACAAAAAAAATATTATAATGGTATCACAAAATGCAAATATAAGGTAACGAAAAAATTGTTGGTTATATTAAACCAAATTTTATTAAAATTTTTACACTTATGTTAAAATTTTTTTGTTAAGTTTCTTTGTTTGTACACAGCCCTGTGCAAACTTAGTGCAACATTTATATTACACTTTCTTTACACAGTTTTGTGTTAAATTAAATAAACTTACCCTTTTACACCGTAATTGTTTTAATTACCCTATTTTATTCGAATTTGATTTATAATAATACACTTCTATGTATTATATTTCACGTAAACAAACTTTAATATAAACTTTTAAATTACAAATTGATCTAATTTTTATATATATATATACCCCAATTTGTATATATGTATATATACCCCAATTTTATTTATTATATACCTATTTATTTTTTAAATTTTATTGAAGAGAGAAAAAAAATTAAATTAGGTTAACTATTAGGATAGGTTAAGGTTTTTGGTAGTACATAGAAAGAATATCATTATTATTATTATTATTATTATTTATTCATTAATTCATTATATATAAAAAAAATACATTTTGTTTTCTTATGAGCTAGAGATTAGGTTTAGAACCTTTTCAACTTAGTCTATTTTTACTTATCAACAGAAGAGCTAATTTATTAGGAATAATTAATTTTTAAACTTAAGGAAAATATAGAATAATAAAAAACCTTAATTATGAAAAATTTACTTAAACTACTTATACTAAAGCTTATTGAAAGAATATCATTATATATCTGTATTTTTATGCATTTTATTTGGTTTGGACTTTGTATATAAAAATTTATTCACTTGAAATTTTAGATTTTTAAAAGGATTTTTTTTTGCCATTTTGTACAACGTTTTCGTTAGTTAAATAGAAAATTTTATCGAAAGTAAAATAATTAAATTTAATATTAAAAGGATTTTTTGCATATTTTTATTATTTTAATATTATTAAAAATTTTGATTTTAATTTTATTTTTTGGCCAATTTTTTTTAGATACTTTTTGTTTTAATACCTTTTCTACTTTAAATCAATAAAAGGTAAATCCAAATTTAACAATTTTACATGTATACTTTAATAATTTTAATGCATTTAATACAAAAAATTAATTAAATCAATTTTAACATTATTTTTCTTTTAATTTTTATATATTCGAATAATTTTTTATTTCAACCAAAATTTTAACAAATTTAATTTTAATCAATTTTCTATAAATTTTACTTTAATAATTTAATTTCATATATTAATTAATTTAATTTTTTATATTTGTCAATTTAATTTAATAATTAGCCAAAAAATAAATTTTATTATTCTCCATTATTAAAACAATTAAATTTGGAGTTATAATAATTATAAAAAATAATGAAGAACCGTATCTTCCTAATGATTTTGTTTTATTCATTTTATATAAAAAATTATTTATTTTTAACAAAAAAAAATTGATTTATTATTTTTTTTTATATATGTATATATATTATGATTATATTTATATATTACATTTTTTAAAATTTATAACAGCCCGTTTTTTTATATTTCTGTATAGCACTTATTTGAATTTTGTATGTTAGAGAAAAAAAAATAACTTACTACTTAAAAAAAAAAAAAAAATTCTTTTTCTGCTTTTTCCGCTACCAGCTACTTCTTCTGCAATTTTTTGTAAAAAATTTCTGCTTCTTCTATTGCAACCTTTAACTGCAACTTTTAACTGCAACTTTTAATTATTCTGCTACCACTGATTTTATTATTAATAAAATGCTTTATTAAAATTTACTGCTACTTTTGTTTAAAAAAAAAAAATTTTTAATAATTATTTATAAAAATTTTTTAACTTTAAATTATTATATTTTTTTTTTTTTGCTAATTTTAGTAAATGTCCACTTTTACTTTTCGATAGTTTTTATTTATTTAATTTTAATCTCCCGTTTTACCGCACACAAAATTATTTTGGATAGGAAATGTAATTCCTATCCTGTCCGCAGCGCCATTGTTATGATATTATAAAATATTATCATAAATTGTTCTATAATTTATCTATTTTATTTTTATCTCACCTTTTTAAAATTGTATAATATTTTAAAACTTTCTTTTTTAAATAAAACAAATTAGTTCTTGTATACAATTATTATAACTTTTATTAAATTTTATTTTAATTACTTATTTATTAAGTAATTTATTTATTTTGTTATTATATTTTTTTTTACTATTCAAATTTCAAAATTATTATATAAAAATTAAATTTTGATTTTTTAATAGAACTTCATTATTTTTTCCGATTGACTGTCACAATAATAATTACGATTTTTAATAAGACTTTTTTTTCTTGATCGACTGACAATAATTTCGATTTTAAAAATCAAGGTTAATTTTCTTTATCCGATTGACTGCCCGAATTTTAATTTTTCTTTCTATTTGATTTTGTTGGAGAGCTTTTTTGGTTTTCCAAAATCTTTCCAATAATTTTTTGGAAAACCAATCAGCTTCTCCAACAAAATAATTTAAATCGATTCCAATTCGATTGGTTAATAAATTTTTACGCGTTGTCAGCACAGAGAAATTATAATTTATTGAATTAATTTTTCTCTGTGCACAAACAACGCGTAATTTGAAACTTTTGTTTTTAATTTAAAAATTAAATTGATTTTTTTTATTTTAAATATTATTGATTTCCGTTGTGAATTGAAGCACAGGGTGCCTCAATTCACAACAGTTGGAAATGTGCTAAAAATCATATATGTAATGTAGAAGAAATGTAAATAAACCAAATGTAAATAAACTAAAGCACATAAGCTTATATAAACTAAAGCACATATAAGCTTTAGTTAAAAAACTATAAACAAATAATATAAAGTTTAATGTACAATCAGCATAATGGGCAATAGCGACATAGAGGTATATGAATTTGTTGTGACACAATTATACCTGTAATTAAAAATATATTAGTTATTATTAATTACTGTAACATTCTAATATTGCTGGGAAAGCAATATTAGAATATGCCGGAAAAATGGTATTTCGGGGAGTTCGAATATTGAATTCTTTAACTGAACAGGCTAAGCCTTGTTATAATTTTTTCTTTTAATTTTATTATTTTAATATTTTATAATTTTACTTATTTAATTCAATATAAATAATTTAATTTTTCTATAATTTCTTAATTAATTTTGTAATTTTAAGATCTCAATATATTTATTTTTATATAATATAAATTTTTCAAAGTATTTTCATATATTCAATTTCTTATACAATTTTTTATTTTAATTTTTAATTTAATAACAGTAATTTATATTTATTGTGTAATTTAATTTTGATATTTTTCATATACATTTAATATAACAATTGATATAACATAATATTTCCAAATATTTCAATTTTTTTTAAATACGAGCCCTATTATTGATCCATTGCAATATTTTATTATTTCTCTTCAAATAACATTTTCTGTGTTGTTATTTATATATAAATAAAACATTTTTTTAATTTTTTTTTAAAGAAATCAAGAATTTTTTCCTAGGGGAATTATTGTGGATAGTACTGTGTATATAGCTACCTTAAGAGCTGTTTCTCTTATGTGCAGGTCAATTAACTTTTCCATTGTTTGGAGAACGAAGGACATAAGACTATTGGGACGAAAAGACTTAGGCTGGACACAGGACAGCTCTCCAGCCTTTGGAATAAAGATCACATTAACTATCCTCCAAGCTGAGGGTATATACTGGAAGCTATAGCTAGCGATAAATAGTTTGACTTATACTGGTAGAACTTCTTCAAGCCCTTTCTGAAGGAGGGCAGGATATATATTATTTGCACCCGGCGATTTGTACGGTTTAAATGAGCCCATGGCTCATCTAATTCTGTTGGGAGTAAATAGCCTACCCGACAGACTTTTTATTCTATTTGGCGGTGTATGTGTAGGGAGCACGATTGAGTGCATCAAGAAGCATCGTGCATATAGCACGCAATAGCAGCACTATTGCGTGCATCAAGAACCACCTGTTTCCGCAGGTGGCTTTCCTGTTTTTCCGTTTGAGCTTTGCTTCTAGTTATTACATTTATTGCAATTCTTTAGTAGAGTCTTGTTTTCTTCTATTATAGGTATGCGACTAAGTGCGTCCGCGGTCGTATTATTTTTTCCCGCGCTGTACAGGATTTCCAAGTCATATTCCGCGAGTCGTACCTTCCATCTGTCAAGTCTTCCTGCAGAATCCCTTTTCTTATATTAACTTCTCAAAGGTTTGTGATCCGTGAATACTTTGAATATCCTTCCCAAACGAAAACTACGAAAGTTTTTAATAGCCCAATATATGGTTAACATTTCTTTTTCAATTATCGCATAATTCTTTTCCGCTTTATTTAATACCCTACTAGCGTATGCAATAGTCTTGTCTTTTCCCACTTCACCTTGAGACAATGCAGCTCCCAGGGCATAATTGCATGCGTCGGGCGTTAAATTAAATGGATGGATATGCCAGAAGGGTCAAACCGTTTAACTCTTAAACGGTTTGACCGATTGAGCTCAAATTTGGAAGTTGAGCTCGCGCCATCAAAGGCTTGGTACCCTAGAATGAGGGGGAAGGGGGCGCGGAGGGCCGTTTATTTTTTGAATGTACCAAAAAAACCTTGTGGGGTATCAAATGAAAGGTCTTGACAAGTACATCTCATTGAGCGGTAGTCCGGGGGCGCCGTGGGTCATGTCGGGCCCAAATCGGGGCAATGTTGGGCCCTATAATACAAAAAATCATGTGGGGTATCAAATGAAAGGTCTTGACGAGTACATCTCATTGTGTGGTAGTCTGGGGGGCGCCGTGTCTTGATCAGTACATCTTGTTGAGTACTCTGAGAGGTACTCTGGGTCTTGTGGGGTCCATAATGCAAAAAGACATGAGAGGTATCAAATAAAAGGTATTGAAGAATAACATCTCGTTGCGCAGTCCGTGGGGCTTCGTAATTCATATTAGGGCCCAAAACCTGTGTCATGTGGGGGCCATCAGACCGTAGACCTTCTTATATATGGCATTAATTCTGATAAGGTCTACTTTCCCTTACTATTTCTGATAGTTGCTCAAACTCAACGGGAAAGTACATTGATGTGGTATTATTTGCTTGTTTATTACTTTTTAGTTAAATTTTTCTTTAAGGGAAAGTATTTATAAAAAACCTTTTTTTATTTATATTTTTTACATTTTATTTCTATTTTATTACTATTTTTCCTATTTTTGCACAACGTCGACACATGACCCATTTCATCAGAATTGGAGCAAATAATGTACGCCCTGAAAAAATTCCTATCAATAGTAGACAATATCGGCTAGCAGAATGTCATAAAAAGGTAATCAACGAAGAAATAAAAAAATTACTGGAAGAGGATATTATACACCCAAGTAGCCCTTGGAACTCACCTCTATTAGTAGTGCCAAAAAAGGCTGGACCTGAAGGAGAGAAACGGTACAGGGTAGTAGTATATTTCAGAAAAATCAACGAGGTAACATTTGGAGATACGTTTCCCCTACCAAGGATAGCGTATAATAGATCAACTAGGGGGATCGCTATATTTCTCAACATTAGATTTAGCAAGTGGCTACCACCAGGTGGCAGTTGACCCTGAGGATAGAGAAAAAACAGCTTTTAGCACAATTTTCGGACATTACCAATTTAAAAGAATACCGTTTGGTCTCTCAGGGGCACCCGCTACTTGCCAGCCCTTAATGAACCATATACTAACTAGATTACAAGGGTTCAAATGGTTCGTCTATTTAGACGATATTGTAATATATGAAAGTACGTTAAGGGATCAAGACGAAAAACTTCGAGCTGTTTTTAATAGACTTAGGGAAAGTAATTTGAAACTTCAGCCCGAAAAATGCAAATTCGTAAAAAAGGTAGTCGTTTATTTAGGTTATAGGATTACAACAGAAGGCATATTACCAAATCCTGAAAAAACAGAATGTGTGGCAACTCACCCCATTCCAAAAACAAATAAACAACTGCAATCTTTCTTGGGATTGATAAATTATTATCTTCCTGGTATGCCATTATTAGCTGAAAAAGGAGAATCCCTATACAAAATGGCAACCAAAAATAAAAAGTTTCAATGGACAGACATACACCAAAAGGCATTCGAAGACATATAGAAATTATTGACGTCACCACCTATTCTGAAATATTCGGACTTTATCAAACCATTTTTGCTAACCACTGACGCTAGAAACCATGCTTTAGGAGCGGTATTATCGCAAGGCGAAGTATGAAAAGACCTATAGCATATGCTAGAAGGATACTGTATAAAGCGGAACGAGATTACGCTACTGTTGACAATGAAATGTTAGGAGTTTCTTGGGCAGTAAAATTTTTTAGATGCTACTTACTAGGACAAGAATTTACAGTCTTTACGGATATCGTAAAAAAATCCCGAAGAAAAAATTAATAGATGGAAAACACGTTTAGCGGAATATAACTACAAAATTTTGTACAAACCAGGTAAATCAAACAAACACTAACGCTGATGCACTAAGTCGAATTCCACAAGACGAAGGAAAAATCTCTAACAACGAAGGTACTAAAAAGTGCATGCAAAAGGGAAATTAAAGACGAAGTAACAGAAAACGAAAATATAGTCGAAACGGAAAGGAAAGAAATAACCAGATTAAATAAGTCAGCATCTGAAAAGCAAAAGAAGGAGGAGGGGGAGGATAGAGGACTGGTAATTGCAAACAATATAATTCTGAAGGATAAAGAGGAAATCAGAACGATACTAAATGAATACCACGATTCAGCATTAGTAGGGCATGCTGGCATAACCAAAACATACAGAAGAATTAGGTAATATTAGCCCTGTTTTTTTGTAGACACGTATATTGTATTGCAAAATTTTACATTGAAAATAACAACAATTTGACGGCAAAAAAATGATATTTACAGTAGTTAATTATATATTGCAAATGAATTGAAATGGATAAATAGTTAATAATATGACATGTAGATGCCATTTTTTATTTGTAAAAGTTGCTATTAATGTTTGGAAAAAAAATTGGATTGTTTTGTTAATTCAAAAATTTAAAATTGTTGTTAATTTATTTTTTAAAAAATAAAAAATAAAAAATTTCAGTTTTAAAAGGGAAAACGTAAGTTTTTATTTTTTAATTATATTTTTTTAAATTTTTTAATTATCTTTTTTTTAATTTTTTAATTTGAATGTATTAGTTGTAGAAAAACTTGGACACGAAATGAAACATTAAAATTATTGGAGTGCTATGACGCAGCGGCGGCTTCTCATATTGGGCAACATATGCTACAAAATATTCATTTAAAATATGTTATAAAAATGAACAAAAAAATTCAATTATTTTTTCTAAATTTCTACTTTTTTTATGTCATATAATATATGTACGTGTATATAATTTTTTGCATCGAAATTCCTACACCACCGCTGGGAAATATAATATGTATATAAAAATATAATCTAAATCTAAATTCATATTAAACTACAAATATCTTATACTAACACTACATAACTTTTTCATTATAAAAATAACATTACTCTTTTCTCTTTACTTCAGGGGCTAATTGAAATTTGACCACCTTATTATACTAATTTTATATAAAACAATTTTGCGTATATGTTGAATTTTGTATGGATCAGACTGGGCTAATTTCAACTAGCCCACGAAGACCACGTGTTCCCCACATAGAAATGCGAAATATTTGTAATTGCTATATGATTTTCAGAATTTAATTATTTATTCTATGGAAGAAAATTATAAGAAAATTTCCATTATGAAGAAGCAATTTTTGTCCAAAAGAAGAAAATAATTTTTATACCAATTTTTAAATTTTTTAAACCAAAATACCAGGCGCGCATATTTTATAATGAACATTATTGAATTGAGTTAATTATTTCCTTTTCTTATAACTTATATGAAATTATATTAAAAAAAAATATAAATAAAAAAAAGTTTTTTAAAATACTTTCCCTTAAAGAAATATTCAACTAAAAAGTAATAAACAAGCAAATGATACCACATCAATGTACTTTCCCGTTCAGTTTTAGCCACTGTCAGCAATAGTAAGGGTAAGCAGACCTCCTTATAAATGGCATTAATTCTGATAAGGTGTACTTTCCCTTACTATTGCTGACAGTGGCTAAAACTCAACGGGAAAGTACATTTGATTACTTTTTAGTTGAATATTTCTTTAAGGGAAAGTATTTTTAAAAAACTTTTTTTTCATTTATATTTTTTATTTTACACTTTTTAGTCGGTCAAATAATTATTCATTTGACCGACTAAAAATATTTAAATACTTTGGCAACTTGAGAATGATTTGTTTGAGCTCCTCATGGCCCACCATTTGGAATTCCACATGTGTCCGATGTTTTGGGCCTTCCATGGCCCCCGGTACCCCACATGTTTTTTGTATAAATGGCTCCACATGACCCAGGGTACTGCTCGGACTACTCTTCAAGACCTTTCATTTGATGCCTCACATGATTTTGGTACATTCAAAAATTAAACGGCCCTCCGAGCTCCCTTCCCCGTCATCAAAAAGGCCCCAAATTTATATGGTACCAAGCATTTGATAACACGACCTCAACTTCCAAATTTGAGTTCAATCGGTCAAGCCGTTTAAGAGTGATGTCCAGGTTAGGAGATATACAGGGTGTTGCGGTTTAGGTCCTGAATACTTGAAGGGGTGATTCATCGGTTCATTTTGAGCAACAAATTGTATGGAAGGGATGGTCAAATTTCAACACCCACTGAGTTACAGGGTGTTTAAAAAAAGTCCTTCGGAGAAGTAGGTACAAGCACTTAATGAATTATAACTTCTAGCGTATTAAACCTAGAATATCCAAACTAGGCGCGTTTGACAGACAATTGATTAGTGTTTATTAGAGTATGATTGCCATCGGTACTTTTACTGAGGAGATATTAATCTCCAAAAACAAATTTTTTTAATTTTTCAACATAAATTTTTATGAAAATCGCATTGTTCTTGGAAAAATGCGTAATAAACATTTTATTTATTTTTTTTATTTTGAGGCGGCATAAATTACCTACAAAGTCACCATACAAATTTTTTACCTGACACTTATGGTTTGCCTAGTAGAAAGATTACAAAATGGTTTTTAAATGGAAAAATCAGGTACTAAAAGTATTAAAATAAAAAATAATAAAAATTTTGGGTTTAAAATTAAAATATTTTTATTGTTAATTGTCATTTATCTATTTTTTTTCTAAGTAATTAGGCTGTTAACCTTGCAATAAAGTAAGCGATTACCTCTTTTTATAAAATAATTGTCTGGTTTTATAAAATGTTTTTGTATAAAAGAAGTGCATTGACTATGTGACATATTCAGTTGTATTTTAAATTTTAAAAAGAAAACAAGTGAATAATTAAAATGGCAGAATTTACCAATGAGGAGTATGCAGACATATACACTACTTTTATGGGCTAGCTAATGGAAATGCTTTGGCTGCTCGAGAAGCGTATGGTATTAGATATCCTGGACGACGCCTTCCTACTGATATGGTATTTTCGGATATTCATAGAAGATTAAGAGAGACTGGCAGAGTAAGGTTTAATCGTAATGAAGGGCATGCGACAAATAGTAGGTTTGTAGGACGAGATGAACGTATACTTCAAGCAGTCAGAGAAAATCCGTCAATAAGTATACGACGACTGTCTTTACAATTAAATTTATCAACAACCTTAATTTTCAGAGTTTTACACCAGGAGAGACTTCATCCGTTTCACACAACAACTGTTCAGGAGGTATTGCTAGCAGATAAGGAACACCGATTAGAATTCTGCAACTGGTTGTTGGAAAGACAAATTAATTGCAATACATTTCTACCAAATATTTTATGGACAGATGAGTCTCAATTCACAAGAGATGGCATTACAAACTACCATAACTTACACACGTGGGCGAATGAAAATCCGCATATAACAAGAACAACATCATTTCAACATCGATTGAGTTTAAAAGTGTGGGCTGGTGTAATTGGTGATATGTTAATAGGTCCTTTTTTTCTTCCACCTAGATTAAACAGTGCAGCATATTTACATTTTTTGCAACGTGATTTACCAGGACTGCTAGAAGATGTTCCTCTTTTACAACGAGCAAGGCTTTTGTATCAACAAGATGGCGCTCCAAGTCACTATGGCCGAATTGTTACGGAATGTTTTAATGAAAATTACCCAAATCGTTGGATTGGAAGGAACGGCCCAATACATTGCCCTGCAAGATCACCAGATCTTACAGTTATGGACTTTTACGTATGGGGAACGATGAAGGAGGAAGTGTATTCCACAGAAATAACAACATGTGAAGAATTGAAGCAACGAATTGAAGCAGCAGCTCAGAAAATTAGAGACCAATTGCCAACTATTCGTATTACAAGAGCAATTCAAAAACGAGCACTTGCTTGCATTCAGATGGGAGGAGGTCATTTTGAGAAACTGCTATAATCTTAAAAATAGATAAATGACAATTAACAATAAAAATATTTTAATTTTAAACCCAAAATTTTTATTATTTTTTATTTTAATACTTTTAGTACCTGATTTTTCAATTTAAAAACCTTTTTGTAATCTTTCTACTAGGCAAACCATAAGTCTCAGGTAAAAAATTTGTATGGTGACTTTGTAGGTAATTTATGCCGCCTCAAAATAAAAAAAATAAATAAAATGTTTATTACGCATTTTTCCAAGATCAATGCGATTTTCATAAAAATTTATGTTGAAAAATTAAAAAAAATTGTTTTTGGAGATTAATATCTCCTCAGTAAAAGTACCGATGGCAATATGGGTTATACTCTAATAAACACTAATCAATTGTCTGTCAAACGCGCCTAGTTTGGATAATCTAGGTTCAATACGCTATAAGTTATAATTCATTAAGTGCTTGTACCTACTTCTCCGAAGGACTTTTTTTAAACACCCTGTAACTCAGT